>CM054120.1:87755540-88355540 GCA_028673005.1 Tanypteryx hageni
TCGGGTGTAAAACTGTTTCATTCAGTCAAACATTGGGTCCTTCTCCCTTGGGAAATTCATCGACACGTGGGAGTTTTCCCACAATAAAAAGCTAAAACAATAAAATATGATTATAGGAACTTTTAAGAAGGTCTTACGTAATATTTTTATAAAGTTATTTTGATTTTGTTACAGATTCGAATACTAATTTTATGATATCCGATTTTTTATTTATACTGCAAGGCGCACTGAATTGTATAATTACACATCAAACAACCACTTACTATGAACTCGGGTGTAAAACTGTTTCATTCAGTCAAATATTGTGTCCTTCTCCCTTGGGAAATTCTTCGACACTTGGGATTTTCCCACATTAAAAAGCTAAAACAATAAAATATGATTATACGAACCTTGAAGAAGGTCTTACGTAATCATTTTATAAAGATCTTTTGATTTTGTTCCAGATTCGAATACTAATTTTCATGGAATCCGATTTCTTTATTTATTCTGCAAGGCGCACTGAATTGTATAATTACACATCAAACAACCCCTTGCTATGAACTTGGGTGTGAAACTGATTCATTCTGTCACATATTGGGTCCTTCTCCCTTGGGAAATTCTTCGACACTTGGGATTTTCCCACAATAAATAACAAAAACAATAAAACATGATTTTATGAACCTTGAACAAGGTCGTACGTAATCTTTTTATAAAGATCTTTTGATTTTGTTCCAGAATCGAATACAAATTTTCATAGAATCCAATTTTTTTATTTATTCAGCAAGGCGCACTGAATTGTATAATTACACATCAAACAACCACTTCCTATGAACTCGGGTGTGAAACTGTTTCCTTGTGTCAAACATTGGGTCCTTCTCCCTTGGGAAATTATTCTACACGTGGGAGTTTACCCACAGTAAAAAGCTAAAACAATAAAATATGATTTTACGAACCTTGAACAAGGTCTTACGCAATATTTTTATAAAGATCTTTTGATTTTGATCAAGATTCGAATACTAATTTTCATGGAATATGATTTTTTTATTTATTCTGCAAGGCGCATTGAATTGTATAATTACACATCAAGCAACCACTTCCTATGAACTCGGGTGTGAAACTGTTTCATTGTGTAAAACATTGGGTCCTTCTCCCTTGGGAAATTCTTCATCATGTGGGAGTTTTCCCACAATAAAAAGCTAAAACAACAAAATATGACTTTATGAACCTTGAACAAGGTCTTACGTAATCTTTTTATAAAGATCTTATGATTTTGTTCAAGATTCGAATACTAATTATTATGCAATAAGATTTATTTATTTATTCTGCAAGGCACATTGAATTGTATAATTACATATCAAACAACTACTTGCTATGAACTCGGGTGTGAAACCGTTCATTGTGTGTAACATTGGGTCCTTCTCACTTGGGAAATTATTCGACACGTGGGAGTTTTCCCACAATAAAAAGCTAAAACAATAAAATATGAGTTTATGAACTTTGAACAAGGTCTTACGTAATCTTTTTTTAAAGATCTTTTGATTTTGTTCCAGGTTCGAATACTAATTTTCATGGAATCCGATTTTTTTTACTTATTTAGCAAGGTGCACTGAATTGTAGAATTACACATTAAACAACCACTTGCTATGAACTCGGGTGTGAAACTGTTTCATTGTGTCAAACATTAGGTCCTTCTCCTTTGGGAAATTCTTAGACACGTGGGAGTTTTCCCATAATAAAAAGCTAAAACAGTAAAATCTGATTATAGAGACTTTTAAGAAGGCCTTACGTAATCTTTTTATAAAGTTATTTTCATTTTGTTACAGACTCGAATACTAATTTTATGGAATCCGATTTTTTTATTTATTCTGCAAGGCGCACTGAATTGTATAATTACACATCAAACAACCATTTGCTACTAACTCGGGTGTGAAACTGTTCATTGTGTGTAACATTGGGTCCTTCTCCCTTGGGAAATTCTTCGACACGTGGGAGTTTTCCCACAATAAAAAGCTAAAACAACAAAATATGATTTTATGAACCTTGAAAGAGGTCTTACGTAATCTTTTTATAAAGATCTTTTGATTTTGTTCCAGATTCGAATACTAATTTTATGGAATCCGATTTTTTTATTTATTCTGCAAGGCGCACTGAATTGTATAATTACACATCAAACAACCATTTGCTACTAACTCGGGTGTGAAACTGTTCATTCCGTCACACATTGGGTCCTTCTCCCTTGGGAAATTCTTCGACACTTGGGATTTTCGCACAATAAATAGCTAAAACAATAAAACATGATTTTATGAACTTAGAACAAGATCTTACGTAATCTTATTATGAAAATCTTTTGATTTTGTTCCAGATTCGAATACTAATTTTCATGGAATCCGATTTTTATATTTATTCTGTAAGGCGCACTGAATTGTATAATTAAACATCCAACAACCACTTTCTATGAACTCGGGTGTGAAACTGTTTCATTCTTTCAAACATTGGGTCCTTCACCCTTAGGAAATTCTTCGACACGTGGGAGTTTTCCCACAGTAAAAAGAAAAAACAATAATATATGAGTTTATGAACTTTGTCCAAGTTCTTACGTAATGTTTTTATAAAGAACTTTTGATTTTGTTCCAGATTCGAATACTAATTTTCATGGAATCTGATTTTTTTATTTATTTTGCAAGGCGCACTGAATTGTAGAATTACACATCAAACAACCACTTGCTATGACCTCGGGTGTGAAACTGTTTCATTGTGCAAACATTGGGACCATCTCCCTTGGAAAATTCTTCGAAACGTGGGAGTTTTCCCACAATAAAAAGCTAAGACAATAAAATATGAGTTTATGAACTTTGAACAAGGTCTTACGTAATCTTTTTATAAAGATCTTTTGATTTTGTTACAGATTCGAATACTAATTTTCATGGAATCTGATTTTTTATTTATTTTGCACGGCGCACTGAATTGTAGAATTACACATCAAACAACCACTTGCTATGACCTCGGGTGTGAAACTGTTTCATTGTGCAAACATTGGGTCCTTCTCCCTTGGGAAATTCTTCGACACGTGGGAGTTTTCCCACAGTAAACAGGTAAAACAATAAAATATGAGTTTATGAACCTTGAACAAGGTCTTACGTAATCATTTTATAAAGATCTTATGATTTTGTTCAAGATTCGAATACTAAATATTATAGAATATGAATTATTTATTTATTCTGCAAGGCGCATTGAATTGAATAATTACACATCAAACAACTACTTGCTATGAACTCGGGTGTGAAACTGTTTCATTCTGTCAAACATTGGGTCCTTCTCCCATGGGAAATTCTTTTACACGTGGGAGTTTTCGCAAAAAAAAAGCTAAAACAATAAATTATGATTATATGAACCTTGAAGATGGTCTTACGTAATCTTTTTATAAATATCTTTCGATTTTGTTCCAGATTCGAATACTAATTTTCATGGAATCTGATTTTTTTATTTATTCTGCAAGGCGCATTGAATTGTATAATTACACATCAAACAAACACTTACTATGATCTCGGGTGTAAAACTGTTTCATTTAGTCAAACATTGGGTCCTTCTCCCTTGGGAAATTCTTCGAATCGTTGGAGTTTTCCCACAGTAAAAAGCTAAAACAATAAAATATTATTATACGAACCTTAAAGAAGGTCTTACGTAATCTTTTTATAAAGATCTTTTGATTTTGTCCCACATTCGAATAGTAATTTTATGGAATCCGATTTTTTTATATATTCAGCAAGGCGCATTGAATTGTATAATTACACATCAAACAATTACTTGCTATGAACTCGGGTGTGAAACTGTTTCATTATGCAAACATTGGGTCCTTCTCCCTTGGGAAATTCTTCCACACGTGGGAGTTTTCCACAATAAAAAGCTAAAACAATAAAATATGAGTTTATGAATCTTGAACAAGGTCTTAGGTAATCTTTTTATAAAGATCTTTTGATTTTGTTCGAGATTCAAATACTAATTTACATGGAATCCGATTTTTATTTTTATTCTTTTTATAATTACACATCAAACAACCACTTGCTTTGAACTCGGGTGTGAAACTGTTTCATTCTCTCAAACATTTGTTCCTTTTCCCTTGGGAAATACTTCGACACGTGGGAGTTTTCCCAGAGTTAAAAGCTAAAACAATAAAATATGAGTTTATGAAGTTTGAACAAGGTCTTACACAAACTTTTTATAAAGTTATTTTCATTTTGTTACAGATTCGAATACTAATTTTATGGTGTCCGATTTTTTTATTTATTCTGCAAGGCGTACTGAATTGTATAATTACACATCAAACAACCACTTGCTATGAACTCGGGTGTGAAACTGTTTCATTGTGTCAAACTTTGGGTACTTCTCCCTTTGGAAATTCTTTGACACGTGGGAGTTTTCTCACAGTAAAAAGCTAAAACAATAAAATAAGATTATACGAACCTTGAAGAAGGTCTTACGTAATCTTTTTATAAAAATCTTTTGATTTTGTTCGTGATTCGATTTACTAATTATTATGGAAAATGATTTTTTTATTTATTCTGCAAGGCTCATTGAATTGTATAATTACACTTCAAACAGCTATTTGCTATGAACTCGGGTGTGAAACTGTTCATTGTGTGTAACATTGGATCCTTCTCCCTTGGGAAATTCTCCGACACGTGGAAGTTTACCCACAATAAAAAGCTAAAACAACAAATAATGGTTTTATGAACCTTGAACAAGGTCTTACGTAATCTTTTTATAAAGATCTTATGATTTTGTTCAAGATTCAAATACTAATTATTATGGAATAAGATTGATTGATTTATTCTGCAAGGCACATTGAATTGTATAAATACATATCAAACAACTACTTGCTATGAACTCGGGTGTGAAACTGTTCATTGTGTGACATTGGGTCCTTCTCACTTGGGAAATTCTTCGACACCTGTGAGTTTTCCCACAATAAAAAGCTAAAACAATAAAATATGATTTTATGAACTTTGAACAAGGTCTTACGCAAACTTTTTATAAAGTTATTTTCGTTTTGTTACAGATTCGAATACTAATTTTATGGAGTCCGATTTTTTTATTTATTCTGCAAGGCGCACTGAATTGTATAATTACACATCAAACAACCACTTGCTATGAACTCGTGTGTGAAACTGTTTGCTTGTGTCAAACATTGTGTCCTACTCCCTTTAGATATTATTTTACACGTGGTAGTTTTCCCATAGTAAAAAGCTAAAACAATAATATATGATTTTATGAACCTTGAACAAAGTCTGACGTAATCATTTTATAAAGATCTTTTGATTTTGTTCAAGATTCGAATACTAATTATTATGGAATATGATTTATTTATTTATTCTGCAAGGCGCATTGAATTGTATAATTACACATCAAACAAACACTTGCTATGATCTCGGGTGTAAAACTGTTTCATTTAGTCAAACATTGGGTCCTTCTCCCTTGGGAAATTCTTCGAATCGTTGGAGTTTTCCCACAATAAAAAGCTAAAACAATAAAATATGATTATACGAACCTTGAAGAAGGTCTTACGTAATCTTTTTATAAAGATCTTTTGATTTTGTTCCACATTCGAATAGTAATTTTATGGAATCCGATTTTTTTATATATTCAGCAAGGAGCATTGAATTGTATAATTACACATCAAACAATTACTTGCTATGAACTCGGGTGTGAAACTGTTTCATTGTGTCAAACTTTGGGTACTTCTCCCTTTGGAAAATCTTTGACACGTGGGAGTTTTCTTACAGTAAAAAGCTAAAACAATAAAATAAGATTATACGAACCTTGAAGAAGGTCTTACGTAATCTTTTTATAAAGATCTTTTGATTTTGTTCCACATTCGAATAGTAATTTTATGGAATCCGATTTTTTTATATATTCAGCAAGGCGCCTTGAATTGTATAATTACACATCAAACAATTACTTGCTATGAACTCGGGTGTGAAACTGTTTCATTATGCAAACATTGGGTCCTTCTCCCTTGGGAAATTCTTCCACACGTGGGAGTTTTCCACAATAAAAAGCTAAAACAATAAAATATGAGTTTATGAATCTTGAACAAGGTCTTAGGTAATATTTTTATAAAGATCTTTTGATTTTGATCAAGATTCGAATACTAATTTACATGGAATCCGATTTTTATTTTTATTCTGCAAGGCGCACTGAATTGTATAATTACACATCAAACAACCACTTGCATTGAACTCGGGTGTGAAACTGTTTCATTCTCTCAAACATTTGTTCCTTCTCCCTTGGGAAATACTTCGACACTTGGGAGTTTTCCCACAGTTAAAAGCTAAAACAATAAAATATGAGTTTATGAAGTTTGAAGAAGGTCTTACGCAAACTTTTTATAAAGTTATTTTCATTTTGTTACAGATTCGAATACTAATTTTATGGAGTCCGATTTTTTTATTTATTCTGCAAGGCGCACTGAATTGTATAATTACACATCAAACAACCACTTGCTATGAACTCGGGTGTGAAACTGTTTCATTGTGTCAAGCTTTGGGTATTCTCCCTTTGGAAATTCTTTGACACGTGGGAGTTTTCTCACAGTAAAAAGCTAAAACAATAAAATAAGATTATACGAACCTTGAAGAAGGTCTTACGTAATCTTTTTATAAAAATCTTTTGATTTTGTTCGTGATTCGATTTACTAATTATTATGGAAAATGATTTTTTTATTTATTCTGCAAGGCGCATTGAATTGTATAATTACACTTCAAACAGCCATTTGCTTTGAACTCGGGTGTGAAACTGTTCATTGTGTGTAACATTAGATCCTTCTCCCTTGGGAAATTCTTCGACACGTGGGAGTTTTCCCACAGTAAACAGGTAAAACAATAAAATATGAGTTTATGAACTTTGAACACGGTCTTACGTAATCTTTTTATAAAGTTCTTTTGATTTTGTTCCAGATTCGAATACTAATTTTATGGAATCCGATTTTTTTATAGATTCAGCAAGGCGCATTGAATTGTATAATTACACATCAAACAATTACTTGCTATGAACTCGGGTGTGAAACTGTTTCATTCAGTCAAACATTGGGTCCTTCTCACTTGGGAAATTCTTCGACACGTGGGAGTTTTCCCACAATAAAAAGCTAAATCAATAAAATATGAGTTTATGAACTTTGAACAAGATCTTACGTAATCTTTTTATAAAGATCTTTTTATTTTGTTCCCGGTTCGAAAACTAATTTTCATGGAATCCGATTTGTTTTACTTATTTAGCAAGGCGCACTGAATTGTAGAATTACACATCAAACAACCACTTGCTATGAACTCGGTTGTGAAACTGTTTCATTGTGTCAAACATTGGGTCCTTCTCCTTTGGGAAATTCTTCGTCACGTGGGAGTTTTCCCACAGTAAAAAGCAAAAATAACAAAATATGATTTTATGAACCTTGAACAAGGTCTGACGCAATATTTTTATAAAGATCTTTTGATTTTGATCAAGATTCGAATACTAATTTTCATGGAATCCGATTTTTATTTTTATTCTGCAAGGCGCACTGAATTGTATAATTACACATCAAACAACCACTTTCTTTGAACTCGGGTGTGAAACTGTTTCATTCTCTCAAACATTTGTTCCTTCTCCCTTGGGAAATACTTCGACACGTGGGAGTTTTCCCACAGTTAAAAGCTAAAACAATAAAATATGACTTTATGAAGTTTGAACAAGGTCTTACGCAAACTTTTTATAAAGTTATTTTCATTTTGTTACAGATTCGAATACTAATTTTATGGAGTCCGATTTTTTTATTTATTCTGCAAGGCGCACTGAATTGTATAATTACACATCAAACAACCACTTGCTATGAACTCGGGTGTGAAACTGTTTCATTGTGTCAAACTTTGGGTACTTCTCCCTTTGGAAATTCTTTGACACGTGGGAGTTTTCTCACAGTAAAAAGCTAAAACAATAAAATAAGATTATACGAACCTTGAAGAAGGTCTTACGTAATCTTTTTATAAAAATCTTTCGATTTTGTTCCAGATTCGAATACGAATTTTCATGGAATCTGATTTTTTTATTTATTCTGCAAGGCGCATTGAATTGTATAATTACACATATAACAAACACTTGCTATGATCTCGGGTGTAAAACTGTTTCATTCAGTCAAACATTGGGTCCTTCTCCCTTGGGAAATTCATCGACACGTGGGAGTTTTCCCACAATGAAAAGCTAAAACAATAAAATATGATTATAGGAACTTTTAAGAAGGTCTTACGTAATATTTTTATAAAGTTATTTTGATTTTGTTACAGATTCGAATGCTAATTTTATGATATCCGATTTTTTATTTATACTGCAAGGCGCAGTGAATTGTATAATTACACATCAAACAACCACTTACTATGAACTCGGGTGTAAAACTGTTTCATTGTGTCAAACATTGGGTCCTTCACCCCTAGGAAATTCTTCGACACGTGGGATTTTCCCACAATAAAAAGCTAAAACAGTAAAATATGATTTTATGAACCTTGAACAAGGTCGTACGTAATGTTTTTATAAAGAACTTTTGATTTTGTTCCAGGTTCGAATACTTATTTTCATGGAATCCGATTTTTTTACTTATTTAGCAAGGTGCACTGAATTGTAGAATTACACATTAAACAACCACTTGCTATGAACTAGGGTGTGAAACTGTTTCATTGTGTCAAACATTGGGTCCTTCTCCTTTGGGAAATTCTTCGTCACGTGGGAGTTTTCCCACAGTAAAAAGCTAAAACAACAAAATATGATTTTATGAACCTTGAACAAGGTCTTACGTAATATTTTTATAAAGATCTTTTGATTTTGTTCATGATTCGAATACTAATTATTATGGAATATGATTTATTTATTTATTCTGCAAGGCGCATTGAATTGTATAATTAAACATCAAACAACTACTTGCTATGTACTCGGGTATGAAACTGTTTCATTCTGTCAAACATTGGGCCCTTCTCCCATGGGAAATTCTTTGACACGTGGGAGTTTTCGCAAAATAAAAAGCTAAAACAATAAAATATGATTATACGAACCTTGAAGAAGGTCTTACGTAATCTTTTTATAAAGATCTTTCGATTTTGTTCCAGATTCGAATACTAATTTTCATGGAATCTGATTTTTTTATTTATTCTGCAAGGCGCATTGAATTGTATAATTACACATATAACAAACACTTGCTATGATCTCGGGTGTAAAACTGTTTCATTCAGTCAAACATTGGGTCCTTCTCCCTTGGGAAATTCATCGACACGTGGGAGTTTTCCCACAGTAAAAAGCAAAAACAATAAAATATGAGTTTATGAACCTTGAACAAGGTCTTACGTAATCTTTTTATAAAGATCTTTTGATTTTGTTCTAGATTCAAATACTAATTTTCATGGAATCCGATTTTTATATTTATTCTGCATGGCGCACTGAATTGTATAATTACACATCCAACAACCACTTGCTATGAACTCGGGTGTGAAACTGTTTCATTCTCTCAAACATTGGGTCCTTCTCCCTTGGGAAATTCTTCGACACGTGGAAGTTTTCCCACAGTAAAAAGCTAAAACAATAAAATATGAGTTTATGAACTTTGAACAAGGTCTTACGTAATCTTTTTATAAAGTTATTTCCATTTTGTTACAGATTCCAATACTAATTTTATGAAGTCCGATTTTTTTATTTTTTCTGCAAGGCGCATTGAGTTGTATAATTACACATCAAACAACCACTTCCTATGAACTCGGGTGTGAAACTGTTTCATTGTGTCAAACATTGGGTCATTCTCTCTTGGGAAATTCTTCATCATGTGGGAGTTTTCCCACAGTAAAAAGAAAAAACAATAATATATGATTTTATGAACCTTGAACAAGGTCTTACGTAATCTTTTTATAAAGATCTTTTGATTTTGTTCCAGATTCGAATACTAATTTTCATGGAATCCGATTTTTTAATTTTTTCTGCAAGGCGCACTGAATTGTAGAATTACACATCAAACAACTACTTGCTATGAACTCGTGTGTGAAACTGTTTCATTGTGTCAAACATTGTGTCCTTCTCCCTTGGAAAATTCTTCGAGACGTGAGATTTTCCCACAATAAAAAGCTAAAACAGTAAAATATGATTTTATGAACCTTGAACAAGGTCCTACGTAATCTTTTTATAAAGATCTTTTAATTTTGTTCCAGGTTCGAATACTTATTTTCATGGAATCCGATTTTTTTACTTATTTAGCAAGGTGCACTGAATTGTAGAATTACACATTAAACAACCACTTGCTATGAACTCGGGTGTGAAACTGTTTCATTGTGTCAAAGATTGGGTCCTTCTCCTTTGGGAAATTCTCGTCACGTGGGAGTTTTCCCACAGTAAAAAGCTAAAAAAACAAAATATGATTTTATGAACCTTGAACAAGGTCTGACGTAATCATTTTATAAAGATCTTTTGATTTTGTTCAAGATTCGAATACTAATTATTATGGAATCTCATTTTATTATTTATTCTGCAAGGCGCATTAAATTGTATTATTACTCATCATACAACCACTTGCTATGAACTCGGGTGTGAAACTGTTTCATTGTGCAAACATTGGGTCCTTCTTCCTTGGGAAATTCTTAGACACGTGGGAGTTTTCCCACAATAAAAAGCTAAAACAATAAAATATGAGTTTATAAACTTTTAAGAAGGTCTTACGTAATCTTTTTATAAAGTTATTTTCATTATGTTACAGATTCGAATACTAATTTTATTGAATCCGATTTTTTTATTTATTCTGCAAGGCGCACTGAATTGTATAATTACACATCAAACAACCACTTGCTATGAACTCGGGTGTGAAACTGTTCATTGTGTGTAACATTGGGTCCTTCTCTCTTGGGAAATTCTTCGAAACGTGGGAGTTTTCCCACAATAAAAAGCTAAATCAGTAAAATATGATTTTATGAACCTTGAACAAGGTCTTACGTAATCTTTTTATAAAGATCTTTTGATTTTGTTCAAGATTCGAATACTAATTATTATGGAATATGATTTATTTATTTATTCTGCAAGGCGCATTGAATTGTATAATTAAACATCAAACAACTACTTGCTATGTACTCGGGTATGAAACTGTTTCATTCTGTCAAACATTGGGTCCTTCTCCCTTGGGAAATTCTATGACACGTGGGAGTTTTCGCAAAATAAAAAGCTAAAACAATAAAATATGATTATACGAACCTTGAAGAAGGTCTTACGTAATCTTTTTATAAAGATCTTTCGATTTTGTTCCAGATTCGAATACTAATTTTCATGGAATCTGATTTATTTATTTATTCAGCAAGGCGCATTGAATTGTATAATTACACATATAACAAACACTTGCTATGATCTCGGGTGTAAAACTGTTTCATTCAGTCAAACATTGGGTCCTTCTCCCTTGGGAAATTCATCGACACGTGGGAGTTTTCCCAAAATAAAAAGCTAAAACAATAAAATATGATTATAGGAACTTTTAAGAAGGTCTTACGTAATATTTTTATAAAGTTATTTTGATTTTGTTACAGATTCGAATACTAATTTTATGATATCCGATTTTTTATTTATACTGCAAGGCGCACTGAATTGTATAATTACACATCAAACAACCACTTACTATGAACTCGGGTGTAAAACTGTTTCATTCAGTCAAATATTGTGTCCTTCTCCCTTGGGAAATTCTTCGACACTTGGGATTTTCCCACATTAAAAAGCTAAAACAATAAAATATGATTATACGAACCTTGAAGAAGGTCTTACGTAATCATTTTATAAAGATCTTTTGATTTTGTTCCAGATTCGAATACTAATTTTCATGGAATCCGATTTTTTTATTTATTCTGCAAGGCGCACTGAATTGTATAATTACACATCAAACAACCCCTTGCTATGAACTTGGGTGTGAAACTGATTCATTCTGTCACATATTGGGTCCTTCTCCCTTGGGAAATTCTTCGACACTTGGGATTTTCCCACAATAAATAACTAAAACAATAAAACATGATTTTATGAACCTTGAACAAGGTCGTACGTAATCTTTTTATAATGATCTTTTGATTTTGTTCCAGAATCGAATACAAATTTTCATAGAATCCAATTTTTTTATTTATTCTGCAAGGCGCACTGAATTGTATAATTACACATCAAACAACCACTTCCTATGAACTCGGGTGTGAAACTGTTTCCTTGTGTCAAACATTGGGTCCTACTCCCTTTAGAAATTATTCTACACGTGGGAGTTTTCCCACAGTAAAAAGCTAAAACAATAAAATATGATTTTACGAACCTTGAACAAGGTCTTACGCAATATTTTTATAAAGATCTTTTGATTTAATCAAGATTCGAATACTAATTTTCATGGAATATGATTTTTTTATTTATTCTGCAAGGCGCATTGAATTGTATAATTACACATCAAGCAACCACTTCCTATGAACTCGGGTGTGAAACTGTTTCATTTTGTAAAACATTGGGTCCTTCTCCCTTGGGAAATTCTTCATCATGTGGGAGTTTTCCCACAATAAAAAGCTAAAACAACAAAATATGATTTTATGAACCTTGAACAAGGTCTTACGTAATCTTTTTATAAAGATCTTATGATTTTGTTCAAGATTCGAATACTAATTATTATGCAATAAGATTTATTTATTTATTCTGCAAGGCACATTGAATTGTATGATTACATATCAAACAACTATTTGCTATGAACTCGGGTGTGAAACCGTTCATTGTGTGTAACATTGGGTCCTTCTCACTTGGGAAATTATTCGACACGTGGGAGTTTTCCCACAATAAAAAGCTAAAACAATAAAATATGAGTTTATGAACTTTGAACAAGGTCTTACGTAATCTTTTTTTAAAGATCTTTTGATTTTGTTCCAGGTTCGAATACTAATTTTCATGGAATCCGATTTTTTTTACTTATTTAGCAAGGTGCACTGAATTGTAGAATTACACATTAAACAACCACTTGCTATGAACTCGGGTGTGAAACTGTTTCATTGTGTCAAACATTAGGTCCTTCTCCTTTGGGAAATTCTTAGACACGTGGGAGTTTTCCCATAATAAAAAGCTAAAACAGTAAAATCTGATTATAGAGACTTTTAAGAAGGCCTTACGTAATCTTTTTATAAAGTTATTTTCATTTTGTTACAGACTCGAATACTAATTTTATGGAATCCGATTTTTTTATTTATTCTGCAAGGCGCACTGAATTGTATAATTACACATCAAACAACCATTTGCTACTAACTCGGGTGTGAAACTGTTCATTGTGTGTAACATTGGGTCCTTCTCCCTTGGGAAATTCTTCGACACGTGGGAGTTTTCCCACAATAAAAAGCTAAAACAACCAAATATGATTTTATGAACCTTGAAAGAGGTCTTACGTAATCTTTTTATAAAGATCTTTTGATTTTGTTCCAGATTCGAATACTAATTTTATGGAATCCGATTTTTTTATTTATTCTGCAAGGCGCACTGAATTGTATAATTACACATCAAACAACCATTTGCTACTAACTCGGGTGTGAAACTGTTCATTCCGTCACACATTGGGTCCTTCTCCCTTGGGAAATTCTTCGACACTTGGGATTTTCCCACAATAAATAGCTAAAACAATAAAACATGATTTTATGAACTTAGAACAAGATCTTACGTAATCTTATTATGAAAATCTTTTGATTTTGTTCCAGATTCGAATACTAATTTTCATGGAATCCGATTTTTATATTTATTCTGTAAGGCGCACTGAATTGTATAATTAAACATCCAACAACCACTTTCTATGAACTCGGGTGTGAAACTGTTTCATTCTTTCAAACATTGGGTCCATCACCCTTAGGAAATTCTTCGACACGTGGGAGTTTTCCCACAGTAAAAAGAAAAAACAATAATATATGAGTTTATGAACTTTGTCCAAGTTCTTACGTAATGTTTTTATAAAGAACTTTTGATTTTGTTCCAGATTCGAATACTAATTTTCATTGGATCTGATTTTTTTATTTATTTTGCAAGGCGCACTGAATTGTAGAATTACACATCAAACAACCACTTGCTATGACCTCGGGTGTGAAACTGTTTCATTGTGCAAACATTGGGAACATCTCCCTTGGAAAATTCTTCGAAACGTGGGAGTTTTCCCACAAGAAAAAGCTAAGACAATAAAATATGAGTTTAAGAACTTTGAACAAGGTCTTACGTAATCTTTTTATAAAGATCTTTTGATTTTGTTCCAGATTCGAATACTAATTTTCATGGAATCTGATTTTTTATTTATTTTGCACGGCGCACTGAATTGTAGAATTACACATCAAACAACCACTTGCTATGACCTCGGGTGTGAAACTGTTTCATTGTGCAAACATTGGGTCCTTCTCCCTTGGGAAATTCTTCGACACGTGGGAGTTTTCCCACAGTAAACAGGTAAAACAATAAAATATGAGTTTATGAACCTTGAGCAAGGTCTTACGTAATCATTTTATAAAGATCTTATGATTTTGTTCAAGATTCGAATACTAAATATTATAGAATATGAATTATTTATTTATTCTGCAAGGCGCATTGAATTGAATAATTACACATCAAACAACTACTTACTATGAACTCGGGTGTGAAACTGTTTCATTCTGTCAAACATTGGGTCCTTCTCCCATGGGAAATTCTTTTACACGTGGGAGTTTTCGCAAAAAAAAAGCTAAAACAATAAATTATGATTATACGAACCTTGAAGAAGGTCTTACGTAATCTTTTTATAAATATCTTTCGATTTTGTTCCAGATTCGAATACTAATTTTCATGGAATCTGATTTTTTTATTTATTCTGCAAGGCGCATTGAATTGTATAATTACACATCAAACAAACACTTGCTATGATCTCGGGTGTAAAACTGTTTCATTTAGTCAAACATTGGGTCCTTCTCCCTTGGGAAATTCTTCGAATCGTTGGAGTTTTCCCACAGTAAAAAGCTAAAACAATAAAATATGATTATACGAACCTTAAAGAAGGTCTTACGTAATCTTTTTATAAAGATCTTTTGATTTTGTTCCACATTCGAATAGTAATTTTATGGAATCCGATTTTTTTATATATTCAGCAAGGCGCATTGAATTGTATAATAACACATCAAACAATTACTTGCTATGAACTCGGGTGTGAAACTGTTTCATTATGCAAACATTGGGTCCTTCTCCCTTGGGAAATTCTTCCACACGTGGGAGTTTTCCACAATAAAAAGCTAAAACAATAAAATATGAGTTTATGAATCTTGAACAAGGTCTTAGGTAATCTTTTTATAAAGATCTTTTGATTTTGTTCCAGATTCAAATACTAATTTACATGGAATCCGATTTTTATTTTTATTCAGCAAGGCGCACTGAATTGTATAATTACACATCAAACAACCACTTGCTTTGAACTCGGGTGTGAAACTGTTTCATTCTCTCAAACATTTGTTCCTTTTCCCTTGGGAAATACTTCGACACGTGGGAGTTTTCCCAGAGTTAAAAGCTAAAACAATAAAATATGAGTTTATGAAGTTTGAACAAGGTCTTACACAAACTTTTTATAAAGTTATTTTCATTTTGTTACAGATTCGAATACTAATTTTATGGAGTCCGATTTTTTTATTTATTCTACAAGGCGCACTGAATTGTATAATTACACATCAAACAACCACTTGCTATGAACTCGGGTGTGAAACTGTTTCATTGTGTCAAACTTTGGGTACTTCTCCCTTTGGAAATTCTTTGACACGTGGGAGTTTTCTCACAGTAAAAAGCTAAAACAATAAAATATGATTATAAGAACCTTGAAGAAGGTCTTACGTAATCTTTTTATAAAGATCTTTTGATTTTGTTCCACATTCGAATAGTAATTTTATGGAATCCGGTTTTTTTTATATATTCAGCAAGGAGCATTGAATTGTATAATTACACATCAAACAATTACTTGCTATGAACTCGGGTGTGAAACTGTTTCACTGTGTCAAACTTTGGGTACTTCTCCCTTTGGAAATTCTTTGACACGTGGGAGTTTTCTTACAGTAAAAAGCTAAAACAAAAAAATAAGATTATACGAACCTTGAAGGTCTTACGTAATCTTTTTATAAAGATCTTTTGATTTTGTTCCACATTCGAATAGTAATTTTATGGAATCCGATTTTTTTATATATTCAGCAAGGCGCCTTGAATTGTATAATTACACATCAAACAATTACTTGCTATGAACTCGGGTGTGAAACTGTTTCATTATGCAAACATTGGGTCCTTCTCCCTTGGGAAATTCTTCCACACGTGGGAGTTTTCCACAATAAAAAGCTAAAACAATAAAATATGAGTTTATGAATCTTGAACAAGGTCTTAGGTAATCTTTTTATAAAGATCTTTTGATTTTGTTCCAGATTCAAATACTAATTTACATGGAATCCGATTTTTATTTTTATTCTGCAAGGCGCACTGAATTGTATAATTACACATCAAACAACCACTTACTATGAACTCGGGTGTAAAACTGTATCATTGTGTCAAACATTAGGTCCTTCTCCCATTAGAAATTCTTTGACACGTGGGAGTTTTCGCAAAATAAAAAGCTAAAACAATAAAATATGATTATACGAACCTTAAAGAAGGTCTTACGTAATCTTTTTAAAAAAGATCTTTCGATTTTGTTCCAGATTCGAATACTAATTTTCATGGAATCTGATTTTTTTATTTATTCTGCAAGGCGCATTGAATTGTATAATTGCACATATAACAAACACTTACTATGATCTCGGGTGTAAAACTGCTTCATTCAGTCAAACATTGGGTCCTTCTCCCTTGGGAAATTCATCGACACGTGGGAGTTTTCACACAATAAAAAGCTAAAACAATAAAATATGATTATAGGAACTTTTAAGAAGGTCTTACGTAATATTTTTATAAAGTTATTTTGATTTTGTTACAGATTCGAATACTAATTTTATAATATCCGATTTTTTATTTATACTGCAAGGTGCACTGAATTGTATAATTACACATCAAACAACCACTTACTATGAACTCGGGTGTAAAACTGTTTCATTGTGTCAAACATTGGGTCCTTCTCCCCTAGGAAATTCTTCGACAAGTGGGATTTTCCCACAATAAAAAGCTAAAACAGTAAAGTATGATTTTATGAACCTTGAACAAGGTCGTACGTAATCTTTTTATAAAGATCTTTTGATTTTGTTCCAGAATCGAATACAAATTTTCATAGAATCCGATTTTTTTATTTATTCTGCAAGGCGCACTGAATTGTATAATTACACATCAAACTACCACTTCCTATGAACTCGGGTGTGAAACTGTTTCCTTGTGTCAAACTTTGGGTACTTCTCCCTTTGGAAATTCTTTGACACGTGGGAGTTTTCCCACAGTAAAAAGCTAAAACAATAAAATAAGATTATACGAACCTTGAAGAAGGTCTTACGTAATCTTTTTATAAAAATCTTTTGATTTTGTTCATGATTCGATTTACTAATTATAATGGAATCTGATTTTTTTATTTATTCAGCAAGGCGCATTGAATTGTATAATTACACATCAAACAATTACTTGCTATGAACTCGGGTGTTAAACTGTTTCATTCAGTCAAACATTGGGTCCTTCTCACTTGTGAAATTCTTCGACACGTGGGAGTTTTCCCACAATAAAAAGCTAAATCAATAAAATATGAGTTTATGAACTTTGAACAAGGTCTTACGTAATCTTTTTATAAAGATCTTTTGATTTTGTTCCCGGTTCGAAAACTAATTTTCATGGAATCCGATTTGTTTTACTTATTTAGCAAGGCGCACTGAATTGTAGAATTACACATTAAACAACCACTTGCTACTAACTCGGGTGTGAAACTGTTCATTGTGTGTAACATTGGGTCCTTCTCCCTTGGGAAATTCTTCGACACGTGGGAGTTTTCCCACAATAAAAAGCTAAAACAGTAAAATATGATTATAGGAACTTTTAAGAAGGTCTTACGTAATATTTTTATAAAGTTATTTTGATTTTGTTACAGATTCGAATACTAATTTTATGATATCCGATTTTTTATTTATACTGCAAGGCGCACTGAATTGTATAATTACACATCAAACAACCACTTACTATGAACTCGGGTGTAAAACTGTATCATTGTGTCAAACATTAGGTCCTTCTCCCATTAGAAATTCTTTGACACGTGGGAGTTTTCGCAAAATAAAAAGCTAAAACAATAAAATATGATTATACGAACCTTAAAGAAGGTCTTACGTAATCTTTTTAAAAAAGATCTTTTCGATTTTGTTCCAGATTCGAATACTAATTTTCATGGAATCTGATTTTTTTATTTATTCTGCAAGGCGCATTGAATTGTATAATTACACATATAACAAACACTTACTATGATCTCGGGTGTAAAACTGCTTCATTCAGTCAAACATTGGGTCCTTCTCCCTTGGGAAATTCATCGACACGTGGGAGTTTTCACACAATAAAAAGCTAAAACAATAAAATATGATTATAGGAACTTTTAAGAAGGTCTTACGTAATATTTTTATAAAGTTATTTTGATTTTGTTACAGATTCGAATACTAATTTTATAATATCCGATTTTTTATTTATACTGCAAGGTGCACTGAATTGTATAATTACACATCAAACAACCACTTACTATGAACTCGGGTGTAAAACTGTTTCATTGTGTCAAACATTTGGTCCTTCTCCCCTAGGAAATTCTTCGACAAGTGGGATTTTCCCACAATAAAAAGCTAAAACAGTAAAGTATGATTTTATGAACCTTGAACAAGGTCGTACGTAATCTTTTTATAAAGATCTTTTGATTTTGTTCCAGAATCGAATACAAATTTTCATAGAATCCGATTTTTTTATTTATTCTGCAAGGCGCACTGAATTGTATAATTACACATCAAACTACCACTTCCTATGAACTCGGGTGTGAAACTGTTTCCTTGTGTCAAACATTAGGTCCTACTCCCTTTAGAAATTATTCTACACGTGGGAGTTTTCACACAGTAAAAAGCTAAAACAATAAAATATGATTTTACGAACCTTGAACAAGGTCTTACGCAATATTTTTATAAAGATCTTTTGATTTTGATCAAGATTCGAATACTAATTTACATGGAATCCGATTTTTATTTTTATTCTCCAAGGCGCACTGAATTGTATAATTACACATCAAACAACCACTTGCTTTGAACTCGGGTGTGAAACTGTTTCATTCTCTCAAACATTTGTTCCTTCTCCCTTGGGAAATACTTCGACACGTGGGAGTTTTCCCACAGTTAAAAGCTAAAACAATAAAATATGAGTTTATGAAGTTTGAACAAGGTCTTACGCAAACTTTTTATAAAGTTATTTTCATTTTGTTACAGATTCGAATACTAATTTTATGGAGTCCGATTTTTTTATTTATTCTGCAAGGCGCACTGAATTGTATAATTACACATAAAACAACTACTTGCTATGAACTCGGGTGTGAAACTGTTTCATTGTGTCAAACTTTGGGTACTTCTCCCTTTGGAAATTCTTTGACACGTGGGAGTTTTCTCACAGTAAAAAGCTAAAACAATAAAATAAGATTATACGAACCTTGAAGAAGGTCTTACGTAATCTTTTTATAAAAATCTTTTGATTTTGTTCGTGATTCGATTTACTAATTATTATGGAAAATGATTTTTTTATTTATTCTGCAAGGCGCATTGAATTGTATAATTACACTTCAAACAGCCATTTGCTATGAACTCGGGTGTGAAACTGTTCATTGTGTGTAACATTGGATCCTTCTCCCTTGGGAAATTCTTCGACACGTGGGAGTTTTCCCACAATAAAAAGCTAAAACAATAAAATATGAGTTTATGAACTTTGAACAAGGTCTTACGTAATCTTTTTGTAAAGATCTTTTGATTTTGTTCCCGGTTCGAATACTAATTTTCATGGAATCCGATTTTTTTACTTATTTAGCAAGGTGCACTGAATTGTAGAATTACACATTAAACAACCACTTCCTATGAACTCAAGTGTGAAACTGTTTCATTGTGTCAAACATTGGGTCCTTCTCCTTTGGGAAATTCTTCGTCACGTGGGAGTTTTCACACAGTAAAAAGCTAAAACAACAATATATGATTTTATGAACCTTGAACAAGGTCTGACGTAATCATTTTATAAAGATCATTTGATTTTGTTCAAGATTCGAATACTAATTATTATGGAATCTCATTTATTTATTTATTCTGCAAGGCGCATTAAATTGTATAATTACTCATCAAACAACCACTTGCTATGTGAAACTGTTTCATTGTGCAAACATTGGGTCCTTCTTCCTTGGGAAATTCTTAGACACGTGGGAGTTTTCCCACAGTAAAAAGCTAAAATAATAAAATCTGATTATAGAAACTTCTAAGAAGGTCTTACGTAATCTTTGTATAAAGATATTTCGATTTTGTTACAGATTCGAATACAAATTTTATGATATCCGATTTTTTATTTATACTGCAAGGCGCACTGAATTGTATAATTACACATCAAACAACCAATTGATATGAACTCGGGTGTAAAACTGTTTCATTCAGTCAAACATTGGGTCCTTCTCCCTTGGGAAATTTTTCGACACTTGGGATTTTCCCACATTAAAAAGCTAAAACAATAAAATATGATTATACGAACCTTGAACAAGAACTTACGTAATCTTATTATAAAGATCTTTTGATTTTGATCCAGATTCGAATACTAATTTTCATGGAATCCGATTTTAATTTTTATTCTTCAAGGCGCACTGAATTGTATAATTACACATCCAACAACCACTTTCTATGAACTCGGGTGTGAAACTGTTTTATTCTCTCAAACATTTGGTCCTTCTCCCTTGGGAAATTCTTCGACACGTGGGAGATTTCCTACAGTTAAAAGCTATAACATAAAATATGAGTTTATGAACTTTGAACCAGGTCTTACGTAATCTTTTTACAAAGTTATTTTGATTTTGTAACAGATTCGAATAGTAATTTTATGGAATCCGATTTTTTTATATATTCTGCAAGGCGCATTGAATTGTATAATTACACATCAAACAACCACTTGCTATGAACTCGGGTGTGAAACAGTTTCATTATGCAAACATTGGGTCTTTCTCCCTTGGGAAATTCTTCGACACTTGGGAGTTTTCCCACAGTTAAAAGCTAAAACAATAAAATATGAGTTTATGAACCTTGAACAAGGTCTTACATAATCTTTTTATAAAGATCTTTTGATTTTGTTCCAGATTCAAATACTAATTTTCATGGAATCCGATTTTTATTTTTATTCTGCAAGGCACATTGAATTGTATAATTACATATCAAACAACTACTTGCTATGAACTCGGGTGTGAAACCGTTCATTGTGTGTAACATTGGGTCCTTCTCACTTGGGAAATTATTCGACACGTGGGAGTTTTCCCACAATAAAAAGCTAAAACAATAAAATATGAGTTTATGAACTTTGAACAAGGTCTTACGTAATCTTTTTTTAAAGATCTTTTGATTTTGTTACAGGTTCGAATACTAATTTTCATGGAATCCGATTTTTTTTACTTATTTAGCAAGGTGCACTGAATTGTAGAATTACACATTAAACAACCACTTGCTATGAACTCGGGTGTGAAACTGTTTCATTTTGTCAAACATTGGGTCCTTCTCCTTTGGGATATTCTTCGTCACGTGGGAGTTTTCCCACAGTAAAAAGCTAAAACAACAAAATATGATTTTATGAACCTTGAACAAGGTCTGACGTAATCATTTTATAAAGATCTTTGATTTTGTTCAAGATTCGAATACTAATTATTATGGAATCTCATTTTTTTATTTATTCTGCAAGGCCCATTAAATTGTATAATTACTCATCAAACAACCACTTGCTATGAACTCGGGTGTGAAACTGTTTCATTGTGCAAACATTGGGTCCTTCTCCCTTGGGAAATTCTTAGACCCGTGGGAGTTTTCCCATAATAAAAAGCTAAAACAATAAAATCTGATTATAAAAACTTTTAAGAAGGTCTTACGTAATCTTTTTATAAAGTTATTTTCATTTTGTTACAGACTCGAATACTAATTTTATGGAATACGATTTTTTTGTTTATTCTGCAAGGCGCTCTGAATTGTATAATTACACATCAAACAACCATTTGCTACTAACTCGGGTGTGAAACTGTTCATTGTGTGTAACATTGGGTCCTTCTCCCTTGGGAAATTCTTCGACACCTTGGAGTTTTCCCACAATAAAAAGCTAAAACAGCAAAATATGATTTTATGAACCTTGAAAGAGGTCTTACGTAATCTTTTTATAAAGATCTTTTGATTTTGTTCAAGATTCGAATACTAAATATTATAGAATATGAATTATTTATTTATTCTGCAAGGCGCATTGAATTGAATAATTACACATCAAAAAACTACTTGCTATGAACTCGGGTGTGAAACTGTTTCATTCTGTCAAACATTGGGTCCTTCTCCCATGGGAAATTCTTTGACAACGTGGGAGTTTTCGCAAAATAAAAAGCTAAAACAATAAAATATGATTATACGAACCTTGAAGAAGGTCTTACGTAATCTTTTTATAAAGATCTTTCGATTTTGTTCCAGATTCGAATACTAATTTTCATGTAATCTGATTTTTTTATTTATTCTGCATGGCGCATTGAATTGTATAATTACACATCAAACAAACACATTCTATGATCTCGGGTGTAAAACTGTTTCATTCTCTCAAACATTGGGTCCTTCTCCCTTGGGAAATTCTTCGAAACGTTGGAGTTTTCCCACAATAAAAAGCTAAAACAATAAAATATGATTATACGAACCTTGAAGAAGGTTATACGTAATCTTTTTATAAAGATCTTTTGATTTTGTTCCAGATTCGAATACTAATTTTATGGAATCCGTTTTTTTATTTATTCTGCAAGGCGCACTGAATTGTATAATTACACATCAAACAACCATTTGCTACTAACTCGGGTGTGAAACTGTTCATTCCGTCACACATTGGGTCCTTCTCTCTTGGGAAATTCTTCGACACTTGGGATTTTCCCACAATAAATATCTAAAACAATAAAACATGATTTTATGAACTTAGAACAAGATCTTACGTAATCTTATTATGAAGATCTTTTGATTTTGTTCCAGATTCGAATACTAATTTTCATGGAATCCGATTTTTATATTTTCTCTGTAAGGCGCACTGAATTGTAGAATTACACATCAAAAAACTACTTGCTATGAACTCGTGTGTGAAACTGTTTCATTGTGTCAAACATTGGGTCCTTCTCCCTTAGAAAATTCTTCGACACGTGAGATTTTCCCACAATAAATAGCTAAAACAATAAAATATAATTTTATGAAACTTGAACAAGGTCCTACTTAATCTTTTTTTAAAGATCTTCTGATTTTGTTCCAGATCCGAATACTAATTTTCATGGAATCCGATTTTTTTATATATTCTGCAAGGTGCATTGAATTGTATAATTACACATCAAACAACCACTTGCTATGAACTCGGGTGTGAAACAGTTTCATTATGCAAACATTGGGTCCTTCTCCCTTGGGAAATTCTTCGACACGGGAGAGTTTTCACCAATAAAAATCTAAAACAATAAAATATGAGTTTATGAACCTTGAACAAGGTCTTACGTAATCTTTTTATAAAGATCTTTTGATTTTGTTCCAGATTCAAATACTAATTTTCATGGAATCCGATTTTTATATTTATTCTGCAAGGCGCATTGAATTGTATAATTACACATCCAACAACCACTTGCTATGAACTCGGGTGTGAAACTTTTTCATTCTCTCAAACATTTGGTCCTTTTCCCTTTGGAAATTCTTCGACACGTGGGAGTTTTCCCACAATAAAAAGCTAATACAATAAAAAATGATTTTATGAACCTTGAACAAGGTCTTACGCAATCTTTTTATAAAGATCTTTTGATTTTGTTCCAGATTCGAATACTAATTTTCATAGAATCGGATTTTTTTATTTATTCTGCAAGGCGCACTGAATTGTATAATTACACATCAAACAACCACTTCCTATGAACTCGGGTGTGAAACTTTTTCCTTGTGTCAAACATTGGGTCCTACTCCCTTTAGAAATTATTCTACACGTGGGAGTTTTCCCACAATAAAAAGCTAAAACAATAAAATATGATTTTATTAACCTTGAACAAGGTCTTACGCAATCTTTTTATAAAGATCTTTAGATTTTGTTCCAGATTCGAATACTAATTTTCATGGAATCCGATTTTTATATTTATTCTGCAAGGCGCACTGAATTGTATAATTACACATCCAACAACCACTTGCTATGAACTCGGGTGTGAAACTGTTTCATTCTCTCAAACATTTGGTCCTTCTCCCTTTGGAAATTCTTCGACACGTGGGAGTTTTCCCACAATAAAAAGCTAATACAATAAAAAATGATTTTATGAACCTTGAACAAGGTCTTACGCAATCTATTGATTTTGTTCCAGAATCGAATACTAATTTTCATAGAATCCGATTTTTTTATTTATTCTGCAAGGCGCACTGAATTGTAGAATTACACATCAAACAACTACTTGCTATGAACTCGTGTGTGAAACTGTTTCATTGTGTCAAACATTGGGTCCTTCTCCCTTAGAAAATTCTTCGACACGTGAGATTTTCCCACAATAAATAGCTAAAACAATAAAATATAATTTTATGAAACTTGAACAAGGTCCTACGTAATCTTTTTTTAAAGATCTTTTGATTTTGTTCCAGATCCGAATACTAATTTTCATGGAATCCGATTTTTTTATATATTCTGCAAGGTGCATTGAATTGTATAATTACACATCAAACAACCACTTGCTATGAACTCGTGTGTGAAACTGTTTCATTCTGTCAAACAATGGGTCCTTTTCCCTTGGAAAATTCTTCGACACGTGGGATTTTCCAACAATAAAAAGCTAAAACAGTAAAATATGATTTTATGAACCTTGAACAAGGTCCTACGTAATCTTTTTATAAAGATCTTTTGATTTTATTGTAGATTCGAATACAAATTTTCATGGAATCTGATTTTTTAAATTTATATTGCAAGGCGCACTGAATTGTATAATTACATATCAAACAACCACTTGCTATGAACTCGGGTGTGAAACTGTTTCATTGTGTCAAACATTGGATCCTTCTCCCTTGGGAAATTCTTCGACACGTGGGAGTTTTCCCACAATAAAAAGCTAAAACAATAAAATATGATTTTATGAACCTTGAACAAGGTCTTACCTAATCTTTTTATAAAGATCTTTTGATTTTGTTCCAGAATCGAATACTAATTTTCATAGAATTGGATTTTTTTATATATTCTGCAAGGCGCATTGAATTGTATAATTATACATCAAACAACCACTTGCTATGAACTCGTGAGTGAAACTGTTTGCTTGTGTCAAACATTGGGCCCTACTCCCAATAGATATTATTCTACACGTGGTAGTTTTCCCATAGTAAAAAGCTAAAACAATAAAATATGAGTTTATGAACCTTGAACAAGGTCTTACGTAATCTTTTTATAAAGATCTTTTGATTTTATTGCAGATTCGAATACAAATTTTCATGGAATCTGATTTTTTTATTTATTTTGCAAGGCGCACTGAATTGAAGAATTACACATCAAACAACCACTTGCTATGAACTCGGGTGAGAAACTGTTTCATTGTGTAAAACATTGGGTCCTTCTCCCTTGGAAAATTCTTCGACACGTGGGATTTTCCCACAATAAAAAGCTAAAACAGTAAAATATGATTTTATGAACCTTGAACAAGGTCGTAGGTAATCTTTTTATAAAGATCTTTTGATTTTGTTCCAGAATCGAATACAAATTTTCATAGAATCCGATTTTTTTATTTATTCTGCAAGGCGCACTGAATTGTATAATTACACATCAAACAACCACTTTCTATGAACTAGGGTGTGAAACTGTTTCCTTGTGTCAAACATTGGGTCCTACTCCCTTTAGAAATTATTCTACACCTGGGAGTTTTCCCACAGTAAAAAGCTAAAACAATAAAATATGATTTTACGAACCTTGAACAAGGTCTTACGCAATATTTTTATAATGATCTTTTGATTTTGATCAAGATTCGAATACTAATTTTCATGGAATATGATTTTTTTATTTATTCTGCAAGGCGCATTGAATTGTATAATTACACATCAAGCAACCACTCCCTATGAACTCGGGTGTGAAACTGTTTCATTGTGTCAAACATTGGGTCCTTCTCCCTTGGAAAATTCTTCGACACGTGGGATTTTCCCACGATAAAAAGCTAAAACAGTAAAATATGATTTTATGAACCTTGAACAAGGTCGTTCGTAATCTTTTTATAAAGATCTTTTGATTTTGTTCCAGAATCGAATACAAATTTTCATAGAATCCGATTTTTTTATTTATTCTGCAAGGCGCACTGAATTGTAGAATTACACATCAAACAACCACTTGCTATGAACTCGGGTGAGAAACTGTTTCCTTGTGTCAAACATTGGGTCCTACTCCCTTTTGAAATTATTCTACTCGTGGGAGTTTTCCCACAGTAAAAAGCTAAAACAATAAAATATGATTTTACGAACCTTGAAGAAGGTCTTACGCAATCTTTTTATAAAGATCTTTTGATTTTGTTCCAGAATCTAATACTAATTTTCATGGAATCCGATTTTTTTCTATATTCTGCAAGGTGCATTGAATTGTATAATTACACATCAAACAACCACTCGCTATGAACTTGTGTGTGAAACTTTTTCATTCTGTCAAACAATGGGTCCTTTTCCCTTGGGAAATTCTACGACACGTGGTAGTTTTCCAATAGTAAAAAGCTAAAACAATAAATTATGAGTTTATGAACCTTGAACAAGGTCTTACGTAATATTTTATAAAGATCTTTTGATTTTGTTCCAGATTCGAATACTAATATTCATGGAATCTGATTTATTTATTTATTTTGCAAGGCGCACTGAATTGTAGAATTACACATTAAACAACCACTTGCTATGAACTCGGGTGTGAAACTGTTTCATTGTGTCAACCATTGGGTCCTTCTCCCTTGGAAAATTCTTCGACACGTGGGATTTTCCCACAATAAAAAGCTAAAACAGTAAAATATGATTTTATGAACCTTGAACAAGGTCCTACGTAATCTTTTTATAAATATCTTTTGATTTTATTGCAGATTCGAATACAAATTTTCATGGAATCTGATTTTTTAAATTTATTTTGCAAGGCGCACTGAATTGTATAATTACATATCAAACAACCACTTGCTATCAACTCGGGTGTGAAACTCTTTCATTGTGTCAAACATTGGATCCTTCTCCCTTGGAAAATTCTTCGACACCTGGGAGTTTTCCCACAATAAAAAGCTAAAACAATATAATATGATTTTATGAACCTTGAACAAGGTCTTACGTAATCTTTTTATAAAGATCTTTTGATTTTGTTCCAGAATCGAATACTAATTTTCATAGAATCGGATTTTTTTATATATTCTGCAAGGCGCATTGAATTGTATAATTACACATCAAACAACCACTTGCTATGAACTCGTGTGTGAAACTGTTTGCTTGTGTCAAACATTGGGTCCTACTCCCTTTAGATATTATACTACACGTGGTAGTTTTCCCATAGTAAAAAGCTAATACAATAAAATATGAGTTTATGAACCTTGAACAAGGTTTTACGTAATCTTTTTATAAAGATCTTTTGATTTTGTTCCAGATTCGAATACTAATTTTCATGGAATCTGATTTTTTTATTTATTTTGCAAGGCGCATTGAATTGAATAATTACACATCAAACAACTACTTCCTATGAACTCGGGTGTGAAACTGTTTCCTTGTGTCAAACATTGGGTCCTACTCCCTTTAGAAATTATTCTACAAGTGGGAGTTTTCCCACAGTAAAAAGCTAAAACAATAAAATATGATTTTATGAACCTTGAACAAGGTCTTACGCAATCTTTTTATAAAGATCTTTTGATTTTGTTCCAGATTCAAATACTAATTTTCATGGAATCCGATTTTTATATTTATTCTGCAAGGCGCACTGAATTGTATAATTACACATCCAACAACCACTTGCTATGAACTCGGGTGTGAAACTGTTTCATTCTCTCAAACATTTGGTCCTTCTCCCTTTGGAAATTCTTCGACACGTGGGAGTTTTCCCACAATAAAAAGCTAATACAATAAAAAATGATTTTATGAACCTTGAACAAGGTCTTACGCAATCTTTTTATAAAGATCTTTTGATTTTGTTCCAGAATCGAATACTAATTTTCATAGAATCCGATTTTTTTATTTATTCTGCAAGGCGCACTGAATTGTATAATTACACATCAAACAACCACTTCCTATGAACTCGGGTGTGAAACTGTTTCCTTGTGTCAAACACTGGGTCCTACTCCCTTTACAAATTATTCTACACGTGGGAGTTTTCCCACAGTAAAAGCTAAAACAATAAAATATGATTTTATGAACCTTGAACAAGGTCTTACGCAATGTTTTTATAAAGATCTTTTGATTTTGATCAAGATTCGAATACTAATTTTCATGGAATCCGATATTTTTATATATTCAGCAAGGCGCATTGAGTTGTATAATTACACATCAAACAACCACTTCCTATGAACTCGGGTGTGAAACTGTTTCATTGTGTCAAACATTGGGTCCTTCTCTCTTGGGAAATTCTTAATCATGTGGGAGTTTTCCCACAGTAAAAAGAAAAAACAATAATATATGAGTTTATGAACCTTGAAGAAGGTCTTACGTAATCTTTTTATAAAGATCTTTTGATTTTGTTCCAGATTCGAATACTAATTTTCATGGAATCCGATTTTTTTATTTTTTCTGCAAGGCGCACTGAATTGTAGAATTACACATCAAACAACTACTTGCTATGAACTCGTGTGTGAAACTGTTTCATTGTGTCAAACATTGGGTCCTTCTCCCTTAGAAAATTCTACGACACGTGAGACTTTCCCACAATAAATAGCTAAAACAATAAAATATAATTTTATGAAACTTGAACAAGGTCCTACGTAATCTTTTTTTAAAGATCTTTTGATTTTGTTCCAGATCCGAATACTAATTTTCATGGAATCCGATTTTTTTATATATTCTGCAAGGTGCATTGAATTGTATAATTACACATCAAACAACCACTTGCTATGAACTCGTGTGTGAAACTGTTTCATTCTGTCAAACAATGGGTCCTTTTCCCTTGGGAAATTCTTCGACACGTGGTAGTTTTCCCATAGTAAAAAGCTAAAACAATAAAATATGAGTTTATGAACCTTGAACAAGGTCTTACGTAATCTTTTTATAAAGATCTTTTGATTTTGTTCCAGATTCGAATACTAATTTTCACGGAATCTGATTTTTTTATTTATTTTGCAAGGCGCACTGAATTGTAGAATTACACATCAAACAACCACTTGCTATGAACTCGGGTGTGAAACTGTTTCATTGTGTAAAACATTGGGTCCTTCTCCCTTGGAAAATTCTTCGACACGTGGGATTTTCCTTCAATAAAAAGATAAAACAGTAAAATATGATTTTATGAACCTTGAACAAGGTCCTACGTAATCATTTTATAAAGATCTTTTGATTTTATTGCAGATTCGAATACAAATTTTCATGGAATCTGATTTTTTAAATTTATATTGCAAGGCGCACTGAATTGTATAATTACATATCAAACAACCACTTGCTATGAACTCGGGTGTGAAACTGTTTCATTGTGTCAAACATTGGATCCTTCTCCCTTGGGAAATTCTTCGACACGTGGGAGTTTTCCCACAATAAAAAGCTAAAACAATAAAATATGATTTTATGAACCTTGAACAAGGTCTTACGTAATCTTTTTATAAAGATCTTTTGATTTTGTTCCAGAATCGAATACTAATTTTCATAGAATCGGATTTTTTTATATATTCTGCAAGGCGCATTGAATTGTATAATTATACATCAAACAACCACTTGCTATGAACTCGGGTGAGAAACTGTTTCATTGTGTCAAACATTGGGTCCTTCTCCCTTGGGAAATTCTTCGACACGTGGGAGTTTTCCCACAGTAAACAGGTAAAACAATAAAATATGAGTTTATGAACCTTGAACAAGGTCTTACGTAATCTTTTTATAAAGATCTTTTGATTTTGTTCCAGATTCGAATACTAATTTTCATGGAATCTGATTTTTTTATTTATTTTGCAAGGCGCACTGAATTGTAGAATTACACATCAAACAACCACTTGCTATGAACTCGGGTGAGAAACTGTTTCATTGTGTAAAACATTGGGTCCTTCTCCCTTGGAAAATTCTTCGACACGTGGGATTTTCCCACAATAAAAAGCTAAAACAGTAAAATATGATTTTATGAATCTTGAACAAGGTCGTACGTAATCTTTTTATAAAGATCTTTTGATTTTGTTCCAGAATCGAATACAAATTTTCATAGAATCCGATTTTTTTATTTATTCTGCAAGGCGCACTGAATTGTATAATTACACATCAAACAACCACTTCCTATGAACTAGGGTGTTAAACTGTTTCCTTGTGTCAAACATTGGATCCTACTCCCTTTAGAAATTATTCTACACCTTGGAGTTTTCCCACAGTAAAAAGCTAAAACAATAAAATATGATTTTACGAACCTTGAAAAAGGTCTTACGCAATATTTTTATAATGATCTTTTGATTTTGATCAAGATTCGAATACTAATTTTCATGGAATATGATTTTTTTATTTATTCTGCAAGGCGCATTGAATTGTATAATTACACATCAAACAACCACTTGCTATGAACTTGTGTGTGAAACTGTTTCATTGTGTCAACCATTGGGTCCTTCTCCCTTGGAAAATTCTACGACACGTGGGATTTTCCCACAATAAAAAGCTAAAACATTAAAATATGATTTTATGAACCTTGAACAAGGTCCTACGTAATCTTTTTATAAATATCTTTTGATTTTATTGCAGATTCGAATACAAATTTTCATGGAATCTGATTTTTTAAATTTATTTTGCAAGGCGCACTGAATTGTATAATTACATATCAAACAACCACTTGCTATCAACTCGGGTGTGAAACTCTTTCATTGTGTCAAACATTGGATCCTTCTCCCTTGGGAAATTCTTCGACACCTGGGAGTTTTCCCACAATAAAAAGCTAAAACAATATAATATGATTTTATGAACCTTGAACAAGGTCTTACGTAATCTTTTTATAAAGATCTTTTGATTTTGTTCCAGAATCGAATATTAATTTTCATAGAATCGGATTTTTTTATATATTCTGCAAGGCGCATTGAATTGTATAATTACACATCGAACAACCACTTGCTATGAACTCGTGTGTGAAACTGTTTGCTTGTGTCAAACATTGGGTCCTACTCCCTTTAGATATTATTCTACACGTGGTAGTTTTCCCATAGTAAAAAGCTAAAACAATAAAATATGAGTTTATGAACCTTGAACAAGGTCTTACGTAATCTTTTTATAAAGATCTTTTGATTTTGTTCCAGATTCGAATACTAATTTTCATGGAATCTGATTTTTTTATTTATTTTGCAAGGCGCACTGAATTGTAGAATTACACATCAAACAACCACTTGCTATGAACTCGGGTGAGAAACTGTTTCATTGTGTCAAACATTGGGTCCTTCTCCCTTGGGAAATTCTTCGACACGTGGGAGTTTTCCACAATAAAAAGCTAAAACAATAAAATATGAGTTTATGAACCTTGAACAAGGTCTTACGTAATCATTTTATAAAGATCTTTTGATTTTGTTCCAGATTCAAATACTAATTTACATGGAATCCGATTTTTATTTTTATTCTTCAAGGCGCACTGAATTGTATAATTACACATCCAACAACCACTTGCTATGAACTCGGGTGTGAAACTGTTTCATTCTCTCAAACATTTGGTCCTTCTCCCTTGGGAAATTCTTCGACACGTGGGAGTTTTCCCACAGTTAAAAGCTAAAACATAAAATATGAGTTTATGAACTTTGAACCAGGTCTTACGTAATCTTTTTATAAAGTTATTTTGATTTTGTTACAGATTCGAATAGTAATTTTATGGAATCCGATTTTTTTATATATTCTGCAAGGCGCATTGAATTGAATAATTACACATCAAACAACTACTTCCTATGAACTCGGGTGTGAAACTGTTTCCTTGTGTCAAACATTGGGTCCTACTCCCTTTAGAAATTATTCTACACGTGGGAGTTTTCCCACAGTAAAAAGCTAAAACAATAAAATATGATTTTACGAACCTTGAAGAAGGTCTTACGCAATCTTTTTATAAAGATCTTTTGATTTTGTTCCAGAATCTAATACTAATTTTCATGGAATCCGATTTTTTTCTATATTCTGCAAGGTGCATTGAATTGTATAATTACACATCAAACAACCACTTGCTATGAACTTGTGTGTGAAACTTTTTCATTCTGTCAAACAATGGGTCCTTTTCCCTTGGGAAATTCTTCGACACGTGGTAGTTTTCCAATAGTAAAAAGCTAAAACAATAAAATATGAGTTTATGAACCTTGAACAAGGTCTTACGTAATATTTTATAAAGATCTTTTGATTTTGTTCCAGATTCGAATACTAATATTCATGGAATCTGATTTATTTATTTATTTTGCAAGGCGCACTGAATTGTAGAATTACACATTAAACAACCACTTGCTATGAACTCGGGTGTGAAACTGTTTCATTGTGTCAACCATTGGGTCCTTCTCCCTTGGAAAATTCTTCGACACGTGGGATTTTCCCACAATAAAAAGCTAAAACAGTAAAATATGATTTTATGAACCTTGAACAAGGTCCTACGTAATCTTTTTATAAATATCTTTTGATTTTATTGCAGATTCGAATACAAATTTTCATGGAATCTGATTTTTTAAATTTATTTTGCAAGGCGCACTGAATTGTATAATTACATATCAAACAACCACTTGCTATCAACTCGGGTGTGAAACTCTTTCATTGTGTCAAACATTGGATCCTTCTCCCTTGGAAAATTCTTCGACACCTGGGAGTTTTCCCACAATAAAAAGCTAAAACAATATAATATGATTTTATGAACCTTGAACAAGGTCTTACGTAATCTTTTTATAAAGATCTTTTGATTTTGTTCCAGAATCGAATACAAATTTTCATAGAATCGTATTTTTTTATATATTCTGCAAGGCGCATTGAATTGTATAATTACACATCAAACAACCACTTGCTATGAACTCGTGTGTGAAACTGTTTGCTTGTGTCAAACATTGGGTCCTACTCCCTTTAGATATTATTATACACGTGGTAGTTTTCCCATAGTAAAAAGCTAAAACAATAAAATATGAGTTTATGAACCTTGAACAAGTTCTTACGTAATCTTTTTATAAAGATCTTTTGATTTTGTTCCAGATTCGAATACTAATTTTCATGGAATCTGATTTTTTTATTTATTTTGCAAGGCGCACTGAATTGTAGAATTACACATCAAACAACCACTTGCTATGAACTCGGGTGAGAAACTGTTTCATTGTGTCAAACATTGGGTCCTTCTCCCTTGGGAAATTCTTCGACACGTGGGAGTTTTCCCACAGTAAACAGGTAAAACAATAAAATATGAGTTTATGAACTTTTAACACGGTCTTACGTAATCATTTTATAAAGATCTTTTGATTTTGTTCCAGATTCAAATACTAATTTACATGGAATCCGATTTTTATTTTTATTCTTCAAGGCGCACTGAATTGTATAATTACACATCCAACAATTACTTGCTATGAACTCGGGTGTGAAACTGTTTCATTCTCTCAAACATTTGGTCCTTCTCCTTTGGGAAATTCTTCGACACGTGGGAGTTTTCCCACAGTTAAAAGCCAAAACATAAAATATGAGTTTATGAACTTTGAACCAGGTCTTACGTAATCTTTTTATAAAGTTATTTTGATTTTGTTACAGATTCGAATAGTAATTTTATGGAATCCGATTTTTTTATATATTCAGCAAGGCGCATTGAATTGTATAATTACACATCAAACAATTACTTGCTATGAACTCGGGTGTGAAACTGTTTCATTATGCAAACATTGGGTCCTTCTCCCTTGGGAAATTCGTCGACACGTGGGAGTTTTCCACAATAAAAAGCTAAAACAATAAAATATCAGTTTATGAACCTTGAACAAGGTCTTACGTAATCATTTAATAAAGATCTTTTGATTTTGTTCCAGATTCAAATACTAATTTACATGGAATCCGATTTTTATTTTTATTCTTCAAGGCGCACTGAATTGTATAATTACACATCCAACAACCACTTGCTATGAACTCGGGTGTGAAACTGTTTCATTCTCTCAAACATTTGGTCCTTCTCCCTTGGGAAATTCTTCGACACGTGGGAGTTTTCCCACAGTTAAAAGCTAAAACATAAAATATGAGTTTATGAACTTTGAACCAGGTCTTACGTAATCTTTTTATAAAGTTATTTTGATTTTGTTACAGATTCGAATAGTAATTTTATGGAATCCGATTTTTTTATATATTCTGCAAGGCGCATTGAATTGAATAATTACACATCAAACAACTACTTCCTATGAACTCGGGTGTGAAACTGTTTCCTTGTGTCAAACATTGGGTCCTACTCCCTTTAGAAATTATTCTACACGTGGGAGTTTTCCCACAGTAAAAAGCTAAAACAATAAAATATGATTTTATGAACCTTGAACAAGGTCTTACGCAATCTTTTTATCAAGATCTTTTGATTTTGTTCCAGATTCAAATACTAATTTTCATGGAATCCGATTTTTATATTTATTCTGCAAGGCGCACTGAATTGTATAATTACACATCCAACAACCACTTGCTATGAACTCGGGTGTGAAACTGTTTCATTCTCTCAAACATTTGGTCCTTCTCCCTTTGGAAATTCTTCGACACGTGGGAGTTTTCCCACAGTAAAAGCTAAAACAATAAAATATGATTTTATGAACCTTGAACAAGGTCTTACGCAATGTTTTTATAAAGATCTTTTGATTTTGATCAAGATTCGAATACTAATTTTCATGGAATCCGATTTTTTTATATATTCAGCAAGGCGCATTGAGTTGTATAATTACACATCAAACAACCACTTCCTATGAACTCGGGTGTGAAACTGTTTCATTGTGTCAAACATTGGGTCCTTCTCTCTTGGGAAATTCTTCATCATGTGGGAGTTTTCCCACAGTAAAAAGAAAAAACAATAATATATGAGTTTATGAACCTTGAAGAAGGTCTTACGTAATCTTTTTATAAAGATCTTTTGATTTTGTTCCAGATTCGAATACTAATTTTCATGGAATCCGATTTTTTTATTTTTTCTGCAAGGCGCACTGAATTGTAGAATTACACATCAAACAACTACTTGCTATGAACTCGTGTGTGAAACTGTTTCATTGTGTCAAACATTGGGTCCTTATCCCTTAGAAAATTCTACGACACGTGAGATTTTCCCACAATAAATAGCTAAAACAATAAAATATAATTTTATGAAACTTGAACAAGGTCCTACGTAATCTTTTTTTAAAGATCTTTTGATTTTGTTCCAGATCCGAATACTAATTTTCATGGAATCCGATTTTTTTATATATTCTGCAAGGTGCATTGAATTGTATAATTACACATCAAACAACCACTTGCTATGAACTCGTCTGTGAAACTGTTTCATTCTGTCAAACAATGGGTCCTTTTCCCTTGGGAAATTCTTCGACACGTGGTAGTTTTCCCATAGTAAAAAGCTAAAACAATAAAATATGAGTTTATGAACCTTGAACAAGGTCTTACGTAATCTTTTTATAAAGATCTTTTGATTTTGTTCCAGATTCGAATACTAATTTTCACGGAATCTGATTTTTTTATTTATTTTGCAAGGCGCACTGAATTGTAGAATTACACATCAAACAACCACTTGCTATGAACTCGGGTGTGAAACTGTTTCATTGTGTAAAACATTGGGTCCTTCTCCCTTGGAAAATTCTTCGACACGTGGGATTTTCCTTCAATAAAAAGATAAAACAGTAAAATATGATTTTATGAACCTTGAACAAGGTCCTACGTAATCATTTTATAAAGATCTTTTGATTTTATTGCAGATTCGAATACAAATATTCATGGAATCTGATTTATTTATTTATTTTGCAAGGCGCACTGAATTGTAGAATTACACATTAAACAACCACTTGCTATGAACTCGGGTGTGAAACTGTTTCATTGTGTCAACCATTGGGTCCTTCTCCCTTGGGAAATTCTTCGACACGTGGGATTTTCCCACAATAAAAAGCTAAAACAATAAAATATGATTTTATGAACCTTGAACAAGGTCTTACGTAATCTTTTTATAAAGATTATTTGATTTTGTTCCAGAATCGAATACTAATTTTCATAGAATCGGATTTTTTTATATATTCTGCAAGGCGCATTGAATTGTATAATTATACATCAAACAACCACTTGCTATGAACTCGTGTGTGAAACTGTTTGCTTGTGTCAAACATTGGGTCCTACTCCCAATAGATATTATTCTACACGTGGTAGTTTTCCCATAGTAAAAAGCTAAAACAATAAAATATGAGTTTATGAACCTTGAACAAGGTCTTACGTAATCTTTTTATAAAGATCTTTTGATTTTGTTCCAGATTCGAATACTAATTTTCATGGAATCTGATTTTTTTATTTATTTTGCAATGCGCACTGAATTGTAGAATTACACATCAAACAACCACTTGCTATGAACTCGGGTGAGAAACTGTTTCATTGTGTAAAACATTGGGTCCTTCTCCCTTGGAAAATTCTTCGACACGTGGGATTTTCCCACAATAAAAAGCTAAAACAGTAAAATATGATTTTATGATCCTTGAACAAGGTCGTACGTAATCTTTTTATAAAGATCTTTTGATTTTGTTCCAGAATCGAATACAAATTTTCATAGAATCCGATTTTTTTATTTATTCTGCAAGGCGCACTGAATTGTATAATTACACATCAAACAACCACTTCCTATGAACTAGGGTGTTAAACTGTTTCCTTGTGTCAAACATTGGATCCTACTCCCTTTAGAAATTATTCTACACCTTGGAGTTTTCCCACAGTAAAAAGCTAAAACAATAAAATATGATTTTACGAACCTTGAAAAAGGTCTTACGCAATATTTTTATAATGATCTTTTGATTTTGATCAAGATTCGAACACTAATTTTCATGGAATATGATTTTTTTATTTATTCTGCAAGGCGCATTGAATTGTATAATTACATATCAAACAACCACTTGCTATGAACTTGTGTGTGAAACTGTTTCATTCTGTCAAACAATGGGTCCTTTTCCCTTGGGAAATTCTTCGACACGTGGTAGTTTTCCAATAGTAAAAAGCTAAAACAATAAAATATGAGTTTATGAACCTTGAACAAGGTCTTACGTAATATTTTATAAAGATCTTTTGATTTTGTTCCAGATTCGAATACTAATATTCATGGAATCTGATTTATTTATTTATTTTGCAAGGCGAACTGAATTGTAGAATTACACATTAAACAACCACTTGCTATGAACCCGGGTGTGAAACTGTTTCATTGTGTCAACCATTGGGTCCTTCTCCCTTGGAAAATTCTTCGACACGTGGGATTTTCCCACAATAAAAAGCTAAAACAGTAAAATATGATTTTATGAACCTTGAACAAGGTCCTACGTAAACTTTTTATAAATATCTTTTGATTTTATTGCAGATTCGAATACAAATTTTCATGGAATCTGATTTTTTAAATTTATTTTGCAAGGCGCACTGAATTGTATAATTACATATCAAACAACCACTTGCTATCAACTCGGGTGTGAAACTCTTTCATTGTGTCAAACATTGGATCCTTCTCCCTTGGGAAATTCTTCGACACCTGGGAGTTTTCCCACAATAAAAAGCTAAAACAATATAATATGATTTTATGAACCTTGAACAAGGTCTTACGTAATCTTTTTATAAAGATCTTTTGATTTTGTTCCAGAATCGAATATTAATTTTCATAGAATCGGATTTTTTTATATATTCTGCAAGGCGCATTGAATTGTATAATTACACATCAAACAACCACTTGCTATGAACTCGTGTGTGAAACTGTTTGCTTGTGTCAAACATTGGGTCCTACTCCCTTTAGATATTATTCTACACGTGGTAGTTTTCCCATAGTAAAAAGCTAAAACAATAAAATATGAGTTTATGAACCTTGAACAAGGTCTTACGTAATCTTTTTATAAAGATCTTTTGATTTTGTTCCAGATTCGAATACTAATTTTCATGGAATCTGATTTTTTTATTTATTTTGCAAGGCGCACTGAATTGTAGAATTACACATCAAACATCCACTTGCTATGAACTCGGGTGAGAAACTCTTTCATTGTGTCAAACATTGGGTCCTTCTCCCTTGGGAAATTCTTCGACACGTGGGAGTTTTCCCACAGTAAACAGGTAAAACAATAAAATATGAGTTTATGAACTTTGAACACGGTCTTACGTAATCTTTTTATAAAGATCTTTTGATTTTGTTCCAGATTCGAATAGTAATTTTATGGAATCCGATTTTTTTATATATTCAGCAAGGCGCATTGAATTGTATAATTACACATCAAACAATTACTTGCTATGAACTCGGGTGTGAAACTGTTTCATTATGCAAACATTGGGTCCTTCTCCCTTGGGAAATTCTTCGACACGTGGGAGTTTTCCACAATAAAAAGCTAAAACAATAAAATATGAGTTTATGAACCTTGAACAAGGTCTTACGTAATCATTTTATAAAGATCTTTTGATTTTGTTCCAGATTCAAATACTAATTTACATGGAATCCGATTTTTTTATATATTCTGCAAGGTGCATTGAATTGTATAATTACACATCCAACAACCACTTGCTATGAACTCGGGTGTGAAACTGTTTCATTGTGCAAACATTGGGTCCTTCTCCCTTGGGAAATTCTTCGACACGTGGGAGTTTTCCCACAGTTAAAAGCTAAAACATAAAATATGAGTTTATGAACTTTGAACCAGGTCTTACGTAATCTTTTTATAAAGATATTTTGATTTTGTTACAGATTCGAATAGTAATTTTATGGAATCCGATTTTTTTATATATTCTGCAAGGCGCATTGAATTGAATAATTACACATCAAACAACTACTTCCTATGAACTCGGGTGTGAAACTGTTTCCTTGTGTCAAACATTGGGTCCTACTCCCTTTAGAAATTATTCTACACGTGGGAGTTTTCCCACAGTAAAAAGCTAAAACAATAAAATATGATTTTATGAACCTTGAACAAGGTCTTACGCAATCTTTTTATAAAGATCTTTTGATTTTGTTCCAGATTCAAATACTAATTTTCATGGAATCCGATTTTTATATTTATTCTGCAAGGCGCACTGAATTGTATAATTACACATCCAACAACCACTTGCTATGAACTCGGGTGTGAAACTGTTTCATTCTCTCAAACATTTGGTCCTTCTCCCTTTGGAAATTCTTCGACACGTGGGAGTTTTCCCACAATAAAAAGCTAATACAAAAAAAATGATTTTATGAACCTTGAACAAGGTCTTACGCAATCTTTTTATAAAGATCTTTTGATTTTGTTCCAGAATCGAATACTAATTTTCATAGAATCCGATTTTTTTATTTATTCTGCAAGGCGCACTGAATTGTATAATTACACATCAAACAACCACTTCCTATGAACTCGGGTGTGAAACTGTTTCCTTGTGTCAAACATTGGGTCCTACTCACTTTAGAAATTATTCTACACGTGGGAGTTTTCCCACAGGAAAAGCTAAAACAATAAAATATGATTTTATGAACCTTGAACAAGGTCTTACGCAATCTTTTTATAAAGATCTTTTGATTTTGATCAAGATTCGAATACTAATTTTCATGGAATCCGATTTTTTTATATATTCAGCAAGGCGCATTGAGTTGTATAATTACACATCAAACAACCACTTCCTATGAACTCGGGTGTGAAACTGTTTCATTGTGTCAAACATTGGGTCCTTCTCTCTTGGGAAATTCTTCATCATGTGGGAGTTTTCCCATAGTAAAAAGAAAAAACAATAATATATGAGTTTATGAACCTTGAAGAAGGTCTTACGTAATCATTTTATAAAGATCTTTTGATTTTATTGCAGATTCGAATACAAATTTTCATGGAATCTGATTTTTTAAATTTATATTGCAAGGCGCACTGAATTGTATAATTACATATCAAACAACCACTTGCTATGAACTCGGGTGTGAAACTGTTTCATTGTGTCAAACATTGGATCCTTCTCCCTTGGGAAATTCTTCGACACGTGGGAGTTTTCCCACAATAAAAAGCTAAAACAATAAAATATGATTTTATGAACCTTGAACAAGGTCTTACGTAATCTTTTTATAAAGTTCTTTTGATTTTGTTCCAGAATCGAATACTAATTTTCATAGAATCGGATTTTTTTATATATTCTGCAAGTCGCATTGAATTGTATAATTATACATCAAACAACCACTTGCTATGAACTCGTCTGTGAAACTGTTTCATTCTGTCAAACAATGGGTCCTTTTCCCAATAGATATTATTCTACACGTGGTAGTTTTCCCATAGTAAAAAGCTAAAACAATAAAATATGAGTTTATGAACCTTGAACAAGGTCTTACGTAATCTTTTTATAAAGATCTTTTGATTTTGTTCCAGATTCGAATACTAATTTTCATGGAATCTGATTTTTTTTATTTATTTTGCAAGGCGCACTGAATTGTAGAATTACACATCAAACAACCACTTGCTATGAACTCGGGTGAGAAACTGTTTCATTGTGTAAAACATTGGGTCCTTCTCCCTTGGAAAATTCTTCGACACGTGGGATTTTCCCACAATAAAAAGCTAAAACAGTAAAATATGATTTTATGAACCTTGAACAAGGTCGTAGGTAATCTTTTTATAAAGATCTTTTGATTTTGTTCCAGAATCGAATACAAATTTTCATAGAATCCGATTTTTTTATTTATTCTGCAAGGCGCACTGAATTGTATAATTACACATCAAACAACCACTTCCTATGAACTAGGGTGTTAAACTGTTTCCTTGTGTCAAACATTGGGTCCTACTCCCTTTAGAAATTATTCTACACCTGGGAGTTTTCCCACAGTAAAAAGCTAAAACAATAAAATATGATTTTACGAACCTTGAAAAAGGTCTTACGCAATATTTTTATAATGATCTTTTGATTTTGATCAAGATTCGAATACTAATTTTCATGGAATATGATTTTTTTATTTATTCTGCAAGGCGCATTGAATTGTATAATTACACATCAAGCAACCACTTGCTATGAAGTCGGGTGTGAAACTGTTTCATTCTCTCAAATGTTTGGTCCTTCTCCCTTGGGAAATTCTTTGACACGTGGGAGTTTTCCCACAGTTAAAAGCTAAAACATAAAATATGAGTTTATGAACTTTGAACCAGGTCATACGTAATCTTTTTATAAAGTTATTTTGATTTTGTTACAGATTCGAATAGTAATTTTACGGAATCCGATTTTTTTTATATATTCTGCAAGGCGCATTGAATTGAATAATTACACATCCAACAACCACTTGCTATGAACTCGGGTGTGAAACTGTTTCATTCTCTCAAACATTTGGTCCTTCTCCCTTGGGAAATTCTTCGACACGTGGGAGTTTTCCCACAGTTAAAAGCTAAAACATAAAATATGAGTTTATGACCTTTGAACCAGGTCATACGTAATCTTTTTATAAAGTTATTTTGATTTTGTTACAGATTCGAATAGTAATTTTATGGAATCCGATTTTTTTATATATTCTGCAAGGCGCATTGAATTGAATAATTACACATCAAACAACTACTTCCTATGAACTCGGGTGTGAAACTGTTTCCTTGTGTCAAACATTGGGTCCTACTCCCTTTAGAAATTATTCTACACGTGGGAGTTTTCCCACAGTAAAAAGCTAAAACAATAAAATATGATTTTATGAACCTTGAACAAGGTCTTACGCACTCTTTTTATAAAGATCTTTTTATTTTGTTCCTGATTCGAATACTAATTTTCATGGAATCCGATTTTTTTATATATTCAGCAAGGCGCATTGAGTTGTATATTTACACATCAAACAACCACTTCCTATGAACTCGGGTGTGAAACTGTTTCATTGTGTCAAACATTGGGTCCTTCTCTCTTGGGAAATTCTTCATCATGTGGGAGTTTTCCCACAGTAAATAGCTAAAACAATAAAATATAATTTTATGAAACTTGAACAAGGTCCTACGTAATCTTTTTTTAAAGATCTTTTGATTTTGTTCCAGATCCGAATACTAATTTTCATGGAATCCGATTTTTTTATATATTCTGCAAGGTGCATTGAATTGTATAATTACACATCAAACAACCACTTGCTATGAACTCGGGTAAGAAACTGTTTCATTTTGTCAAACATTGAATCCTTCTCCCTTGGGAATTTTTCGACACGTGGGAGTTTTCCCACAATAAAAAGCTAAAACAATAAAATATGATTTTATGAACCTTGAACAAGGTCTTACGTAATCTTTTTATAAAGATCTTTTGATTTTGTTCCAGAATCGAATACAAATTTTCATAGAATCCGATTTTTTTATTTATTCTGCGAGGCGCATTGAATTGTATAATTATACATCAAACAACCACTTGCTATGAACTCGTGTGTGAAACTGTTTGCTTGTGTCAAACATTGGGTCCTACTCCCAATAGATATTATTCTACACGTGGTAGTTTTCCCATAGTAAAAAGCTAAAACAATAAAATATGAGTTTATGAACCTTGAACAAGGTCTTACGTAATCTTTTTATAAAGATCTTTTGATTTTGTTCCAGATTCGAATACTAATTTTCATGGAATCTGATTTATTTATTTATTTTGCAAGGCGCACTGAATTGTAGAATTACACATCAAACAACCACTTGCTATGAACTCGGGTGAGAAACTGTTTCATTGTGTAAAACATTGGGTCCTTCTCCCTTGGAAAATTCTTCGACAAGTGGGATTTTCCCACAATAAAAAGCTAAAACAGTAAAATATGATTTTATGAACCTTGAACAAGGTCGTAGGTAATCTTTTTATAAAGATCTTTTGATTTTGTTCCAGAATCGAATACAAATTTTCATAGAATCCGATTTTTTTATTTATTCTGCAAGGCGCACTGAATTGTATAATTACACATCAAACAACCACTTCCTATGAACTAGGGTGTTAAACTGTTTCCTTGTGTCAAACATTGGGTCCTACTCCCTTTAGAAATTATTCTACACCTGGGAGTTTTCCCACAGTAAAAAGCTAAAACAATAAAATATGATTTTACGAACCTTGAAAAAGGTCTTACGCAATATTTTTATAATGATCTTTTGATTTTGATCAAGATTCGAATACTAATTTTCATGGAATCTGATTTATTTATTTATTTTGCAAGGCGCACTGAATTGTAGAATTACACATCAAACAACCACTTGCTATGAACTCGTGTGTGAAACTGTTTGCTTGTGTCAAACATTGGGTCCTACTCCCTTTTGAAATTATTCTACACGTGGTAGTTTTCCCATAGTAAAAAGCTAAAACAATAAAATATGAGTTTATGAACCTTGAACAAGGTCCTACGTAATCTTTTTATAAATATCTTTTGATTTTATTGCAGATTCGAATACAAATTTTCATGGAATCTGATTTTTTAAATTTATTTTGCAAGGCGCACTGAATTGTATAATTACATATCAAACAACCACTTGCTATCAACTCGGGTGTGAAACTCTTTCATTGTGTCAAACATTGGATCCTTCTCCCTTGGGAAATTCTTCGACACCTGGGAGTTTTCCCACAATAAAAAGCTAAAACAATATAATATGATTTTATGAACCTTGAACAAGGTCTTACGTAATCTTTTTATAAAGATCTTTTGATTTTGTTCCAGAATCGAATACTAATTTTCATAGAATCGGATTTTTTTATATATTCTGCAAGGCGCATTGAATTGTATAATTACACATCAAACAACCACTTGCTATGAACTCGTGTGTGAAACTGTTTGCTTGTGTCAAACATTGGGTCCTACTCCCTTTAGATATTATTCTACACGTGGTAGTTTTCCCATAGTAAAAAGCTAAAACAATAAAATATGAGTTTATGAACCTTGAACAAGGTCTTACGTAATCTTTTTATAAAGATCTTTTGATTTTGTTCCAGATTCGAATACTAATTTTCATGGAATCTGATTTTTTTTTTATTTTGCAAGGCGCACTGAATTGTAGAATTACACATCAAACAACCACTTGCTATGAACTCGGGTGAGAAACTGTTTCATTGTGTCAAACATTGGGTACTTCTCCCTTGGGAAATTCTTCGACACGTGGGAGTTTTCCCACAGTAAACAGGTAAAACAATAAAATATGAGTTTATGAACCTTGAACACGGTCTTACGTAATCTTTTTATAAAGATCTTTTGATTTTGTTCCAGATTCGAATAGTAATTTTATGGAATCCGATTTTTTTATATATTCAGCAAGGCGCATTGAATTGTATAATTACACATTAAACAATTACTTGCTATGAACTCGGGTGTGAAACTGTTTCATTATGCAAACATTGGGTCCTTCTCCCTTGGGAAATTCTTCGACACGTGGGAGTTTTCCACAATAAAAAGCTAAAACAATAAAATATGAGTTTATGAACCTTGAACAAGGTCTTACGTAATCATTTTATAAAGATCTTTTGATTTTGTTCCAGATTCAAATACTAATTTACATGGAATCCGATTTTTATTTTTATTCTTCAAGGCGCACTGAATTGTATAATTACACATCCAACAACCACTTGCTATGAACTCGGGTGTGAAACTGTTTCATTCTCTCAAACATTTGGTCCTTCTCCCTTGGGAAATTCTTCGACACGTGGGAGTTTTCCCACAGTTAAAAGCTAAAACATAAAATATGAGTTTATGAACTTTGAACCAGGTCTTACGTAATCTTTTTATAAAGTTATTTTGATTTTGTTACAGATTCGAATAGTAATTTTATGGAATCCGATTTTTTTATATATTCTGCAAGGCGCATTGAATTGAATAATTACACATCAAACAACTACTTCCTATGAACTCGGGTGTGAAACTGTTTCCTTGTGTCAAATATTGGGTCCTACTCCCTTTAGAAATTATTCTACATGTGGGAGATTTCCCACAGTAAAAAGCTAAAACAATAAAATATGATTTTATGAACCTTGAACAAGGTCTTACGCAATCTTTTTATAAAGATCTTTTGATTTTGTTCCAGATTCAAATACTAATTTTCATGGAATCCGATTTTTATATTTATTCTGCAAGGCGCACTGAATTGTATAATTACACATCCAACAACCACTTGCTATGAACTCGGGTGTGAAACTGTTTCATTCTCTCAAACATTTGGTCCTTCTCCCTTTGGAAATTCTTCGACACGTGGGAGTTTTCCCACAATAAAAAGCTAATACAATAAAAAATGATTTTATGAACCTTGAACAAGGTCTTACGCAATCTTTTTATAAAGATCTTTTGATTTTGTTCCAGAATCGAATACTAATTTTCATAGAATCCGATTTTTTTATTTATTCTGCAAGGCGCACTGAATTGTATAATTACACATCAAACAACCACTTCCTATGAACTCGGGTGTGAAACTGTTTCCTTGTGTCAAACATTGGGTCCTACTCCCTTTAGAAATTATTCTACACGTGGGAGTTTTCCCACAGTAAAAGCTAAAACAATAAAATATGATTTTATGAACCTTGAACAAGGTCTTACGCAATCTTTTTATAAAGATCTTTTGATTTTGATCAAGATTCGAATACTAATTTTCATGGAATCCGATTTTTTTATATATTCAGCAAGGCGCATTGAGTTGTATAATTACACATCAAACAACCACTTCCTATGAACTCGGGTGTGAAACTTTTTCATTGTGTCAAACATTGGGTCCTTCTCTCTTGGGAAATTCTTCATCATGTGGGAGTTTTCCCACAGTAAAAAGAAAAAACAATAATATATGAGTTTATGAACCTTGAAGAAGGTCTTACGTAATCTTTTTATAAAGATCTTTTGATTTTGTTCCAGATTCGAATACTAATTTTCATGGAATCCGATTTTTTTATTTTTTCTGCAAGGCGCACTGAATTGTAGAATTACACATCAAACAACTACTTGCTATGAACTCGTGTGTGAAACTGTTTCATTGTGTCAAACATTGGGTCCTTCTCCCTTAGAAAATTCTTCGACACGTGAGATTTTCCCACAATAAATAGCTAAAACAATAAAATATAATTTTATGAAACTTGAACAAGGTCCTACGTAATCTTTTTTTTAAGATCTTTTGATTTTGTTCCAGATCCGAATACTAATTTTCATGGAATCCGATTTTTTTATATATTCTGCAAGGTGCATTGAATTGTATAATTACACATCAAACAACCACTTGCTATGAACTCGTGTGTGAAACTGTTTCATTCTGTCAAACAATGGGTCCTTTTCCCTTGGGAAATTCTTCGACACGTGGTAGTTTTCCCATAGTAAAAAGCTAAAACAATAAAATATGAGTTTATGAACCTTGAACAAGGTCTTACGTAATCTTTTTATAAAGATCTTTTGATTTTGTTCCAGATTCGAATACTAATTTTCATGGAATTCGATTTTTTTATTTTTTCTGCAAGGCGCACTGAATTGTAGAATTACACATCAAACAACTACTTGCTATGAACTCGTGTGTGAAACTGTTTCATTGTGTCAAACATTGGGTCCTTCTCCCTTAGAAAATTCTTCGACACGTGAGATTTTCCCACAATAAATAGCTATAACAATAAAATATAATTTTATGAAACTTGAACAAGGTCCTACGTAATCTTTTTTTAAAGATCTTTTGATTTTGTTCCAGATCCGAATACTAATTTTCATGGAATCCGATTTTTTTATATATTCTGCAAGGTGCATTGAATTGTATAATTACACATCAAACAACCACTTGCTATGAACTCGTGTGTGAAACTGTTTAATTCTGTCAAACAATGGGTCCTTTTCCCTTGGGAAATTCTTCGACACGTGGTAGTTTTCCCATAGTAAAAAGCTAAAACAATAAAATATGAGTTAATGAACCTTGAACAAGGTCTTACGTAATCTTTTTATAAAGATCTTTTGATTTTGTTCCAGATTCGAATACTAATTTTCATGGAATCTGATTTTTTTATTTATTTTGCAAGGCGCACTGAATTGTAGAATTACACATCAAACAACCACTTGCTATGAACTCGGGTGTGAAACTGTTTCATTGTGTAAAACATTGGGTCCTTCTCCCTTGGAAAATTCTTCGACAAGTGGGATTTTCCTTCAATAAAAAGATAAAACAGTAAAATATGATTTTATGAACCTTGAACAAGGTCCTACGTAATCATTTTATAAAGATCTTATGATTTTATTGCAGATTCGAATACAAATTTTCATGGAATCTGATTTTTTAAATTTATATTGCAAGGCGCACTGAATTGTATAATTACATATCAAACAACCACTTGCTATGAACTCGGGTGTGAAACTGTTTCATTGTGTCAAACATTGGATCCTTCTCCCTTGGGAAATTCTTCGACACGTGGGAGTTTTCCCACAATAAAAAGCTAAAACAATAAAATATGATTTTATGAACCTTGAACAAGGTCGTAGGTAATCTTTTTATAAAGATCTTTTGATTTTGTTCCAGAATCGAATACAAATTTTCATAGAATCCGATTTTTTTATTTATTCTGCAAGGCGCACTGAATTGTATAATTACACATCAAACAACCACTTCCTATGAACTAGGGTGTTAAACTGTTTCCTTGTGTCAAACATTGGGTCCTACTCCCTTTAGAAATTATTCTACACCTGGGAGTTTTCCCACAGTAAAAAGCTAAAACAATAAAATATGATTTTACGAACCTTGAAAAAGGTCTTACGCAATATTTTTATAATGATCTTTTGATTTTGATCAAGATTCGAATACTAATTTTCATGGAATATGATTTTTTTATTTATTCTGCAAGGCGCATTGAATTGTATAATTACACATCAAGCAACCACTTGCTATGAAGTCGGGTGTGAAACTGTTTCATTTTGTCAAACATTGGGTCCTTCTCCCTTGGAAAATTCTTCGACACGTGGGATTTTCCAACAATAAAAAGCTAAAACAGTAAAATATGATTTTATGAACCTTGAACAAGGTCGTACGTAATATTTTTATAAAGATCTTTTGATTTTGTTCCAGAATCGAATACAAATTTTCATAGAATCCGATTTTTTTATTTATTCTGCAAGGCGCACTGAATTGTATAATTACACATCAAACAACCACTTCCTATGAACTCGGGTGTGAAACTGTTTCCTTGTGTCAAACATTGGGTCCTACTCCCTTTAGAAATTATTCTACACGTGGGAGTTTTCCCACAGTAAAAAGCTAAAACAATAAAATATGGTTTTACGAACCTTGAAGAAGGTCTTACGCAATCTTTTTATAAAGATCTTTTGATTTTGTTCCAGAATCTAATACTAATTTTCATGGAATCCGATTTTCTTATATATTCTGCAAGGTGCATTGAATTGTATAATTACACATCAAAAAACCACTTGCTATGAACTTGTGTGTGAAACTGTTTCATTGTCTCAACCATTGGGTCCTTCTCCCTTGGAAAATTCTTCGACACGTGGGATTTTCCCACAATAAAAAGCTAAAACAGTAAAATATGATTTTATGAACCTTGAACAAGGTCCTACGTAATCTTTTTATAAAGATCTTTTGATTTTATTGCAGATTCGAATACAAATTTTCATGGAATCTGATTTTTTAAATTTATTTTGCAAGGCGCACTGAATTGTATAATTACATATCAAACAACCACTTGCTATCAACTCGGGTGTGAAACTCTTTCATTGTGTCAAACATTGGATCCTTCTCCCTTGGGAAATTCTTCGACACCTAGGAGTTTTCCCACAATAAAAAGCTAAAACAATATAATATGATTTTATGAACCTTGAACAAGGTCTTACGTAATCTTTTTATAAAGATCTTTTGATTTTGTTCCAGAATCGAATACTAATTTTCATAGAATCGGATTTTTTTTATATATTCTGCAAGGCGCATTGAATTGTATAATTACACATCAAACAACCACTTGCTATGAACTCGTGTGTGAAACTGTTTGCTTGTGTCAAACATTGGGTCCTACTCCCATTAGATATTATACTACACGTGGTAGTTTTCCCATAGTAAAAAGCTAAAACAATAAAATATGAGTTTATGAACCTTGAACAAGTTCTTACGTAATCTTTTTATAAAGATCTTTTGATTTTGTTCCAGATTCGAATACTAATTTTCATGGAATCTGATTTTTTTATTTATTTTGCAAGGCGCACTGAATTGTAGAATTACACATCAAACAACCACTTGCTATGAACTCGGGTGAGAAACAGTTTCATTGTGTCAAACATTGGGTCCTTCTCCCTTGGGAAATTCTTCGACACGTGGGAGTTTTCCCACAGTAAACAGGTAAAACAATAAAATATGAGTTTATGAACTTTGAACACGGTCTTACGTAATCTTTTTATAAAGATCTTTTGATTTTGTTCCAGATTCGAATAGTAATTTTATGGAATCCGATTTTTTTATATATTCAGCAAGGCGCATTGAATTGTATAATTACACATCAAACAATTACTTGCTATGAACTCGGGTGTGAAACTGTTTCATTATGCAAACATTGGGTCCTTCTCCCTTGGGAAATTCTTCGACACGTGGGAGTTTTCCCCAATAAAAAGCTAAAACAATAAAATATGAGTTAATGAACCTTGAACAAGGTCTTACGTAATCATTTTATAAAGACCTTTTGATTTTGTTCCAGATTCAAATACTAATTTACATGGAATCCGATTTTTATATTTATTCTGCAAGGCGCATTGAATTGTATAATTACACATCCAACAACCACTTGCTATGAACTCGGGTGTGAAACTGTTTCATTCTCTCAAACATTTGGTCCTTCTCCCTTGGGAAATTCTTCGACACGTGGGAGTTTTCCCACAGTTAAAAGCTAAAACATAAAATATGAGTTTATGAACTTTGAACCAGGTCATACGTAATCTTTTTATAAAGTTATTTTGATTTTGTTACAGATTCGAATAGTAATTTTATGGAATCCGATTTTTTTATATATTCTGCAAGGCGCATTGAATTGAATAATTACACATCAAACAACTACTTCCTATGAACTCGGGTGTGAAACTGTTTCCTTGTGTCAAACATTGGGTCCTACTCCCTTTAGAAATTATTCTACACGTGGGAGTTTTCCCACAGTAAAAAGCTAAAACAATAAAATATGATTTTATGAACCTTGAACAAGGTCTTACGCAATCTTTTTATAAAGATCTTTTGATTTTGTTCCAGATTCAAATACTAATTTTCATGGAATCCGATTTTTATATTTATTCTGCAAGGCGCACTGAATTGTATAATTACACATCAAACAACCACTTGCTATGAACTCGGGTGTGAAACTGTTTCATTTTCTCAAACATTTGGTCCTTCTCCCTTTGGAAATTCTTCGACACGTGGGAGTTTTCCCACATAAAAAAGCTAATACAATAAAAAATGATTTTATGAACCTTGAACAAGGTCTTACGCAATCTTTTTATAAAGATCTTTTGATTTTGTTCCAGAATCGAATACTAATTTTCATAGAATCCGATTTTTTTATTTATTCTGCAAGGCGCACTGAATTGTATAATTACACATCAAAACACCACTTCCTATGAACTCGGGTGTGAAACTGTTTCCTTGTGTCAAACATTGGGTCCTACTCCCTTTAGAAATTATTCTACACGTGGGAGTTTTCCCACAGTAAAAAGCTAAAACAATAAAATATGATTTTATGAACCTTGAACAAGGTCTTACGCAATCTTTTTATAAAGATCTTTTGATTTTGATCAAGATTCGAATACTAATTTTCATGGAATATGATTTTTTTATTTATTCAGCAAGGCGCATTGAGTTGTATAATTACACATCAAACAACCACTTCCTATGAACTCGGGTGTGAAACTGTTTCATTGTGTCAAACATTGGGTCCTTCTCTCTTGGGAAATTCTTCATCATGTGGGAGTTTTCCCACAGTAAAAAGAAAAAACAATAATATATGAGTTTATGAACCTTGAAGAAGGTCTTACGTAATCTTTTTATAAAGATCTTTTGATTTTGTTCCAGATTCGAATACTAATTTTCATGGAATCCGATATTTTTATTTTTTCTGCAAGGCGCACTGAATTGTAGAATTACACATCAAACAACTACTTGCTATGAACTCGTGTGTGAAACTGTTTCATTGTGTCAAACATTGGGTCCTTCTCCCTTAGAAAATTCTTCGACACGTGAGATTTTCCCACAATAAATAGCTAAAACAATAAAATATAATTTTATGAAACTTGAACAAGGTCCTACGTAATCTTTTTTTAAAGATCTTTTGATTTTGTTCCAGATCCGAATACTAATTTTCATGGAATCCGATTTTTTTATATATTCTGCAAGGTGCATTGAATTGTATAATTACACATCAAATAACCACTTGCTATGAACTCGGGTGTGAAACTGTTTCATTCTGTCAAACAATGGGTCCTTTTCCCTTGGGAAATTCTTCGACACGTGGTAGTTTTCCCATAGTAAAAAGCTAAAACAATAAAATATGAGGTTATGAACCTTGAACAAGGTCTTACGTAATCTTTTTATAAGGATCTTTTGATTTTGATCCAGATTCGAATACTAATTTTCATGGAATCTGATTTTTTTATTTATTTTGCAAGGAGCACTGAATTGTAGAATTACACATCAAACAACCACTTGCTATGAACTCGGGTGTGAAACTGTTTCATTGTGTAAAACATTGGGTCCTTCTCCCTTGGAAAATTCTTCGACACGTGGGATTTTCCCACAATAAAAAGCTAAAACAGTAAAATATGATTTTATGAACCTTGAACAAGGTCCTACGTAATCTTTTTATAAAGATCTTTTGATTTTATTGCAGATTCAAATACAAATTTTCATGGAATCTGATTTTTTAAATTTATATTGCAAGGCGCATTGAATTGTATAATTATACATCAAACAACCACTTGCTATGAACTCGTGTGTGAAACTGTTTCCTTGTGTCAAACATTGGGTCCTACTCCCTTTAGAAATTATTCTACACGTGGGAGTTTTCCCACAGTAAAAATCTAAAACAATAAAATATGATTTTACGAACCTTGAAGAAGGTCTTACGCAATCTTTTTATAAAGATCTTTTGATTTTGTTCCAGAATCTAATACTAATTTTCATGGAATCCGATTTTTTTATATATTCTGCAAGGTGCATTGAATTGTATAATTACACATCAAACAACCACTTGCTATGAACTTGTGTGTGAAACTGTTTCATTCTGTCAAACAATGGGTCCTTTTCCCTTGGGAAATTCTTCGACACGTGGTAGTTTTCCTATAGTAAAAAGCTTAAACAATAAAATATGAGTTTATGAACCTTGAACAAGGTCTTACGTAATCTTTTTATAAAGATCTTTTGATTTTGTTCCAGATTCGAATACTGATATTCATGGAATCTGATTTATTTATTTATTTTGCAAGGCGCACTGAATTGTATAATTACATATCAAACAACCACTTGCTATCAACTCGGGTGTGAAACTCTTTCATTGTGTCAAACATTGGATCCTTCTCCCTTGGGAAATTCTTCGACACCTGGGAGTTTTCCCACAATAAAAAGCTAAAACAATATAATATGATTTTATGAACCTTGAACAAGGTCTTACGTAATCTTTTTATAAAGATCTTTTGATTTTGTTCCAGAATCGAAACTAATTTTCATAGAATCGGATTTTTTTATATATTCTGCAAGGCGCATTGAATTGTATAATTACACATCAAACAACCACTTGCTATGAACTCGTGTGTGAAACTGTTTGCTTGTGTCAAACATTGGGTCCTACTCCCTTTAGATATTATTCTACACGTGGTAGTTTTCCCATAGTAAAAAGCTAAAACAATAAAATATGAGTTTATGAACCTTGAACAAGGTCTTACGTAATCTTTTTATAAAGATCTTTTGATTTTGTTCCAGATTCGAATACTAATTTTCATGGAATCTGATTTTTTTATTTATTTTGCAAGGCGCACTGAATTGTAGAATTACACATCAAACAACCACTTGCTATGAACTCGGGTGTGAAACTGTTTCATTATGAAAACATTGGGTCCTTCTCCCTTGGGAAATTCTTCGACACGTGGGAGTTTTCCCCAATAAAAATCTAAAACAATAAAATATGAGTTTATGAACCTTGAACAAGGTCTTACGTAATCATTTTATAAAGATCTTTTGATTTTGTTCCAGATTCAAATACTAATTTACATGGAATCCGATTTTTATTTTTATTCTTCAAGGCGCACTGAATTGTATAATTACACATCCAACAACCACTTGCTATGAACTCGGGTGTGAAACTGTTTCATTGTGCAAACATTGGGTCCTTCTCCCTTGGAAAATTCTTCGACACGTGGGATTTTCCCACAATAAAAAGCTAAAACAGTAAAATATGATTTTATGAACCTTGAACAAGGTCGTACGTAATCTTTTTATAAAGATCTTTTGATTTTGTTCCAGAATCGAATACAAATTTTCATAGAATCCGATTTTTTTATTTATTCTGCAAGGCGCACTGAATTGTATAATTACACATCAAACAACCACTTCCTATGAACTCGGGTGTGAAACTGTTTCCTTGTGTCAAACATTGGGTCCTACTCCCTTTAGAAATTATTCTACACGTGGGAGTTTTCCCACAGTAAAAATCTAAAACAATAAAATATGATTTTACGAACCTTGAAGAAGGTCTTACGCAATCTTTTTATAAAGATCTTTTGATTTTGTTCCAGAATCTAATACTAATTTTCATGGAATCCGATTTTTTTATATATTCTGCAAGGTGCATTGAATTGTATAATTACACATCAAACAACCACTTGCTATGAACTTGTGTGTGAAACTGTTTCATTCTGTCAAACAATGGGTCCTTTTCCCTTGGGAAATTCTTCGACACGTGGTAGTTTTCCCATAGTAAAAAGCTAAAACAATAAAATATGAGTTTATAACCTTGAACAAGGTCTTACGGGTCTCTCTCTCGGGTGTAAAACTGTTTCATTCTCTCAAACATTGGGTCCTTCTCCCTTGGGAAATTCTTCGAAACGTTGGAGTTTTCCCACAATAAAAAGCTAAAACAATAAAATATGATTATACGAACCTTGAAGAAGGTTATACGTAATCTTTTTATAAAGATCTTTTGATTTTGTTCCAGATTCGAATACTAATTTTATGGAAGCCGATTTTTTTATTTATTCTGCAAGGCGCACTGAATTGTATAATTACACATCAAACAACCATTTGCTACTAACTCGGGTGTGAAACTGTTCATTCCGTGACACATTGGGTCCTTCTCTCTTGGGAAATTCTTCGACACTTGGGATTTTCCCACAATAAATAGCTAAAACAATAAAACATGATTTTATGAACTTAGAACAAGATCTTACGTAATCTTATTATGAAGATCTTTTGATTTTGTTCCAGATTCGAATACTAATTTTCATGGAATCCGATTTTTATATTTATTCTGTAAGGCGCACTGAATTGTAGAATTACACATCAAACAACTACTTGCTATGAACTCGTGTGTGAAACTGTTTCATTGTGTCAAACATTGGGTCCTTCTTCCTTAGAAAATTCTTCGACACGTGAGATTTTCCCACAATAAATAGCTAAAACAATAAAATATAATTTTATGAAACTTGATCAAGGTCCTACGTAATCTTGTTTTAAAGATCTTTTGATTTTGTTTCAGATCCGAATACTAATTTTCATGGAATCCGATTTTTTTATATATTCTGCAAGGTGCATTGAATTGTATAATTACACATCAAACAACCACTTGCTATGAACTCGTGTGTGAAACTGTTTCATTCTGTCAAACAATGGGTCCTTTTCCCTTGGGAAATTCTTCGACACGTGGTAGTTTGCCCATAGTAAAAAGCTAAAACAATAAATTATGAGTTTATGAACCTTGAACAAGGTCTTACGTAATCTTTTTTTAAGATCTTTTGATTTTGTTCCAGATTCGAATACTAATTTTCATGGAATCTGATTTTTTTATGTATTCTGCAAGGCGCATTGAATTGTATAATTACACATCAAACAACCACTTGCTATGAACTCGGGTGTGAAACAGTTTCATTATGCATACATTGGGTCCTTCTCCCTTGGGAAATTTTCTACACGTGAGAGTTTTCACCAATAAAAATCTAAAACAATAAAATATGAGTTTATGAACCTTGAACAAGGTCTTACGAAATCTTTTTATAAAAATCTTTTGATTTTGTTCCAGATTCAAATACTAATTTTCATGGAATCCGATTTTTATATTTATTCTGCAAGGCGCACTGAATTGTATAATTACACATCCAACAAACACTTGCTATGAACTCGGGTGTGAAACTGTTTCATTGTGTAAAACATTGGGTCCTTCTCCCTTGGAAAATTCTTCGACACGTGGGATTTTCCCACAATAAAAAGCTAAAACAGTAAAATATGATTTTATGAACCTTGAACAAGGTCCTACGTAATCTTTTTATAAAGATCTTTTGATTTTATTGCAGATTCGAATACAAATTTTCATGGAATCTGATTTTTTAAATTTATATTGCAAGGCGCACTGAATTGTATAATTACATATCAAACAACCACTTGCTATGAACTCGGGTGTGAAACTGTTTCATTGTGTCAAACATTGGATCCTTCTCCCTTGGGAAATTCTTCGACACGTGGGAGTTTTCCCACAATAAAAAGCTAAAACAATAAAATATGATTTTATGAACCTTGAACAAGGTCTTACGTAATCTTTTAATAAAGATCTTTTGATTTTGTTCCAGAATCGAATACTAATTTTCATAGAATCGGATTTTTTTATATATTCTGTAAGGCGCATTGAATTGTATAATTATACATCAAACAACCACTTGCTATGAACTCGTGTGTGAAACTGTTTGCTTGTGTCAAACATTGGGGCCTACTCCCAATAGATATTATTCTACACGTGGTAGTTTTCCCATAGTAAAAAGCTAAAACAATAAAATATGAGTTTATGAACCTTGAACAAGGTCTTACGTAATCTTTTTATAAAGATCATTTGATTTTGTTCCAGATTCGAATACTAATTTTCATGGAATCTGATTTTTTTATTTATTTTGCAAGGCGCACTGAATTGTAGAATTGCACATCAAACAACCACTTGCTATGAACTCGGGTGAGAAACTGTTTCATTGTTTCAAACATTGGGTCCTTCTCCCTTGGAAAATTCTTCGACACGTGGGATTTTCCCACAATAAAAAGCTAAAACAGTAAAATATGATTTTATGAACCTTGAACAAGGTCGTACGTAATCTTTTTATAAAGATCTTTTGATTTTGTTCCAGAATCGAATACAAATTTTCATAGAATCCGATTTTATTATTTATTCTGCAAGGCGAACTGAATTGTATAATTACACATCAAACAACCACTTCCTATGAACTAGGGTGTGAAACTGTTTCCTTGTGTCAAACATTGGGTCCTACTCCCTTTAGAAATTATTCTACACCTGGGAGTTTTCCCACAGTAAAAAGCTAAAACAATAAATTATGATTTTACGAACCTTGAACAAGGTCTTACGCAATATTTTTATAATGATCTTTTGATTTTGATCAAGATTCGATTACTAACTTTCATGGAATATGATTTTTTTATTTATTCTGCAAGGCGCATTGAATTGTATAATTACACATCAAGCAACCACTTCCTATGAACTCGGGTGTGAAACTGTTTCATTGTGTCAAACATTGGGTCCTTCTCCCTTGGAAAATTCTTCGACACGTGGGATTTTCCCACAATAAAAAGCTAAAACAGTAAAATATGATTTTATGAACCTTGAACAAGGTCGTACGTAATCTTTTTATAAAGATCTTTTGATTTTGTTCCAGAATCGAATACAAATTTTCATAGAATCCGATTTTTTTATATATTCTGCAAGGCGCACTGAATTGTATAATTACACATCAAACAACCACTTCCTATGAACTCGGGTGTGAAACTGTTTCCTTGTGTCAAACATTGGGTCCTACTCCCTTTAGAAATTATTCTACACGTGGGAGTTTTCCCACAGTAAAAAGCTAAAACAATAAAATATGATTTTACGAACCTTGAAGAAGGTCTTACGCAATCTTTTTATAAAGATCTTTTGATTTTGTTCCAGAATCTAATACTAATTTTCATGGAATCCGATTTTTTTATATATTCTGCAAGGTGCAATGAATTGTATAATTATACATCAAACAACCACTTGCTATGAACTTGTGTGTGAAACTGTTTCATTCTGTCAAACAATGTGTCCTTTTCCCTTGGGAAATTCTTCGACACGTGGTAGTTTTCCCATAGTAAAAAGCTAAAACAATAAAATATGAGTTTATGAACCTTGAACAAGGTCTTACGTAATCTTTTTATAAAGATCTTTTGATTTTGTTCCAGATTCGAATACTAATATTCATGGAATCTGATTTATTTATTTATTTTGCAAGGCGCACTGAATTGTAGAATTACACATCAAACAACCACTTGCTATGAACTCGGGTGTGAAACTGTTTCATTGTGTCAACCATTGGGTCCTTCTCCCTTGGAAAATTCTTCGACACGTGGGATTTTCCCACAATAAAAAGCTAAAACAGTAAAATATGATTTTATGAACCTTGAACAAGGTCCTACGTAATCTTTTTATAAAGATCTTTTGATTTTATTGCAGATTCGAATACAAATTTTCATGGAATCTGATTTTTTAAATTTATTTTGCAAGGCGCGCTGAATTGTATAATTACATATCAAACAACCACTTGCTATCAACTCGGGTGTGAAACTCTTTCATTGTGTCAAACATTGAATCCTTCTCCCTTGGGAAATTCTTCGACACCTGGGAGTTTTCCCACAATAAAAAGCTAAAACAATATAATATGATTTTATGAACCTTGAACAAGGTCTTACGTAATCTTTTTATAAAGATCTTTTGATTTTGTTCCAGAATCGAATACTAATTTTCATAGAATCGGATTTTTTTATATATTCTGCAAGGCGCATTGAATTGTATAATTACACATCAAACAACCACTTGCTATGAACTCGTGTGTGAAACTGTTTGCTTGTGTCAAACATTGGGTCCTACTCCCTTTAGATATTATTCTACACGTGGTAGTTTTCCCATAGTAAAAAGCTAAAACAATAAAATATGAGTTTATGAACCTTGAAGAAGGTCTTACGTAATCTTTTTATAAAGATCTTTTGATTTTGTTCCAGATTCAAATACTAATTTACATGGAATCCGATTTTTATTTTTATTCTTCAAGGCGCACTGAATTGTATAATTACACATCCAACAACCACTTGCTATGAACTCGGGTGTGAAACTGTTTCATTCTCTCAAACATTTGGTCCTTCTCCCTTGGGAAATTCTTCGACACGTGGGAGTTTTCCCACAGTTAAAAGCTAAAACATAAAATATGAGTTTATGAACTTTGAACCAGGTCTTACGTAATCTTTTTATAAAGTTATTTTGATTTTGTTACAGATTCGAATAGTAATTTTATCTAATCCGTTTTTTTTATATATTCTGCAAGGCGCATTGAATTGAATAATTACACATCAAACAACTACCTCCTATGAACTCGGGTGTGAAACTGTTTCCTTGTGTCAAACATTGGGTCCTACTCCCTTTAGAAATTATTCTACACGTGGGAGTTTTCCCACAGTAAAAAGCTAAAACAATAAAATATGATTTTATGAACCTTGAACAAGGTCTTACGCAATCTTTTTATAAAGATCTTTTGATTTTGTTCCAGATTCAAATACTAATTTTCATGGAATCCGATTTTTATATTTATTCTGCAAGGCGCACTGAATTGTATAATTACACATCCAACAACCACTTGCTATGAACTCGGGTGTGAAACTGTTTCATTCTCTCAAACATTTGGTCCTTCTCCCTTTGGAAATTCTTCGACACGTGGGAGTTTTCCCACAATAAAAAGCTAATACAATAAAAAATGATTTTATGAACCTTGAACTAGGTCTTACGCAATCTTTTTATAAAGATCTTTTGATTTTGTTCCAGAATCGAATACTAATTTTCACAGAATCCGATTTTTTTATTTATTCTGCAAGGCGCACTGAATTGTATAATTACACGTCAAACAACCACTTCCTATGAACTCGGGTGTGAAACTGTTTCCTTGTGTCAAACATTGGGTCCTACTCCCTTTAGAAATTATTCTACACGTGGGAGTTTTCCCACAGTAAAAGCTAAAACAATAAAATATGATTTTATGAACCTTGAACAAGGTCTTACGCAATCTTTTTATAAAGATCTTTTGATTTTGATCAAGATTCGAATACTAATTTTCATGGAATCCGATTTTTTTATATATTCAGCAAGGCGCATTGAGTTGTATAATTACACATCAAACAACCACTTCCTATGAACTCGGGTGTGAAACTGTTTATTGTGTCAAACATTGGGTCCTTCTCTCTTGGGAAATTCTTCATCATGTGGGAGTTTTCCCACAGTAAAAAGAAAAAACAATAATATATGAGTTTATGAACCTTAAAGAAGGTCTTACGTAATCTTTTTATAAAGATCTTTTGATTTTGTTCCAGATTCGAATACTAATTTTCATGGAATCCGATTTTTTTATTTTTTCTGCAAGGCGCACTGAATTGTAGAATTACACATCAAACAACTACTTGCTATGAACTCGTGTGTGAAACTGTTTCATTGTGTCAAACATTGGGTCCTTCTCCCTTAGAAAATTCTTCGACACGTGAGATTTTCCCACAATAAATAGCTAAAACAATAAAATATAATTTTATGAAACTTGAACAAGGTCCTACGTAATCTTTTTTTAAAGATCTTTTGATTTTGTTCCAGATCCGAATACTAATTTTCATGGAATCCGATTTTTTTATATATTCTGCAAGGTGGATTAAATTGTATAATTACACATCAAACAACCACTTGCTATGAACTCGTGTGTGAAACTGTTTGCTTGTGTCAAACATTGGGTCCTACTCCCAATAGATATTATTCTACACGTGGTAGTTTTCCCATAGTAAAAAGCTAAAACAATAAAATATGAGTTTATGAACCTTGAACAAGGTCTTACGTAATCTTTTTATAAAGATCTTTTGATTTTGTTCCAGATTCGAATACTAATTTTCATGGAATCTGATTTTTTTATTTATTTTGCAAGGCGCACTGAATTGTAGAATTACACATCAAACAACCACTTGCTATGAACTCGGGTGTGAAACTGTTTCATTGTGTAAAACATTGGGTCCTTCTCCCTTGGAAAATTCTTCGACACGTGGGATTTTCCCACAATAAAAAGCTAAAACAGTAAAATATGATTTTATGAACCTTGAACAAGGTCGTGCGTAATCTTTTTATAAAGATCTTTTGATTTTGTTCCAGAATCAAATACAAATTTTCATAGAATCCGATTTATTTATTTATTCTGCAAGGCGCACTGAATTGTATAATTACACATCAAACAACCACTTCCTATGAACTCGGGTGTGAAACTGTTTCATTGTGTCAAACATTGGATCCTTCTCCCTTGGGAAATTCTTCGACACGTGGGAGTTTTCCCACAATAAAAAGCTAAAACAATAAAATATGATTTTATGAACCTTGAACAAGGTCGTAGGTAATCTTTTTATAAAGATCTTTTGATTTTGTTCCAGAATCGAATACAAATTTTCATAGAATCCGATTTTTTTATTTATTCTGCAAGGCGCACTGAATTGTATAATTACACATCAAACAACCACTTCCTATGAACTAGGGTGTTAAACTGTTTCCTTGTGTCAAACATTGGGTCCTACTCCCTTTAGAAATTATTCTACACCTGGGAGTTTTCCCACAGTAAAAAGCTAAAACAATAAAATATGATTTTGAGAACCTTGAAGAAGGTCTTACGCAATCTTTTTATAAAGATCTTTTGATTTTGTTCCAGAATCTAATACTAATTTTCATGGAATCCGATTTTCTTATATATTCTGCAAGGTGCATTGAATTGTATAATTACACATCAAACAACCACTTGCTATGAACTTGTGTGTGAAACTGTTTCATTCTGTCAAACAATGGGTCCTTTTCCCTTGGTAAATTCTTCGACACGTGGTAGTTTTCCCATAGTAAAAAGCTAAAACAATAAAATATGAGTTTATGAACCTTGAACAAGGTTTTACGTAATCTTTTTATAAAGATCTTTTGATTTTGTTCCAGATTCGAAAACTAATATTCATGGAATCTGATTTATTTATCTATTTTGCAAGGCGCACTGAATTGTAGAATTACACATCAAACAACCACTTGCTATGAACTCGGGTGTGAAACTGTTTCATTGTCTCAACCATTGGGTCCTTCTCCCTTGGAAAATTCTTCGACACGTGGGATTTTCCCACAATAAAAAGCTAAAACAGTAAAATATGATTTTATGAACCTTGAACAAGGTCCTACGTAATCTTTTTATAAAGATCTTTTGATTTTATTGCAGATTCGAATACAAATTTTCATGGAATCTGATTTTTTAAATTTATTTTGCAAGGCGCACTGAATTGTATAATTACATATCAAACAACCACTTGCTATCAACTCGGGTGTGAAACTCTTTCATTGTGTCAAACATTGGATCCTTCTCCCTTAGGAAATTTTTCGACACCTGGGAGTTTTCCCACAATAAAAAGCTAAAACAATATAATATGATTTTATGAACCTTGAACAAGGTCTTACGTAATCTTTTTATAAAGATCTTTTGATTTTTTTTCAGAATCGAATACTAATTTTCATAGAATCGGATTTTTTTATATATTCTGCAAGGTGCATTGAATTGTATAATTACACATCAAACAACCACTTGCTATGAACTCGTGTGTGAAACTGTTTGCTTGTGTCAAACATTGGGTCCTACTCCCATTAGATATTATACTACACGTGGTAGTTTTCCCATAGTAAAAAGCTAAAACAATAAAATATGAGTTTATGAACCTTGAACAAGTTCTTACGTAATCTTTTTATAAAGATCTTTTGATTTTGTTCCAGATTCGAATACTAATTTTCATGGAATCTGATTTTTTTATTTATTTTGCAAGGCGCACTGAATTGTAGAATTACACATCAAACAACCACTTGCTATGAACTCGGGTGAGAAACAGTTTCATTGTGTCAAACATTGGGTCCTTCTCCCTTGGGAAATTCTTCGACACGTGGGAGTTTTCCCACAGTAAACAGGTAAAACAATAAAATATGAGTTTATGAACTTTGAACACGGTCTTACGTAATCTTTTTATAAAGATCTTTTGATTTTGTTCCAGATTCGAATAGTAATTTTATGGAATCCGATTTTTTTATGTATTCAGCAAGGCGCATTGAATTGTATAATTACACATCAAACAATTACTTGCTATGAACTCGGGTGTGAAACTGTTTCATTATGCAAACATTGGGTCCTTCTCCCTTGGGAAATTCTTCGACACGTGGGAGTTTTCCCCAATAAAAAGCTAAAACAATAAAATATGAGTTAATGAACCTTGAACAAGGTCTTACGTAATCATTTTATAAAGATCTTTTGATTTTGTTCCAGATTCAAATACTAATTTACATGGAATCCGATTTTTATTTTTATTCTTCAAGGCGCACTGAATTGTATAATTACACATCCAACAACCACTTGCTATGAACTCGGGTGTGAAACTGTTTCATTCTCTCAAACATTTGGTCCTTCTCCCTTGGGAAATTCTTCGACACGTGGGAGTTTTCCCACAGTTAAAAGCTAAAACATAAAATATGAGTTTATGAACTTTGAACCAGGTCATACGTAATCTTTTTATAAAGTTATTTTGATTTTGTTACAGATTCGAATAGTAATTTTATGGAATCCGATTTTTTTATATATTCTGCAAGGCGCATTGAATTGAATAATTACACATCAAACAACTACTTCCTATGAACTCGGGTGTGAAACTGTTTCCTTGTGTCAAACATTGGGTCCTACTCCCTTTAGAAATTATTCTACACGTGGGAGTTTTCCCACAGTAAAAAGCTAAAACAATAAAATATGATTTTATGAACCTTGAACAAGGTCTTACGCAATCTTTTTATAAAGATCTTTTGATTTTGTTCCAGATTCAAATATTATTTTCATGGAATCCGATTTCTATATTTATTCTGCAAGGCGCACTGAATTGTATAATTACACATCAAACAACCACTTGCTATGAACTCGGGTGTGAAACTGTTTCATTCTCTCAAACATTTGGTCCTTCTCCCTTTGGAAATTCTTCGACACGTGGGAGTTTTCCCACATAAAAAAGCTAATACAATAAAAAATGATTTTATGAACCTTGAACAAGGTCTTACGCAATCTTTTTATAAAGATCTTTTGATTTTGTTCCAGAATCGAATACTAATTTTCATAGAATCCGATTTTTTTATTTATTCTGCAAGGCGCACTGAATTGTATAATTACACATCAAAACACCACTTCCTATGAACTCGGGTGTGAAACTGTTTCCTTGTGTCAAACATTGGGTCCTACTCCCTTTAGAAATTATTCTACACGTGGGAGTTTTCCCACAGTAAAATGCTAAAACAATAAAATATGATTTTATGAAACTTGAACAAGGTCTTACGCAATCTTTTAATAAAGATCTTTTGATTTTGATCAAGATTCGAATACTAATTTTCATGGAATATGATTTTTTTATTTATTCAGCAAGGCGCATTGAGTTGTATAATTACACATCAAACAACCACTTCCTATGAACTCGGGTGTGAAACTGTTTCACTGTGTCAAACATTGGGTCCTTCTCTCTTGGGAAATTCTTCATCATGTGGGAGTTTTCCCACAGTAAAAAGAAAAAACAATAATATATGAGTTTATGAACCTTGAAGAAGGTCTTACGTAATCCTTTTATAAAGATCTTTTGATTTTGTTCCAGATTCGAATACTATTTTTCATGGAATCCGATTTTTTTATTTTTTCTGCAAGGCGCACTGAATTGTAGAATTACACATCAAACAACTACTTGCTATGAACTCGTGTGTGAAACTGTTTCATTGTGTCAAACATTGGGTCCTTCTCCCTTAGAAAATTCTTCGACACGTGAGATTTTCCCACAATAAATAGCTAAAACAATAAAATATAATTTTATGAAATATGAACAAGGTCCTACGTAATCTTTTTTTAAAGATCTTTTGATTTTGTTCCAGATCCGAATACTAATTTTCATGGAATCCGATTTTTTTATATATTCTGCAAGGTGCATTGAATTGTATAATTACACATCAAATAACCACTTGCTATGAACTCGTGTGTGAAACTGTTTCATTCTGTCAAACAATGGGTCCTTTTCCCTTGGGAAATTCTTCGACACGTGGTAGTTTTCCCATAGTAAAAAGCTAAAACAATAAAATATGAGGTTATGAACCTTGAACAAGGTCTTACGTAATCTTTTTATAATGATCTTTTGATTTTGATCCAGATTCGAATACTAATTTTCATGGAATCTGATTTTTTTATTTATTTTGCAAGGAGCACTGAATTGTAGAATTACACATCAAACAACCACTTGCTATGAACTCGGGTGTGAAACTGTTTCATTGTGTAAAACATTGGGTCCTTCTCCCTTGGAAAATTCTTCGACACGTGAGATTTTCCCACAATAAATAGCTAAAACAATAAAATATAATTTTATGAAACTTGAACAAGGTCCTACGTAATCTTTTTTTAAAGATCTTTTGATTTTGTTTCAGATCCGAATACTAATTTTCATGGAATCCGATTTTTTTATATATTCTGCAAGGTGCATTGAATTGTATAATTACACATCAAACAACCACTTGCTATGAACTCGTGTGTGAAACTGTTTCATTCTGTCAAACAATGGGTCCTTTTCCCTTGGGAAATTCTTCGACACGTGGTAGTTTTCCCATAGTAAAAAGCTAAAACAATAAAATATGAGTTTATGAACCTTGAACAAGGTCTTACGGGTCTCTCTCTCGGGTGTAAAACTGTTTCATTCTCTCAAACATTGGGTCCTTCTCCCTTGGGAAATTCTTCGAAACGTTGGAGTTTTCTCACAATAAAAAGCTAAAACAATAAAATATGATTATACGAACCTTGAAGAAGGTTATACGTAATCTTTTTATAAAGATCTTTTGATTTTGTTCCAGATTCGAATACTAATTTTATGGAAGCCGATTTTTTTATTTATTCTGCAAGGCGCACTGAATTGTATAATTACACATCAAACAACCATTTGCTACTAACTCGGGTGTGAAACTGTTCATTCCGTGACACATTGGGTCCTTCTCTCTTGGGAAATTCTTCGACCCTTGGGATTTTCCCACAATAAATAGCTAAAACAATAAAACATGATTTTATGAACTTAGAACAAGATCTTACGTAATCTTATTATGAAGATCTTTTGATTTTGTTCCAGATTCGAATACTAATTTTCATGGAATCCGATTTTTATATTTATTCTGTAAGGCGCACTGAATTGTAGAATTACACATCAAACAACTACTTGCTATGAACTCGTGTGTGAAACTGTTTCATTGTGTCAAACATTGGGTCCTTCTCCCTTAGAAAATTCTTCGACACGTGAGATTTTCCCACAATAAATAGCTAAAACAATAAAATATAATTTTATGAAACTCTAACAAGGTCCTACGTAATCTTTTTTTAAAGATCTTTTGATTTTGTTTCAGATCCGAATACTAATTTTCATGGAATCCGATTTTTTTATATATTCTGCAAGGTGCATTGAATTGTATAATTACACATCAAACAACCACTTGCTATGAACTCGTGTGTGAAACTGTTTCATTCTGTCAAACAATGGGTCCTTTTCCCTTGGGAAATTCTTCGACACGTGGTAGTTTGCCCATAGTAAAAAGCTAAAACAATAAATTATGAGTTTATGAACCTTGAACAAGGTCTTACGTAATCTTTTTTTAAGATCTTTTGATTTTGTTCCAGATTCGAATACTAATTTTCATGGAATCTGATTTTTTTATGTATTCTGCAAGGCGCATTGAATTGTATAATTACACATCAAACAACCACTTGCTATGAACTCGGGTGTGAAACAGTTTCATTATGCAAACATTGGGTCCTTCTCCCTTGGGAAATTTTCTACACGTGAGAGTTTTCACCAATAAAAATCTAAAACAATAAAATATGAGTTTATGAACCTTGAACAAGGTCTTACGAAATCTTTTTATAAAAATCTTTTGATTTTGTTCCAGATTCAAATACTAATTTTCATGGAATCCGATTTTTATATTTATTCTGCAAGGCGCACTGAATTGTATAATTACACATCCAACAACCACTTGCTATGAACTCGGGTGTGAAACTGTTTCATTGTGTAAAACATTGGGTCCTTCTCCCTTGGAAAATTCTTCGACACGTGGGATTTTCCCACAATAAAAAGCTAAAACAGTAAAATATGATTTTATGAACCTTGAACAAGGTCCTACGTAATCTTTTTATAAAGATCTTTTGATTTTATTGCAGATTCGAATACAAATTTTCATGGAATCTGATTTTTTAAATTTATATTGCAAGGCGCACTGAATTGTATAATTACATATCAAACAACCACTTGCTATGAACTCGGGTGTGAAACTGTTTCATTGTGTCAAACATTGGATCCTTCTCCCTTGGGAAATTCTTTGACACGTGGGAGTTTTCCCACAATAAAAAGCTAAAACAATAAAATATGATTTTATGAACCTTGAACAAGGTCTTACGTAATCTTTTTATAAAGATCTTTTGATTTTGTTCCAGAATCGAATACTAATTTTCATAGAATCGGATTTTTTTATATATTCTGTAAGGCGCATTGAATTGTATAATTATACATCAAACAACCACTTGCTATGAACTCGTGTGTGAAACTGTTTGCTTGTGTCAAACATTGGGGCCTACTCCCAATAGATATTATTCTACACGTGGTAGTTTTCCCATAGTAAAAAGCTAAAACAATAAAATATGAGTTTATGAACCTTGAACAAGGTCTTACGTAATCTTTTTATAAAGATCTTTTGATTTTGTTCCAGATTCGAATACTAATTTTCATGGAATCTGATTTTTTTATTTATTTTGCAAGGCGCACTGAATTGTAGAATTACACATCAAACAACCACTTGCTATGAACTCGGGTGAGAAACTGTTTCATTGTTTCAAACATTGGGTCCTTCTCCCTTGGAAAATTCTTCGACACGTGGGATTTTCCCACAATAAAAAGCTAAAACAGTAAAATATGATTTTATGAACCTTGAACAAGGTCGTACGTAATCTTTTTATATAGATCTTTTGATTTTGTTCCTGAATCGAATACAAATTTTCAAAGAATCCGATTTTTTTAATTTATTCTGCAAGGCTCACTGAATTGTATAATTACACATCAAACAACCACTTCCTATGAACTAGGGTGTGAAACTGTTTCCTTGTGTCAAACATTGGGTCCTACTCCCTTTAGAAATTATTCTACACCTGGGAGTTTTCCCACAGTAAAAAGCTAAAACAATAAATTATGATTTTACGAACCTTGAACAAGGTCTTACGCAATATTTTTATAATGATCTTTTGATTTTGATCAAGATTCGATTACTAACTTTCATGGAATATGATTTTTTTATTTATTCTGCAAGGCGCATTGAATTGTATAATTACACATCAAGCAACCACTTCCTATGAACTCGGGTGTGAAACTGTTTCATTGTGTCAAACATTGGGTCCTTCTCCCTTGGAAAATTCTTCGACACGTGGGATTTTCCCACAATAAAAAGCTAAAACAGTAAAATATGATTTTATGAACCTTGAACAAGGTCGTACGTAATCTTTTTATAAAGATCTTTTGATTTTGTTCCAGAATCGAATACAAATTTTCATAGAATCCGATTTTTTTATATATTCTGCAAGGCGCACTGAATTGTATAATTACACATCAAACAACCACTTCCTATGAACTCGGGTGTGAAACTGTTTCCTTGTGTCAAACATTGGGTCCTACTCCCTTTAGAAATTATTCTACACGTGGGAGTTTTCCCACAGTAAAAAGCTAAAACAAAAAAATATGATTTTACGAACCTTGAAGAAGGTCTTACGCAATCTTTTTATAATGATCTTTTGATTTTGTTCCAGAATCTAATACTAATTTTCATGGAATCCGATTTTTTTATATATTCTGCAAGGTGCAATGAATTGTATAATTATACATCAAACAACCACTTGCTATGAACTTGTGTGTGAAACTGTTTCATTCTGTCAAACAATGTGTCCTTTTCCCTTGGGAAATTCTTCGACACGTGGTAGTTTTCCCATAGTAAAAAGCTAAAACAATAAAATATGAGTTTATGAACCTTGAACAAGGTCTTACGTAATCTTTTTATAAAGATCTTTTGATTTTGTTCCAGATTCGAATACTAATATTCATGGAATCTGATTTATTTATTTATTTTGCAAGGCGCACTGAATTGTAGAATTACACATCAAACAACCACTTGCTATGAACTCGGGTGTGAAACTGTTTCATTGTGTCAACCATTGGGTCCTTCTCCCTTGGAAAATTCTTCGACACGTGGGATTTTCCCACAATAAAAAGCTAAAACAGTAAAATATGATTTTATGAACCTTGAACAAGGTCCTACGTAATCTTTTTATAAAGATCTTTTGATTTTATTGCAGATTCGAATACAAATTTTCATGGAATCTGATTTTTTAAATTTATTTTGCAAGGCGCGCTGAATTGTAGAATATACACATCAAACAACCACTTGCTATGAACTCGGGTGAGAAACTGTTTCATTGTTTCAAACATTGGATCCTTCTCCCTTGGGAAATTCTTCGACACCTGGGAGTTTTCCCACAATAAAAAGCTAAAACAATATAATATGATTTTATGAACCTTGAACAAGGTCTTACGTAATCTTTTTATAAAGATCTTTTGATTTTGTTCCAGAATCGAATACTAATTTTCATAGAATCCGATTTTTTTATATATTCTGCAAGGTGCATTGAATTGTATAATTACACATCAAACAACCACTTGCTATGAACTTGTGTGTGAAACTGTTTCATTCTGTCAAACAATGGGTCCTTTTCCCTTGGGAAATTCTTCGACACGTGGTAGTTTTCCCATAGTAAAAAGCTAAAACAATAAAATATGAGTTTATGAACCTTGAACAAGGTCTTACGTAATCTTTTTATAAAGATCTTTTGATTTTGTTCCAGATTCGAATACTGATATTCATGGAATCTGATTTATTTATTTATTTTGCAAGGCGCACTGAATTGTAGAATTACACATCAAACAACCACTTGCTATGAACTCGGGTGTGAAACTGTTTCATTGTGTCAACAATTGGGTCCTTCTCCCTTGGAAAATTCTTCGACACGTGGTAGTTTTCCCATAGTAAAAAGCTAAAACAATAAAATATGATTTAATGAACCTTGAACAAGGTCCTACGTAATCTTTTTATAAAGATCTTTTGATTTTATTGCAGATTCGAATACAAATTTTCATGGAATCTGATTTTTTAAATTTATTTTGCAAGGCGCGCTGAATTGTATAATTACATATCAAACAACCACTTGCTATCAACTCGGGTGTGAAACTCTTTCATTGTGTCAAACATTGGATCCTTCTCCCTTGGGAAATTCTTCGACACCTGGGAGTTTTCCCACAATAAAAAGCTAAAACAATATAATATGATTTTATGAACCTTGAACAAGGTCTTACGTAATCTTTTTATAAAGATCTTTTGATTTTGTTCCAGAATCGAATACTAATTTTCATAGAATCGGATTTTTTTATATATTCTGCAAGGCGCATTGAATTGTATAATTACACATCAAACAACCACTTGCTATGAACTCGTGTGTGAAACTGTTTGCTTGTGTCAAACATTGGGTCCTACTCCCTTTAGATATTATTCTACACGTGGTAGTTTTCCCATAGTAAAAAGCTAAAACAATAAAATATGAGTTTATGAACCTTGAACAAGGTCTTACGTAATCTTTTTATAAAGATCTTTTGATTTTGTTCCAGATTCGAATACTAATTTTCATTGAATCTGATTTTTTTATTTATTTTGCAAGGCGCACTGAATTGTAGAATTACACATCAAACAACCACTTGCTATGAACTCGGGTGAGAAACTGTTTCATTGTGTCAAACATTGGGTACTTCTCCCTTGGGAAATTCTTCGACCCGTGGGAGTTTTCCCACAGTAAACAGGTAAAACAATAAAATATGAGTTTATGAACTTTGAACACGGTCTTACGTAATCTTTTTATAAAGATCTTTTGATTTTGTTCCAGATTCGAATAGTAATTTTATGGAATCCGATTTTTTTATATATTCAGCAAGGCGCATTGAATTGTATAATTACACATCAAACAATTACTTGCTATGAACTCGGGTGTGAAACTGTTTCATTATGCAAACATTGGATCCTTCTCCCTTGGGAAATTCTTCGACACGTGGGAGTTTTCCACAATAAAAAGCTAAAACAATAAAATATGAGTTTATGAACCTTGAACAAGGTCTTACGTAATCATTTTATAAAGATCTTTTGATTTTGTTCCAGATTCAAATACTAATTTACATGGAATCCGATTTTTATTTTTATTCTTCAAGGCGCACTGAATTGTATAATTACACATCCAACAACCACTTGCTATGAACTCGGGTGTGAAACTGTTTCATTCTCTCAAACATTTGGTCCTTCTCCCTTGGGAAATTCTTCGACACGTGGGAGTTTTCCCACAGTTAAAAGCTAAAACATAAAATATGAGTTTATGAACTTTGAACCAGGTCTTACGTAATCTTTTTATAAAGTTATTTTGATTTTGTTACAGATTCGAATAGTAATTTTATCTAATCCGTTTTTTTTATATATTCTGCAAGGCGCATTGAATTGAGTAATTACACATCAAACAACTACTTCCTATGAACTCGGGTGTGAAACTGTTTCCTTGTGTCAAACATTGGGTCCTACTCCCTTTAGAAATTATTCTACACGTGGGAGTTTTCCCACAGTAAAAAGCTAAAACAATAAAATATGATTTTATGAACCTTGAACAAGGTCTTACGCAATCTTTTTATAAAGATCTTTTGATTTTGTTCCAGATTCAAATACTAATTTTCATGGAATCCGATTTTTATATTTATTCTGCAAGGTGCACTGAATTGTATAATTACACATCCAACAACCACTTGCTATGAACTCGGGTGTGAAACTGTTTCATTCTCTCAAACATTTGGTCCTTCTCCCTTTGGAAATTCTTCGACACGTGGGAGTTTTCACACAATAAAAAGCTAATACAATAAAAAATGATTTTATGAACCTTGAACTAGGTCTTACGCAATCTTTTTATAAAGATCTTTTGATTTTGTTCCAGAATCGAATACTAATTTTCATAGAATCCGATTTTTTTATTTATTCTGCAAGGCGCACTGAATTGTATAATTACACATCAAACAACCACTTCCTATGAACTCGGGTGTGAAACTGTTTCCTTGTGTCAAACATTGGGTCCTACTCCCTTTAGAAATTATTCTACACGTGGGAGTTTTCCCACAGTAAAAGCTAAAACAATAAAATATGATTTTATGAACCTTGAACAAGGTCTTACGCAATCTTTTTATAAAGATCTTTTGATTTTGATCAAGATTCGAATACTAATTTTCATGGAATCCGATTTTTTTATATATTCAGCAAGGCGCATTGAGTTGTATAATTACACATCAAACAACCACTTCCTATGAACTCGGGTGTGAAACTGTTTATTGTGTCAAACATTGGGTCCTTCTCTCTTGGGAAATTCTTCATCATGTGGGAGTTTTCCCACAGTAAAAAGAAAAAACAATAATATATGAGTTTATGAACCTTGAAGAAGGTCTTACGTAATCTTTTTATAAAGATCTTTTGATTTTGTTCCAGATTCGAATACTAATTTTCATGGAATCCGATTTTTTTATTTTTTCTGCAAGGCGCACTGAATTGTAGAATTACACATCAAACAACTACTTGCTATGAACTCGTGTGTGAAACTGTTTCATTGTGTCAAACATTGGGTCCTTTTAACTTAGAAAATTCTTCGACACGTGAGATTTTCCCACAATAAATAGCTAAAACAATAAAATATAATTTTATGAAACTTGAACAAGGTCCTACGTAATCTTTTTTTAAAGATCTTTTGATTTTGTTCCAGATCCGAATACTAATTTTCATGGAATCCGATTTTTTTATATATTCTGCAAGGTGGATTAAATTGTATAATTACACATCAAACAACCACTTGCTATGAACTCGTGTGTGAAACTGTTTCATTCTGTCAAACAATGGGTCCTTTTCCCTTGGGAAATTCTTCGACACGTGGTAGTTTTCCCATAGTAAAAAGCTAAAACAATAAAATATGAGTTTATGAACCTTGAACAAGGTCTTACGTAATCTTTTTATAAAGATCTTTTGATTTTGTTCCAGATTCGAATACTAATTTTCATGGAATCTGATTTTTTTATTTATTTTGCAAGGCGCACTGAATTGTAGAATTACACATCAAACAACCACTTGCTATGAACTCGGGTGTGAAACAGTTTCATTGTGTAAAACATTGGGTCCTTCTCCCTTGGAAAATTCTTCGACACGTGGGATTTTCCCACAATAAAAAGCTAAAACAGTAAAATATGATTTTATGAACCTTGAACAAGGTCGTACGTAATCTTTTTATAAAGATCTTTTGATTTTGTTCCAGAATCGAATACAAATTTTCATAGAATCCGATTTTTTTATTTATTCTGCAAGGCGCACTGAATTGTATAATTACACATCAAACAACCACTTCCTATGAACTCGGGTGTGAAACTGTTTCATTGTGTCAAACATTGGATCCTTCTCCCTTGGGAAATTCTTCGACACGTGGGAGTTTTCCCACAATAAAAAGCTAAAACAATAAAATATGATTTTATGAACCTTGAACAAGGTCGTAGGTAATCTTTTTATAAAGATCTTTTGATTTTGTTCCAGAATCGAATACAAATTTTCATAGAATCCGATTTTTTTATTTATTCTGCAAGGCGCACTGAATTGTATAATTACACATCAAACAACCACTTCCTATGAACTAGGGTGTTAAACTGTTTCCTTGTGTCAAACATTGGGTCCTACTCCCTTTAGAAATTATTCTACACCTGGGAGTTTTCCCACAGTAAAAAGCTAAAACAATAAAATATGATTTTGAGAACCTTGAAGAAGGTCTTACGCAATCTTTTTATAAAGATCTTTTGATTTTGTTCCAGAATCTAATACTAATTTTCATGGAATCCGATTTTCTTATATATTCTGCAAGGTGCATTGAATTGTATAATTACACATCAAACAACCACTTGCAATGAACTTGTGTGTGAAACTGTTTCATTCTGTAAAACAATGGGTCCTTTTCCCTTGGTAAATTCTTCGACACGTGGTAGTTTTCCCATAGTAAAAAGCTAAAACAATAAAATATGAGTTTATGAACCTTGAACAAGGTTTTACGTAATCTTTTTATAAAGATCTTTTGATTTTGTTCCAGATTCGAATACTAATATTCATGGAATCTGATTTATTTATCTATTTTGCAAGGCGCACTGAATTGTAGAATTACACATCAAACAACCACTTGCTATGAACTCGGGTGTGAAACTGTTTCATTGTCTCAACCATTGGGTCCTTCTCCCTTGGAAAATTCTTCGACACGTGGGATTTTCCCACAATAAAAAGCTAAAACAGTAAAATATGATTTTATGAACCTTGAACAAGGTCCTACGTAATCTTTTTATAAAGATCTTTTGATTTTATTGCAGATTCGAATACAAATTTTCATGGAATCTGATTTTTTAAATTTATTTTGCAAGGCGCACTGAATTGTATAATTACATATCAAACAACCACTTGCTATCAACTCGGGTGTGAAACTCTTTCATTGTGTCAAACATTGGATCCTTCTCCCTTAGGAAATTTTTCGACACCTGGGAGTTTTCCCACAATAAAAAGCTAAAACAATATAATATGATTTTATGAACCTTGAACAAGGTCTTACGTAATCTTTTTATAAAGATCTTTTGATTTTGTTCCAGAATCGAATACTAATTTTCATAGAATCGGATTTTTTTATATATTCTGCAAGGCGCATTGAATTGTATAATTACACATCAAACAACCACTTGCTATGAACTCGTGTGTGAAACTGTTTGCTTGTGTCAAACATTGGGTCCTACTCCCATTAGATATTATACTACACGTGGTAGTTTCCCCATAGTAAAAAGCTAAAACAATAAAATATGAGTTTATGAACCTTGAACAAGTTCTTACGTAATCTTTTTATAAAGATCTTTTGATTTTGTTCCAGATTCGAATACTAATTTTCATGGAATCTGATTTTTTTATTTATTTTGCAAGGCGCACTGAATTGTAGAATTACACATCAAACAACCACTTGCTATGAACTCGTGTGTGAAACTGTTTGCTTGTGTCAAACATTGGGTCCTACTCCCAATAGATATTATTCTACAAGTGGTAGTTTTCCCATAGTAAAAAGCTAAAACAATAAAATATGAGTTTATGAACCTTGAACAAGGTCTTACGTAATCTTTTTATAAAGATCTTTTGATTTTGTTCCAGATTCGAATACTAATTTTCATGGAATCTGATTTTTTTATTTATTTTGCAAGGCGCACTGAATTGTAGAATTACACATCAAACAACCACTTGCTATGAACTCGGGTGAGAAACTGTTTCATTGTTTCAAACATTAGGTCCTTCTCCCTTGGAAAATTCTTCGACACGTGGGATTTTCCCACAATAAAAAGCTAAAACAGTAAAATATGATTTTATGAACCTTGAACAAGGTCGTACGTAATCTTTTTATAAAGATCTTTTGATTTTGTTCCAGAATCGAATACAAATTTTCATAGAATCCGATTTTTTTATTTATTCTGCAAGGCGCACTGAATTGTATAATTACACATCAAACAACCACTTGCTATGAACTCGTGTGTGAAACTGTTTCCTTGTGTCAAACATTGGGTCCTACTCCCTTTAGAAATTATTCTATACGTGGGAGTTTTCCCACAGTAAAAATCTAAAACAATAAAATATGATTTTACGAACCTTGAAGAAGGTCTTACGCAATCTTTTTATAAAGATCTTTTGATTTTGTTCCAGATTCGAATACTAATTTTCATGGAATCTGATTTTTTTATTTATTCTGCAAGGTGCACTGAATTGTATAATTACACATCCAACAACCACTTGCTATGAACTCGGGTGTGAAACTGTTTCATTCTCTCAAACATTTGGTCCTTCTCCCTTTGGAAATTCTTCGACACGTGGGAGTTTTCACACAATAAAAAGCTAATACAATAAAAAATGATTTTATGAACCTTGAACTAGGTCTTACGCAATCTTTTTATAAAGATCTTTTGATTTTGTTCCAGAATCGAATACTAATTTTCATAGAATCCGATTTTTTTATTTATTCTGCAAGGCGCACTGAATTGTATAATTACACATCAAACAACCACTTCCTATGAACTCGGGTGTGAAACTGTTTCCTTGTGTCAAACATTGGGTCCTACTCCCTTTAGAAATTATTCTACACGTGGGAGTTTTCCCACAGTAAAAGCTAAAACAATAAAATATGATTTTATGAACCTTGAACAAGGTCTTACGCAATCTTTTTATAAAGATCTTTTGATTTTGATCAAGATTCGAATACTAATTTTCATGGAATCCGATTTTTTTATATATTCAGCAAGGCGCATTGAGTTGTATAATTACACATCAAACAACCACTTCCTATGAACTCGGGTGTGAAACTGTTTATTGTGTCAAACATTGGGTCCTTCTCTCTTGGGAAATTCTTCATCATGTGGGAGTTTTCCCACAGTAAAAAGAAAAAACAATAATATATGAGTTTATGAACCTTGAAGAAGGTCTTACGTAATCTTTTTATAAAGATCTTTTGATTTTGTTCCAGATTCGAATACTAATTTTCATGGAATCCGATTTTTTTATTTTTTCTGCAAGGCGCACTGAATTGTAGAATTACACATCAAACAACTACTTGCTATGAACTCGTGTGTGAAACTGTTTCATTGTGTCAAACATTGGGTCCTTTTAACTTAGAAAATTCTTCGACACGTGAGATTTTCCCACAATAAATAGCTAAAACAATAAAATATAATTTTATGAAACTTGAACAAGGTCCTACGTAATCTTTTTTTAAAGATCTTTTGATTTTGTTCCAGATCCGAATACTAATTTTCATGGAATCCGATTTTTTTATATATTCTGCAAGGTGGATTAAATTGTATAATTACACATCAAACAACCACTTGCTATGAACTCGTGTGTGAAACTGTTTCATTCTGTCAAACAATGGGTCCTTTTCCCTTGGGAAATTCTTCGACACGTGGTAGTTTTCCCATAGTAAAAAGCTAAAACAATAAAATATGAGTTTATGAACCTTGAACAAGGTCTTACGTAATCTTTTTATAAAGATCTTTTGATTTTGTTCCAGATTCGAATACTAATTTTCATGGAATCTGATTTTTTTATTTATTTTGCAAGGCGCACTGAATTGTAGAATTACACATCAAACAACCACTTGCTATGAACTCGGGTGTGAAACAGTTTCATTGTGTAAAACATTGGGTCCTTCTCCCTTGGAAAATTCTTCGACACGTGGGATTTTCCCACAATAAAAAGCTAAAACAGTAAAATATGATTTTATGAACCTTGAACAAGGTCGTACGTAATCTTTTTATAAAGATCTTTTGATTTTGTTCCAGAATCGAATACAAATTTTCATAGAATCCGATTTTTTTATTTATTCTGCAAGGCGCACTGAATTGTATAATTACACATCAAACAACCACTTCCTATGAACTCGGGTGTGAAACTGTTTCATTGTGTCAAACATTGGATCCTTCTCCCTTGGGAAATTCTTCGACACGTGGGAGTTTTCCCACAATAAAAAGCTAAAACAATAAAATATGATTTTATGAACCTTGAACAAGGTCGTAGGTAATCTTTTTATAAAGATCTTTTGATTTTGTTCCAGAATCGAATACAAATTTTCATAGAATCCGATTTTTTTATTTATTCTGCAAGGCGCACTGAATTGTATAATTACACATCAAACAACCACTTCCTATGAACTAGGGTGTTAAACTGTTTCCTTGTGTCAAACATTGGGTCCTACTCCCTTTAGAAATTATTCTACACCTGGGAGTTTTCCCACAGTAAAAAGCTAAAACAATAAAATATGATTTTGAGAACCTTGAAGAAGGTCTTACGCAATCTTTTTATAAAGATCTTTTGATTTTGTTCCAGAATCTAATACTAATTTTCATGGAATCCGATTTTCTTATATATTCTGCAAGGTGCATTGAATTGTATAATTACACATCAAACAACCACTTGCAATGAACTTGTGTGTGAAACTGTTTCATTCTGTAAAACAATGGGTCCTTTTCCCTTGGTAAATTCTTCGACACGTGGTAGTTTTCCCATAGTAAAAAGCTAAAACAATAAAATATGAGTTTATGAACCTTGAACAAGGTTTTACGTAATCTTTTTATAAAGATCTTTTGATTTTGTTCCAGATTCGAATACTAATATTCATGGAATCTGATTTATTTATCTATTTTGCAAGGCGCACTGAATTGTAGAATTACACATCAAACAACCACTTGCTATGAACTCGGGTGTGAAACTGTTTCATTGTCTCAACCATTGGGTCCTTCTCCCTTGGAAAATTCTTCGACACGTGGGATTTTCCCACAATAAAAAGCTAAAACAGTAAAATATGATTTTATGAACCTTGAACAAGGTCCTACGTAATCTTTTTATAAAGATCTTTTGATTTTATTGCAGATTCGAATACAAATTTTCATGGAATCTGATTTTTTAAATTTATTTTGCAAGGCGCACTGAATTGTATAATTACATATCAAACAACCACTTGCTATCAACTCGGGTGTGAAACTCTTTCATTGTGTCAAACATTGGATCCTTCTCCCTTAGGAAATTTTTCGACACCTGGGAGTTTTCCCACAATAAAAAGCTAAAACAATATAATATGATTTTATGAACCTTGAACAAGGTCTTACGTAATCTTTTTATAAAGATCTTTTGATTTTGTTCCAGAATCGAATACTAATTTTCATAGAATCGGATTTTTTTATATATTCTGCAAGGCGCATTGAATTGTATAATTACACATCAAACAACCACTTGCTATGAACTCGTGTGTGAAACTGTTTGCTTGTGTCAAACATTGGGTCCTACTCCCATTAGATATTATACTACACGTGGTAGTTTCCCCATAGTAAAAAGCTAAAACAATAAAATATGAGTTTATGAACCTTGAACAAGTTCTTACGTAATCTTTTTATAAAGATCTTTTGATTTTGTTCCAGATTCGAATACTAATTTTCATGGAATCTGATTTTTTTATTTATTTTGCAAGGCGCACTGAATTGTAGAATTACACATCAAACAACCACTTGCTATGAACTCGTGTGTGAAACTGTTTGCTTGTGTCAAACATTGGGTCCTACTCCCAATAGATATTATTCTACAAGTGGTAGTTTTCCCATAGTAAAAAGCTAAAACAATAAAATATGAGTTTATGAACCTTGAACAAGGTCTTACGTAATCTTTTTATAAAGATCTTTTGATTTTGTTCCAGATTCGAATACTAATTTTCATGGAATCTGATTTTTTTATTTATTTTGCAAGGCGCACTGAATTGTAGAATTACACATCAAACAACCACTTGCTATGAACTCGGGTGAGAAACTGTTTCATTGTTTCAAACATTAGGTCCTTCTCCCTTGGAAAATTCTTCGACACGTGGGATTTTCCCACAATAAAAAGCTAAAACAGTAAAATATGATTTTATGAACCTTGAACAAGGTCGTACGTAATCTTTTTATAAAGATCTTTTGATTTTGTTCCAGAATCGAATACAAATTTTCATAGAATCCGATTTTTTTATTTATTCTGCAAGGCGCACTGAATTGTATAATTACACATCAAACAACCACTTGCTATGAACTCGTGTGTGAAACTGTTTCCTTGTGTCAAACATTGGGTCCTACTCCCTTTAGAAATTATTCTATACGTGGGAGTTTTCCCACAGTAAAAATCTAAAACAATAAAATATGATTTTACGAACCTTGAAGAAGGTCTTACGCAATCTTTTTATAAAGATCTTTTGATTTTGTTCCAGATTCGAATACTAATTTTCATGGAATCTGATTTTTTTATTTATTCTGCAAGGCGCATTGAATTGTATAATTACACATCAAACAACCACTTGCTATGAACTCGTGTGTGAAACTGTTTGCTTGTGCCAAACATTGGGTCCTACTCCCATTAGATATTATACTACACGTGGTAGTTTTCCCATAGTAAAAAGCTAAAACAATAAAATATGAGTTTATGAACCTTGAACAAGTTCTTACGTAATCTTTTTATAAAGATCTTTTGATTTTGTTCCAGATTCGAATACTAATTTTCATGGAATCTGATTTTTTTATTTATTTTGCAAGGCGCACTGAATTGTAGAATTACACATCAAACAACCACTTGCTATGAACTCGGGTGAGAAACAGTTTCATTGTGTCAAATATTGGGTCCTTCTCCCTTGGGAAATTCTTCGACACGTGGGAGTTTTCCCACAGTAAACAGGTAAAACAATAAAATATGAGTTTATGAACTTTGAACACGGTCTTACGTAATCTTTTTATAAAGATCTTTTGATTTTGTTCCAGATTCGAATAGTAATTTTATGGAATCCGATTTTTTTATATATTCAGCAAGGCGCATTGAATTGTATAATTACACATCAAACAATTATTTGCTATGAACTCGGGTGTGAAACTGTTTCATTATGCAAACATTGGGTCCTTCTCCCTTGGGAAATTCTTCGACACGTGGGAGTTTTCCCCAATAAAAAGCTAAAACAATAAAATATGAGTTAATGAACCTTGAACAAGGTCTTACGTAATCATTTTATAAAGATCTTTTGATTTTGTTCCAGATTCAAATACTAATTTACATGGAATCCGATTTTTATTTTTATTCTTCAAGGCGCACTGAATTGTATAATTACACATCCAACAACCACTTGCTATGAACTCGGGTGTGAAACTGTTTCATTCTCTCAAACATTTGGTCCTTCTCCCTTGGGAAATTCTTCGACACGTGGGAGTTTTCCCACAGTAAAGCTAAAACATAAAATATGAGTTTATGAACTTTGAACCAGGTCATACGTAATCTTTTTATAAAGTTATTTTGATTTTGTTACAGATTCGAATAGTAATTTTATGGAATCCGATTTTTTTATATATTCTGCAAGGCGCATTGAATTGAATAATTACACATCAAACAACTACTTCCTATGAACTCGGGTGTGAAACTGTTTCCTTGTGTCAAACATTGGGTCCTACTCCCTTTAGAAATTATTCTACACGTGGGAGTTTTCCCACAGTAAAAAGCTAAAACAATAAAATATGATTTTATGAACCTTGAACAAGGTCTTACGCAATCTTTTTATAAAGATCTTTTGATTTTGTTCCAGATTCAAATACTAATTTTCATGGAATCCGATTTCTATATTTATTCTGCAAGGCGCACTGAATTGTATAATTACACATCAAACAACCACTTGCTATGAACTCGGGTGTGAAACTGTTTCATTCTCTCAAACATTTGGTCCTTCTCCCTTTGGAAATTCTTCGACACGTGGGAGTTTTCCCACATAAAAAAGCTAATACAATAAAAAATGATTTTATGAACCTTGAACAAGGTCTTACGCAATCTTTTTATAAAGATCTTTTGATTTTGTTCCAGAATCGAATACTAATTTTCATAGAATCCGATTTTTTTATTTATTCTGCAAGGCGCACTGAATTGTATAATTACACATCAAAACACCACTTCCTATGAACTCGGGTGTGAAACTGTTTCCTTGTGTCAAACATTGGGTCCTACTCCCTTTAGAAATTATTCTACACGTGGGAGTTTTCCCACAGTAAAAAGCTAAAACAATAAAATATGATTTTATGAACCTTGAACAAGGTCTTACACAATCTTTTTATAAAGATCTTTTGATTTTGATCAAGATTCGAATACTAATTTTCATGGAATATGATTTTTTTATTTATTCAGCAAGGCGCATTGAGTTGTATAATTACACATCAAACAACCACTTCCTATGAACTCGGGTGTGAAACTGTTTCATTGTGTCAAACATTGGGTCCTTCTCTCTTGGGAAATTCTTCATCATGTGGGAGTTTTCCCACAGTAAAAAGAAAAAACAATAATATATGAGTTTATGAACCTTGAAGAAGGTCTTACGTAATCTTTTTATAAAGATCTTTTGATTTTGTTCCAGATTCGAATACTAATTTTCATGGAATCCGATTTTTTTATTTTTTCTGAAAGGCGCACTGAATTGTAGAATTACACATCACACAACTACTTGCTATGAAATCGTGTGTGAAACTGTTTCATTGTGTCAAACATTGGGTCCTTCTCCCTTAGAAAATTCTTCGACACGTGAGATTTTCCCACAATAAATAGCTAAAACAATAAAATATAATTTTATGAAATATGAACAAGGTCCTACGTAATCTTTTTTTAAAGATCTTTTGATTTTGTTCCAGATCCGAATACTAATTTTCATGGAATCCGATTTTTTTATATATTCTGCAAGGTGCATTGAATTGTATAATTACACATCAAATAACCACTTGCTATGAACTCGTGTGTGAAACTGTTTCATTCTGTCAAACAATGGGTCCTTTTCCCTTGGGAAATTCTTCGACACGTGGTAGTTTTCCCATAGTAAAAAGCTAAAACAATAAAATATGATGTTATGAACCTTGAACAAGGTCTTACGTAATCTTTTTATAAGGATCTTTTGATTTTGATCCAGATTCGAATACTAATTTTCATGGAATCTGATTTTTTTATTTATTTTGCAAGGAGCACTGAATTGTAGAATTACACATCAAACAACCACTTGCTATGAACTCGGGTGTGAAACTGTTCATTGTGTAAAACATTGGGTCCTTCTCCCTTGGAAAATTCCTCGACACGTGAGATTTTCCCACAATAAAAAGCTAAAACAGTAAAATATGATTTTATGAACCTTGAACAAGGTCCTACGTAATCTTTTTATAAAGATCTTTTGATTTTATTGCAGATTCGAATACAAATTTTCATGGAATCTGATTTTTTAAATTTATATTGCAAGGCGCATTGAATTGTATAATTATACATCAAACAACCACTTGCTATGAACTCGTGTGTGAAACTGTTTGCTTGTGTCAAACATTGGGTCTTACTCCCAATAGATATTATTCTACACGTGGTAGTTTTCCCATAGTAAAAAGCTAAAACAATAAAATATGAGTTTATGAACCTTGAACAAGGTCTTACGTAATCTTTTTATAAAGATCTTTTGATTTTGTTCCAGATTCGAATACTAATTTTCATGGAATCTGATTTTTTTATTTATTTTGCAAGGCGCACTGAATTGTAGAATTACACATCAAACAACCACTTGCTATGAACTCGGGTGAGAAACTGTTTCATTGTCTCAACCATTGGGTCCTTCTCCCTTGGAAAATTCTTCGACACGTGGGATTTTCCCACAATAAAAAGCTAAAACAGTAAAATATGATTTTATGAACCTTGAACAAGGTCCTACGTAATCTTTTTATAAAGATCTTTTGATTTTATTGCAGATTCGAATACAAATTTTCATGGAATCTGATTTTTTAAATTTATTTTGCAAGGCGCACTGAATTGTATAATTACATATCAAACAACCACTTGCTATCAACTCGGGTGTGAAACTCTTTCATTGTGTCAAACATTGGATCCTTCTCCCTTAGGAAATTTTTCGACACCTGGGAGTTTTCCCACAATAAAAAGCTAAAACAATATAATATGATTTTATGAACCTTGAACAAGGTCTTACGTAATCTTTTTATAAAGATCTTTTGATTTTGTTCCAGAATCGAATACTAATTTTCATAGAATCGGATTTTTTTATATATTCTGCAAGGCGCATTGAATTGTATAATTACACATCAAACAACCACTTGCTATGAACTCGTGTGTGAAACTGTTTGCTTGTGTCAAACATTGGGTCCTACTCCCATTAGATATTATACTACACGTGGTAGTTTCCCCATAGTAAAAAGCTAAAACAATAAAATATGAGTTTATGAACCTTGAACAAGTTCTTACGTAATCTTTTTATAAAGATCTTTTGATTTTGTTCCAGATTCGAATACTAATTTTCATGGAATCTGATTTTTTTATTTATTTTGCAAGGCGCACTGAATTGTAGAATTACACATCAAACAACCACTTGCTATGAACTCGTGTGTGAAACTGTTTGCTTGTGTCAAACATTGGGTCCTACTCCCAATAGATATTATTCTACAAGTGGTAGTTTTCCCATAGTAAAAAGCTAAAACAATAAAATATGAGTTTATGAACCTTGAACAAGTTCTTACGTAATCTTTTTATAAAGATCTTTTGATTTTGTTCCAGATTCGAATACTAATTTTCATGGAATCTGATTTTTTTATTTATTTTGCAAGGCGCACTGAATTGTAGAATTACACATCAAACAACCACTTGCTATGAACTCGGGTGAGAAACTGTTTCATTGTTTCAAACATTGGGTCCTTCTCCCTTGGAAAATTCTTCGACACGTGGGATTTTCCCACAATAAAAAGCTAAAACAGTAAAATATGATTTTATGAACCTTGAACAAGGTCGTACGTAATCTTTTTATAAAGATCTTTTGATTTTGTTCCAGAATCGAATACAAATTTTCATAGAATCCGATTTTTTTATTTATTCTGCAAGGCGCACTGAATTGTATAATTACACATCAAACAACCACTTGCTATGAACTCGTGTGTGAAACTGTTTCCTTGTGTCAAACATTGGGTCCTACTCCCTTTAGAAATTATTCTATACGTGGGAGTTTTCCCACAGTAAAAATCTAAAACAATAAAATATGATTTTACGAACCTTGAAGAAGGTCTTACGCAATCTTTTTATAAAGATCTTTTGATTTTGTTCCAGATTCGAATACTAATTTTCATGGAATCTGATTTTTTTATTTATTCTGCAAGGCGCATTGAATTGTATAATTACACATCAAACAACCACTTGCTATAAACTCGTGTGTGAAACTGTTTGCTTGTGTCAAACATTGGGTCCTACTCCCATTAGATATTATACTACACGTGGTAGTTTTCCCATAGTAAAAAGCTAAAACAATAAAATATGAGTTTATGAACCTTGAACAAGTTCTTACGTAATCTTTTTATAAAGATCTTTTGATTTTGTTCCAGATTCGAATACTAATTTTCATGGAATCTGATTTTTTTATTTATTTTGCAAGGCGCACTGAATTGTAGAATTACACATCAAACAACCACTTGCTATGAACTCGGGTGAGAAACAGTTTCATTGTGTCAAACATTGGGTCCTTCTCCCTTGGGAAATTCTTCGACACGTGGGAGTTTTCCCACAGTAAACAGGTAAAACAATAAAATATGAGTTTATGAACTTTGAACACGGTCTTACGTAATCTTTTTATAAAGATCTTTTGATTTTGTTCCAGATTCGAATAGTAATTTTATGGAATCCGATTTTTTTATATATTCAGCAAGGCGCATTGAATTGTATAATTACACATCAAACAATTACTTGCTATGAACTCGGGTGTGAAACTGTTTCATTATGCAAACATTGGGTCCTTCTCCCTTGGGAAATTCTTCGACACGTGGGAGTTTTCCCCAATAAAAAGCTAAAACAATAAAATATGAGTTAATGAACCTTGAACAAGGTCTTACGTAATCATTTTATAAAGATCTTTTGATTTTGTTCCAGATTCAAATACTAATTTACATGGAATCCGATTTTTATTTTTATTCTTCAAGGCGCACTGAATTGTATAATTACACATCCAACAACCACTTGCTATGAACTCGGGTGTGAAACTGTTTCATTCTCTCAAACATTTGGTCCTTCTCCCTTGGGAAATTCTTCGACACGTGGGAGTTTTCCCACAGTTAAAAGCTAAAACATAAAATATGAGTTTATGAACTTTGAACCAGGTCATACGTAATCTTTTTATAAAGTTATTTTGATTTTGTTACAGATTCGAATAGTAATTTTATGGAATCCGATTTTTTTATATATTCTGCAAGGCGCATTGAATTGAATAATTACACATCAAACAACTACTTCCTATGAACTCGGGTGTGAAACTGTTTCCTTGTGTCAAACATTGGGTCCTACTCCCTTTAGAAATTATTCTACACGTGGGAGTTTTCCCACAGTAAAAAGCTAAAACAATAAAATATGATTTTATGAACCTTGAACAAGGTCTTACGCAATCTTTTTATAAAGATCTTTTGATTTTGTTCCAGATTCAAATACTAATTTTCATGGAATCCGATTTCTATATTTATTCTGCAAGGCGCACTGAATTGTATAATTACACATCAAACAACCACTTGCTATGAACTCGGGTGTGAAACTGTTTCATTCTCTCAAACTTTTGGTCCTTCTCCCTTTGGAAATTCTTCGACACGTGGGAGTTTTCCCACATAAAAAAGCTAATACAATAAAAAATGATTTTATGAACCTTGAACAAGGTCTTACGCAATCTTTTTATAAAGATCTTTTGATTTTGTTCCAGAATCGAATACTAATTTTCATAGAATCCGATTTTTTTATTTATTCTGCAAGGCGCACTGAATTGTATAATTACACATCAAAACACCACTTCCTATGAACTCGGGTGTGAAACTGTTTCCTTGTGTCAAACATTGGGTCCTACTCCCTTTAGAAATTATTCTACACGTGGGAGTTTTCCCACAGTAAAAAGCTAAAACAATAAAATATGATTTTATGAACCTTGAACAAGGTCTTACGCAATCTTTTTATAAAGATCTTTTGATTTTGATCAAGATTCGAATACTAATTTTCATGGAATATGATTTTTTTATTTATTCAGCAAGGCGCATTGAGTTGTATAATTACACATCAAACAACCACTTCCTATGAACTCGGGTGTGAAACTGTTTCATTGTGTCAAACATTGGGTCCTTCTCTCTTGGGAAATTCTTCATCATGTGGGAGTTTTCCCACAGTAAAAAGAAAAAACAATAATATATGAGTTTATGAACCTTGAAGAAGGTCTTACGTAATCTTTTTATAAAGATCTTTTGATTTTGTTCCAGATTCGAATACTAATTTTCATGGAATCCGATTTTTTTATTTTTTCTGCAAGGCGCACTGAATTGTAGAATTACACATCACACAACTACTTGCTATGAAATCGTGTGTGAAACTGTTTCATTGTGTCAAACATTGGGTCCTTCTCCCTTAGAAAATTCTTCGACACGTGAGATTTTCCCACAATAAATAGCTAAAACAATAAAATATAATTTTATGAAATATGAACAAGGTCCTACGTAATCTTTTTTTAAAGATCTTTTGATTTTGTTCCAGATCCGAATACTAATTTTCATGGAATCCGATTTTTTTATATATTCTGCAAGGTGCATTGAATTGTATAATTACACATCAAATAACCACTTGCTATGAACTCGTGTGTGAAACTGTTTCATTCTGTCAAACAATGGGTCCTTTTCCCTTGGGAAATTCTTCGACACGTGGTAGTTTTCCCATAGTAAAAAGCTAAAACAATAAAATATGATGTTATGAACCTTGAACAAGGTCTTACGTAATCTTTTTATAAGGATCTTTTGATTTTGATCCAGATTCGAATACTAATTTTCATGGAATCTGATTTTTTTATTTATTTTGCAAGGAGCACTGAATTGTAGAATTACACATCAAACAACCACTTGCTATGAACTCGGGTGTGAAACTGTTTCATTGTGTAAAACATTGGGTCCTTCTCCCTTGGAAAATTCCTCGACACGTGAGATTTTCCCACAATAAAAAGCTAAAACAGTAAAATATGATTTTATGAACCTTGAACAAGGTCCTACGTAATCTTTTTATAAAGATCTTTTGATTTTATTGCAGATTCGAATACAAATTTTCATGGAATCTGATTTTTTAAATTTATATTGCAAGGCGCATTGAATTGTATAATTATACATCAAACAACCACTTGCTATGAACTCGTGTGTGAAACTGTTTGCTTGTGTCAAACATTGGGTCCTACTCCCAATAGATATTATTCTACACGTGGTAGTTTTCCCATAGTAAAAAGCTAAAACAATAAAATATGAGTTTATGAACCTTAAACAAGGTCTTACGTAATCTTTTTATAAAGATCTTTTGATTTTGTTCCAGATTCGAATACTAATTTTCATGGAATCTGATTTTTTTATTTATTTTGCAAGGCGCACTGAATTGTAGAATATACACATCAAACAACCACTTGCTATGAACTCGGGTGAGAAACTGTTTCATTGTTTCAAACATTGGGTCCTTCTCCCTTGGAAAATTCTTCGACACGTGGGATTTTCCCACAATAAAAAGCTAAAACAGTAAAATATGATTTTATGAACCTTGAACAAGGTCGTACGTAATCTTTTTATAAAGATCTTTTGATTTTGTTCCAGAATCTAATACTAATTTTCATGGAATCCGATTTTTTTATATATTCTGCAAGGTGCATTGAATTGTATAATTACACATCAAACAACCACTTGCTATGAACTTGTGTGTGAAACTGTTTCATTCTGTCAAACAATGGGTCCTTTTCCCTTGGGAAATTCTTCGACACGTGGTAGTTTTCCCATAGTAAAAAGCTAAAACAATAAAATATGAGTTTATGAACCTTGAACAAGGTCTTACGTAATCTTTTTATAAAGATCTTTTGATTTTGTTCCAGATTCGAATACTGATATTCATGGAATCTGATTTATTTATTTATTTTGCAAGGCGCACTGAATTGTAGAATTACACATCAAACAACCACTTGCTATGAACTCGGGTGTGAAACTGTTTCATTGTGTCAACAATTGGGTCCTTCTCCCTTGGAAAATTCTTCGACACGTGGTAGTTTTCCCATAGTAAAAAGCTAAAACAATAAAATATGATTTAATGAACCTTGAACAAGGTCCTACGTAATCTTTTTATAAAGATCTTTTGATTTTATTGCAGATTCGATTACAAATTTTCATGGAATCTGATTTTTTAAATTTATTTTGCAAGGCGCGCTGAATTGTATAATTACATATCAAACAACCACTTGCTATCAACTCGGGTGTGAAACTCTTTCATTGTGTCAAACATTGGATCCTTCTCCCTTGGGAAATTCTTCGACACCTGGGAGTTTTCCCACAATAAAAAGCTAAAACAATATAATATGATTTTATGAACCTTGAACAAGGTCTTACGTAATCTTTTTATAAAGATCTTTTGATTTTGTTCCAGAATCGAATACTAATTTTCATAGAATCGGATTTTTTTATATATTCTGCAAGGCGCATTGAATTGTATAATTACACATCAAACAACCACTTGCTATGAACTCGTGTGTGAAACTGTTTGCTTGTGTCAAACATTGGGTCCTACTCCCTTTAGATATTATTCTACACGTGGTAGTTTTCCCATAGTAAAAAGCTCAAACAATAAAATATGAGTTTATGAACCTTGAACAAGGTCTTAAGTAATCTTTTTATAAAGATCTTTTGATTTTGTTCCAGATTCGAATACTAATTTTCATGGAATCTGATTTTTTTATTTATTTTGCAAGGCGCACTGAATTGTAGAATTACACATCAAGCAACCACTTCCTATGAACTCGGGTGTGAAACTGTTTCATTGTGTCAAACATTGGGTCCTTCTCCCTTGGGAAATTCTTCATCATGTGGGAGTTTTCCCACAATAAAGAACTAAAACAATAAAATATTATTTTATGAACCTTGAAGAAGGTCTTACGTAATCTTTATATAAAGATCTTTTGATTTTGTTCCAGATTCGAATACTAATTTTCATGGAATTTGATTTTTTTATTTATTTTGCAAGGCGCATTGAATTGTATAATTACACATCAAACAACCACTTGCTATGAACTCGGGTGAGAAACTGGTTCATTGTGTCAAACATTGGGTCCTTCTCCCTTGGAAAATTCTTCGACACGTGGGATTTTCCCACAATAAAAAGCTAAAACAGTAAAATATGATTTTATGAACCTTGAACAAGGTCGTACGTAATCTTTTTATAAAGATCTTTTGATTTTGTTCCAGAATCGAATACTAATTTTCATAGAATCGGATTTTTTTATATATTCTGCAAGGCGCATTGAATTGTATAATTATACATCAAACAACCACTTGCTATGAACTCGTGTGTGAAACTGTTTGCTTGTGTCAAACATTGGGTCCTCCTCCCAATAGATATTATTCTAAACGTGGTAGTTTTCCCATAGTAAAAACTAAAACAATAAAATATGAGTTTATGAACCTTGAACAAGGTCTTACGTAATCTTTTTATAAAGATCTTTTGATTTTGTTCCAGATTCGAATACTAATATTCATGGAATCTGATTTTTTTATTTATTTTGCAAGGCGCACTGAATTGTAGAATTACACATCAAAACACCACTTGCTATGAACTCGGGTGAGAAACTGCTCCATTGTGTCAAACATTGGATCCTTCTCCCTTTAGAAATTATTCTACACGTGGGAGTTTTCCCACAGTAAAAAGCTAAAACAATAAAATATGATTTTACGAACCTTGAACAAGGTCTTACGCAATATTTTTATAAAGATCTTTTGATTTTGATCAAGATTCGAATACTAATTTTCATGGAATATGATTTTTTTATTTATTCTGCAAGGCGCATTGAATTGTATAATTACACATCAAGCAACCACTTCCTATGAACTCGGGTGTGAAACTGTTTCATTCTCTCAAACATTGGGTCCTTCTCCCTTGGGAAATTCTTCATCATGTGGGAGTTTTCCCACAATAAAGAGCTAAAACAATAAAATATTATTTTATGAACCTTGAACAAGGTCTTACGTAATCTTTTTATAAAGATCTTTTGATTTTGTTCCAGATTCGAATACTAATTTTCATGGAATCTGATTTTTTTATTTATTTTGCAAGGCGCACTGAATTGTATAATTACACATCAAGCAACCACTTGCTATGAACTCGGGTGTGAAACTGTTTCATTTTGTCAAACAATGGGTCCTTTTCCCTTGGGAAATTCTTTGACACGTGGTAGTTTTCCCATAGTAAAAAGCTAAAACAATAAAATATTATTTTATGAACCTTGAACAAGGTCTTACGTAATCTTTTTATAAAGATCTTTTGATTTTATTGCAGATTCGAATACAAATTTTCATGGAATCTGATTTTTTAAATTTATATTGCAAGGCGCATTGAATTGTATAATTATACATCAAACAACCACTTGCTATGAACTCGTGTGTGAAACTGTTTGCTTGTGTCAAACATTGGGTCCTACTCCCAATAGATATTATTCTACACGTGGTAGTTTTCCCATAGTAAAAAGCTAAAACAATAAAATATGAGTTTATGAACCTTAAACAAGGTCTTACGTAATCTTTTTATAAAGATCTTTTGATTTTGTTCCAGATTCGAATACTAATTTTCATGGAATCTGATTTTTTTATTTATTTTGCAAGGCGCACTGAATTGTAGAATATACACATCAAACAACCACTTGCTATGAACTCGGGTGAGAAACTGTTTCATTGTTTCAAACATTGGATCCTTCTCCCTTGGGAAATTCTTCGACACCTGGGAGTTTTCCCACAATAAAAAGCTAAAACAATATAATATGATTTTATGAACCTTGAACAAGGTCTTACGTAATCTTTTTATAAAGATCTTTTGATTTTGTTCCAGAATCGAATACTAATTTTCATAGAATCCGATTTTTTTATATATTCTGCAAGGTGCATTGAATTGTATAATTACACATCAAACAACCACTTGCTATGAACTTGTGTGTGAAACTGTTTCATTCTGTCAAACAATGGGTCCTTTTCCCTTGGGAAATTCTTCGACACGTGGTAGTTTTCCCATAGTAAAAAGCTAAAACAATAAAATATGAGTTTATGAACCTTGAACAAGGTCTTACGTAATCTTTTTATAAAGATCTTTTGATTTTGTTCCAGATTCGAATACTGATATTCATGGAATCTGATTTATTTATTTATTTTGCAAGGCGCACTGAATTGTAGAATTACACATCAAACAACCACTTGCTATGAACTCGGGTGTGAAACTGTTTCATTGTGTCAACAATTGGGTCCTTCTCCCTTGGAAAATTCTTCGACACGTGGTAGTTTTCCCATAGTAAAAAGCTAAAACAATAAAATATGATTTAATGAACCTTGAACAAGGTCCTACGTAATCTTTTTATAAAGATCTTTTGATTTTATTGCAGATTCGAATACAAATTTTCATGGAATCTGATTTTTTAAATTTATTTTGCAAGGCGCGCTGAATTGTATAATTACATATCAAACAACCACTTGCTATCAACTCGGGTGTGAAACTCTTTCATTGTGTCAAACATTGGATCCTTCTCCCTTGGGAAATTCTTCGACACCTGGGAGTTTTCCCACAATAAAAAGCTAAAACAATATAATATGATTTTATGAACCTTGAACAAGGTCTTACGTAATCTTTTTATAAAGATCTTTTGATTTTGTTCCAGAATCGAATACTAATTTTCATAGAATCGGATTTTTTTATATATTCTGCAAGGCGCATTGAATTGTATAATTACACATCAAACAACCACTTGCTATGAACTCGTGTGTGAAACTGTTTGCTTGTGTCAAACATTGGGTCCTACTCCCTTTAGATATTATTCTACACGTGGTAGTTTTCCCATAGTAAAAAGCTCAAACAATAAAATATGAGTTTATGAACCTTGAACAAGGTCTTAAGTAATCTTTTTATAAAGATCTTTTGATTTTGTTCCAGATTCGAATACTAATTTTCATGGAATCTGATTTTTTTATTTATTTTGCAAGGCGCACTGAATTGTAGAATTACACATCAAGCAACCACTTCCTATGAACTCGGGTGTGAAACTGTTTCATTGTGTCAAACATTGGGTCCTTCTCCCTTGGGAAATTCTTCATCATGTGGGAGTTTTCCCACAATAAAGAACTAAAACAATAAAATATTATTTTATGAACCTTGAAGAAGGTCTTACGTAATCTTTATATAAAGATCTTTTGATTTTGTTCCAGATTCGAATACTAATTTTCATGGAATTTGATTTTTTTATTTATTTTGCAAGGCGCATTGAATTGTATAATTACACATCAAACAACCACTTGCTATGAACTCGGGTGAGAAACTGGTTCATTGTGTCAAACATTGGGTCCTTCTCCCTTGGAAAATTCTTCGACACGTGGGATTTTCCCACAATAAAAAGCTAAAACAGTAAAATATGATTTTATGAACCTTGAACAAGGTCGTACGTAATCTTTTTATAAAGATCTATTGATTTTGTTCCAGAATCGAATACTAATTTTCATAGAATCGGATTTTTTTATATATTCTGCAAGGCGCATTGAATTGTATAATTATACATCAAACAACCACTTGCTATGAACTCGTGTGTGAAACTGTTTGCTTGTGTCAAACATTGGGTCCTCCTCCCAATAGATATTATTCTAAACGTGGTAGTTTTCCCATAGTAAAAACTAAAACAATAAAATATGAGTTTATGAACCTTGAACAAGGTCTTACGTAATCTTTTTATAAAGATCTTTTGATTTTGTTCCAGATTCGAATACTAATATTCATGGAATCTGATTTTTTTATTTATTTTGCAAGGCGCACTGAATTGTAGAATTACACATCAAAACACCACTTGCTATGAACTCGGGTGAGAAACTGCTCCATTGTGTCAAACATTGGATCCTTCTCCCTTTAGAAATTATTCTACACGTGGGAGTTTTCCCACAGTAAAAAGCTAAAACAATAAAATATGATTTTACGAACCTTGAACAAGGTCTTACGCAATATTTTTATAAAGATCTTTTGATTTTGATCAAGATTCGAATACTAATTTTCATGGAATATGATTTTTTTATTTATTCTGCAAGGCGCATTGAATTGTATAATTACACATCAAGCAACCACTTCCTATGAACTCGGGTGTGAAACTGTTTCATTCTCTCAAACATTGGGTCCTTCTCCCTTGGGAAATTCTTCATCATGTGGGAGTTTTCCCACAATAAAGAGCTAAAACAATAAAATATTATTTTATGAACCTTGAACAAGGTCTTACGTAATCTTTTTATAAAGATCTTTTGATTTTGTTCCAGATTCGAATACTAATTTTCATGGAATTTGATTTTTTTATTTATTTTGCAAGGCGCATTGAATTGTATAATTACACATCAAACAACCACTTGCTATGAACTCGGGTGAGAAACTGTTTCATTTTGTCAAACATTGGGTCCTTCTCCCTTGGAAAATTCTTCGACACGTGGGATTTTCCCACAATAAAAAGCTAAAACAGTAAAATATGATTTTATGAACCTTGAACAAGGTCGTACGTAATCTTTTTATAAAGATCTTTTGAATTTGTTCCAGAATTGAATACAAATTTTCATAGAATCCGATTTTTTTATTTATTCTGCAAGGCGCACTGAATTGTATAATTACACATCAAACAACCACTTCCTATGAACTCGGGTGTGAAACTGTTTCCTTGTGTCAAACATTGGGTCCTACTCCCTTTAGAAATTATTCTACACGTGGGAGTTTTCCCACAGTAAAAAGCTAAAATAATAAATTATGATTTTACGAACCTTGAACAAGGTCTTACGCAATCTTTTTATAAAGATCTTTTGATTTTGATCAAGATTCGAATACTAATTTTCATGGAATATGATTTTTTTAATTTATTCTGCAAGGAGCATTGAATTGTATAATTACACATCAAGCAACCACTTCCTATGAACTCGGGTGTGAAACTGTGTCATTGTGTCAAACATTGGGTCCTTCTCCCTTGGGAAATTCTTCATCTTGTGGGAGTTTTCCCACAATAAAAAGCTAAAACAATAAAATATGATTTTATGAACTTTGAAGAAGGTCTTACGTAATCTTTTTTTAAAGATCTTTTGATTTTGTTCCAGAATCTAATACTAATTTTCATGGAATCCGATTTCTTTATATTCTCTGCAAGGTGCATTGAATTGTATAATTACACATCAAACAACCACTTGCTATGAACTTGTGTGTGAAACTGTTTCATTCTGTCAAACAATGGGTCCTTTTCCCTTGGGAAATTCTTCGACACGTGGTAGTTTTCCCATAGTAAAAAGCTAAAACAATAAAATATGAGTTTATGAACCTTGAACAAGGTCTTACGTAATCTTTTTATAAAGATCTTTTGATTTTGTTCCAGATTCGAATACAAATTTTTATGGAATCTGATTTTTATTTTTATTCTGCAAGGCGCATTGAATTGTATAATTACACATCAAACAACCACTTGCTATGAACTCGGGTGTGAAACAGTTTCATTATGCAAACATTGGGTCCTTCTCCCTTGGGAAATTCTTCGACACGTAAGAGTTTTCACCAATAAAAATCTAAAACAATAAAATATGAGTTTATGAACCTTGAACAAGGTTTACGTAATCTTTTTATAAAGATCTTTTGATTTTGTTCCAGATTCAAATACTAATTTTCATAGAATCCGATTTTTTTATTTATTCTGCAAGGCGCACTGAATTGTATAATTACACATCAAACAACCACTTCCTATGAACTCGGGTGTGAAACTTTTTCATTCTCTCAAACATTTGGTCCTTCTCCCTTTGGAAATTCTTCGACACTTGGGAGTTTTCCCACAGTAAAAAGCTAAAACAATAAAATATGATTTTATGAACCTTGAACAAGGTCTTACGCAATCTTTTAATAAAGATCTTTTGATTTTTATCAAGATTCGAATACTAATTTTCATGGAATATGATTTTTTTATTTATTCAGCAAGGCGCATTGAGTTGTATAATTACACATCAAACAACCACTTCCTATGAACTCGGGTGTGAAACTGTTTCATTGTGTCAAACATTGGGTCCTTCTCTCTTGGGAAATTCTTCATCATGTGGGAGTTTTCCCACAGTAAAAAGAAAAAACAATAATATATGAGTTTATGAACCTTGAAGAAGGTCTTACGTAATCTTTTTATAAAGATCTTTTGATTTTGTTCCAGATTCGAATACTAATTTTCATGGAATCCGATTTTTTTATTTTTTCTGCAAGGCGCACTGAATTGTAGAATTACACATCAAACAACTACTTGCTATGAACTCGTGTGTGAAACTGTTTCATTGTGTCAAACATTGGGTCCTTCTCCCTTGGAAAATTCTTCGAGACGTGGGATTTTCCCACAATAAAAAGCTAAAACAGTAAAATATGATTTTATGAACCTTGAACAAGGTCCTACGTAATCTTTTTATAAAGATCTTTTGATTTTATTGCAGATTCGAATACAAATTTTCATGGAATCTGATTTTTTAAATTTATTTTGCAAGGCGCACTGAATTGTATAATTATACATCAAACAACCACTTGCTATGAACTCGTGTGTGAAACTGTTTGCTTGTGTCAAACATTGGGTCCTACTCCCAATAGATATTATTCTACACGTGGTAGTTTTCCCATAGTAAAAACTAAAACAATAAAATATGAGTTTATGAACCTTGAACAAGGTCTTACGTAATCTTTTTATAAAGATCTTTTGATTTTTTTCCAGATTCGAATACTAATTTTCATGGAATCTGATTTATTTATTTATTTTGCAAGGCGCACTGAATTGTATAATTACACATCAAACAACCACTTCCTATGTACTCGGGTTTGACACTGTTTCCTTGTGTCAAACATTGGGTCCTACTCCCTTTAGAAATTATTCTACACCAAGGAGTTTTCCCACAGTAAAAAGCTAAAACAATAAAATATGATTTTACGAACCTTGAACAAGGTCTTACGCAATATTTTTATAAAGATCTTTTGATTTTGATCAAGATTCGAATACTAATTTTCATGGAATATGATTTTTTTATTTATTCTGCAAGGCGCATTGAATTGTATAATTACACATCAAGCAACCACTTCCTATGAACTCGGGTGTGAAACTGTTTCATTGTGTCAAACATTGGGTCCTTCTCCCTTGGGAAATTCTTCATCATGTGGGAGTTTTCCCACAATAAAGAACTAAAACAATAAAATATTATTTTATGAACCTTGAAGAAGGTCTTACGTAATCTTTTTATAAAGATCTTTTGATTTTGTTCCAGATTCGAATACTAATTTTCATGGAATTTGAATTTTTTATTTATTTTGCAAGGCGCATTGAATTGTATAATTACACATCAAACAACCACTTGCTATGAACTCGGGTGAGAAACTGTTTATTGTGTCAAACATTGGGTCCTTCTCCCTTGGAAAATTCTTCGACACGTGGGATTTTCCCACAATAAAAAGCTAAAACAGTAAAATATGATTTTATGAACCTTGAACAAGGTCGTACGTAATCTTTTTATAAAGATCTTTTGATTTTGTTCCAGAATCGAATACTAATTTTCATAGAATCGGATTTTTTTATATATTCTGCAAGGCGCATTGAATTGTATAATTATACATCAAACAACCACTTGCTATGAACTCGTGTGTGAAACTGTTTGCTTGTGTCAAACATTGGGTCCTCCTCCCAATAGATATTATTCTACACGTGGTAGTTTTCCCATAGTAAAAACTAAAACAATAAAATATGAGTTTATGAACCTTGAACAAGGTCTTACGTAATCTTTTTATAAAGATCTTTTGATTTTGTTCCAGATTCGAATACTAATATTCATGGAATCTGATTTTTTTATTTATTTTGCAAGGCGCACTGAATTGTAGAATTACACATCAAAACACCACTTGCTATGAACTCGGGTGAGAAACTGCTCCATTGTGTCAAACATTGGATCCTTCTCCCTTTAGAAATTATTCTACACGTGGGAGTTTTCCCACAGTAAAAAGCTAAAACAATAAAATATGATTTTACGAACCTTGAACAAGGTCTTACGCAATATTTTTATAAAGATCTTTTGATTTTGATCAAGATTCGAATACTAATTTTCATGGAATATGATTTTTTTATTTATTCTGCAAGGCGCATTGAATTGTATAATTACACATCAAGCAACCACTTCCTATGAACTCGGGTGTGAAACTGTTTCATTCTCTCAAACATTGGGTCCTTCTCCCTTGGGAAATTCTTCATCTTGTGGGAGTTTTCCCACAATAAAAAGCTAAAACAATAAAATATGATTTTATGAACTTTGAAGAAGGTCTTACGTAATCTTTTTATAAAGATCTTTTGATTTTGTTCCAGAATCTAATACTAATTTTCATGGAATCCGATTTTTTTATATATTCTGCAAGGTGCATTGAATTGTGGAATAACACATCAAACAACCACTTGCTATGAACTTGTGTGTGAAACTGTTTCATTCTGTCAAACAATGGGTCCTTTTCCCTTGGGAAATTCTTCGACACGTGGTAGTTTTCCCACAATAAAAAGCTAAAACAGTAAAATATGATTTTATGAACCTTGAACAAGGTCGTACGTAATCTTTTTATAAAGATCTTTTGATTTTGTTCCAGATTCGAATACAAATTTTTATGGAATCTGATTTTTATTTTTATTCTGCAAGGCGCATTGAATTGTATAATTACACATCAAACAACCACTTGCAATGAACTCGGGTGTGAAACAGTTTCATTATGCAAACATTGGGTCCTTCTCCCTTGGGAAATTCTTCGACACGTAAGAGTTTTCACCAATAAAAATCTAAAACAATAAAATATGAGTTTATGAACCTTGAACAAGGTCTTACGTAATCTTTTTATAAAGATCTTTTGATTTTGTTCCAGATTCAAATACTAATTTTCATGGAATCCGATTTTTATATTTATTCTGCAAGGCGCACTGAATTGTATAATTACACATCCAACAACCACTTGCTATGAACTCGGGTGTGAAACTTTTTCATTCTCTCAAACATTTGGTCCTTCTCCCTTTGGAAATTCTTCGACACGTGGGAGTTTTCCCACAATAAAAAGCTAATACAATAAAAAATAATTTTATGAACCTTGAACAAGGTCTTACGCAATCTTTTTATAAAGATCTTTTGATTTTGTTCCAGAATCGAATACTAATTTTCATAGAATCCGATTTTTTTATTTATTCTGCAAGGCGCACTGAATTGTATAATTACACATCAAACAACCACTTCCTATGAACTCGGGTGTGAAACTGTTTCCTTGTGTCAAACATTGGGTCCTACTCCCTTTAGAAATTATTCTACACGTGGGAGTTTTCCCACAGTAAAAAGCTAAAACAATAAAATATGATTTTACGAACCTTGAACAAGGTCTTACGCAATATTTTTATAAAGATCTTTTGATTTTGATCAAGATTCGAATACTAATTTTCATGGAACTTGATTTTTTTATTTATTCTGCAAGGCGCATTGAATTGTATAATTACACATCAAGCAACCACTTCCTATGAACTCGGGTGTGAAACTGTTTCATTGTGTCAAACATTGGGTCCTTCTCCCTTGGGAAATTCTTCATCATGTGGGAGTTTTCCCACAATAAAGAACTAAAACAATAAAATATTATTTTATGAACCTTGAAGAAGGTCTTACGTAATCTTTTTATAAAGATCTTTTGATTTTGTTCCAGATTCGAATACTAATTTTCATGGAATTTGATTTTTTTATTTATTTTGCAAGGCGCATTGAATTGTATAATTACACATCAAACAACCACTTACTATGAACTCGGGTGAGAAACTGTTTCATTGTGTCAAACATTGGGTCCTTCTCCCTTGGAAAATTGTTCGACACGTGGGATTTTCCCACAATAAAAAGCTAAAACAGTAAAATATGATTTTATGAACCTTGAACAAGGTCGTACGTAATCTTTTTCTAAAGATCTTTTGATTTTGTTCCAGAATCGAATACTAATTTTCATAGAATCGGATTTTTTTATATATTCTTCAAGGCGCATTGAATTGTATAATTATACATCAAACAACCACTTGCTATGAACTCGTGTGTGAAACTGTTTGCTTGTGTCAAACATTGGGTCCTCCTCCAAATAGATATTATTCTACACGTGGTAGTTTTCCCATAGTAAAAACTAAAACAATAAAATATGAGTTTATGAACCTTGAACAAGGTCTTACGTAATCTTTTTATAAAGATCTTTTGATTTTGTTCCAGAATCGAATACAAATTTTCATAGAATCCGATTTTTTTATTTATTCTGCAAGGCGCACTGAATTGTATAATTACACATCAAACAACCACTTCCTATGAACTCGGGTGTGAAACTGTTTCCTTGTGTCAAACATTGGGTCCTACTCCCTTTAGAAATTATTCTACACGTGGGAGTTTTCCCACAGTAAAAAGCTAAAATAATAAATTATGATTTTACGAACCTTGAACAAGGTCTTACGCAATCTTTTTATAAAGATCTTTTGATTTTGATTAAGATTCGAATACTAATTTTCATGGAATATGATTTTTTTAATTTATTCTGCAAGGAGCATTGAATTGTATAATTACACATCAAGCAACCACTTCCTATGAACTCGGGTGTGAAACTGTGTCATTGTGTCAAACATTGGGTCCTTCTCCCTTGGGAAATTCTTCATCTTGTGGGAGTTTTCCCACAATAAAAAGCTAAAACAATAAAATATGATTTTATGAACTTTGAAGAAGGTCTTACGTAATATTTTTATAAAGATCTTTTGATTTTGATCCAGAATCTAATACTAATTTTCATGGAATCCGATTTTTTTATATATTCTGCAAGGTGCATTGAATTGTGGAATAACACATCAAACAACCACTTGCTATGAACTTGTGTGTGAAACTGTTTCATTCTGTCAAACAATGGGTCCTTTTCCCTTGGGAAATTCTTCGACACGTGGTAGTTTTCCCACAATAAAAAGCTAAAACAGTAAAATATGATTTTATGAACCTTGAACAAGGTCGTACGTAATCTTTTTATAAAGATCTTTTGATTTTGTTCCAGATTCGAATACAAATTTTTATGGAATCTGATTTTTATTTTTATTCTGCAAGGCGCATTGAATTGTATAATTACACATCAAACAACCACTTGCTATGAACTCGGGTGTGAAACAGTTTCATTATGCAAACATTGGGTCCTTCTCCCTTGGGAAATTCTTCGACACGTAAGAGTTTTCACCAATAAAAATCTAAAACAATAAAATATGAGTTTATGAACCTTGAACAAGGTCTTACGTAATCTTTTTATAAAGATCTTTTGATTTTGTTCCAGATTCAAATACTAATTTTCATGGAATCCGATTTTTATATTTATTCTGCAAGGCGCACTGAATTGTATAATTACACATGAAACAACCACTTGCTATGAACTCGGGTGTGAAACTTTTTCATTCTCTCAAACATTTGGTCCTTCTCCCTTTGGAAATTCTTCGACACGTGGGAGTTTTCCCACAATAAACAGCTAATACAATAAAAAATAATTTTATGAACCTTGAACAAGGTCTTACGCAATCTTTTTATAAAGATCTTTTGATTTTGTTCCAGAATCGAATACTAATTTTCATAGAATCCGATTTTTTTATTTATTCTGCAAGGCGCACTGAATTGTATAATTACACATCAAACAACCACTTCCTATGAACTCGGGTGTGAAACTGTTTCCTTGTGTCAAACATTGGGTCCTACTCCCTTTAGAAATTATTCTACACGTGGGAGTTTTCCCACAGTAAAAAGCTAAAACAATAAAATATGATTTTACGAACCTTGAACAAGGTCTTACGCAATATTTTTATAAAGATCTTTTGATTTTGATCAAGATTCGAATACTAATTTTCATGGAATATGATTTTTTTATTTATTCTGCAAGGCGCATTGAATTGTATAATTACACATCAAGCAACCACTTCCTATGAACTCGGGTGTGAAACTGTTTCATTGTGTCAAACATTGGGTCCTTCTCCCTTGGGAAATTCTTCATCATGTGGGAGTTTTCCCACAATAAAGAACTAAAACAATAAAATATTATTTTATGAACCTTGAAGAAGGTCTTACGTAATCTTTTTATAAAGATCTTTTGATTTTGTTCCAGATTCGAATACTAATTTTCATGGAATTTGATTTTTTTATTTATTTTGCAAGGCGCATTGAATTGTATAATTACACATCAAACAACCACTTACTATGAACTCGGGTGAGAAACTGTTTCATTGTGTCAAACATTGGGTCCTTCTCCCTTGGAAAATTCTTCGACACGTGGGATTTTCCCACAATAAAAAGCTAAAACAGTAAAATATGATTTTATGAACCTTGAACAAGGTCGTACGTAATCTTTTTATAAAGATCTTTTGATTTTGTTCCAGAATCGAATACTAATTTTCATAGAATCGGATTTTTTTATATATTCTTCAAGGCGCATTGAATTGTATAATTATACATCAAACAACCACTTGCTATGAACTCGTGTGTGAAACTGTTTGCTTGTGTCAAACATTGGGTCATACTCCCAATCGATATTATTCTACACGTGGTAGTTTTCCCATAGTAAAAACTAAAACAATAAAATATGAGTTTATGAACCTTGAACAAGGTCTTACGTAATCTTTTTATAAAGATCTTTTGATTTTGTTCCAGATTCGAATACTAATTTTCATGAAATCTGATTTATTTATTTATTTTGCAAGGCGCACTGAATTGTATAATTACACATCAAACAACCACTTCCTATGAACTCGGGTGTGACACTGTTTCCTTGTGTCAAACATTGGGTCCTACTCCCTTTAGAAATTATTCTACACGTGGGAGTTTTCCCACAGTAAAAAGCTAAAACAATAAAATATGATTTTACGAACCTTGAACAAGGTCTTACGCAATATTTTTATAATGATCTTTTGATTTTGATCAAGATTCGAATACTAATTTTCATGGAATATGATTTTTTTATTTATTCTGCAAGGCGCATTGAATTGTATAATTACACAACAAGCAACCACTTCCTATGAACTCGGGTGTGAAACTGTTTCATTCTCTCAAACATTGGGTCCTTCTCCCTTGGGAAATTCTTCATCATGTGGGAGTTTTCCCTCAATAAAGAGCTAAAACAATAAAATATTATTTTATGAACCTTGAAGAAGGTCTTACGTAATCTTTTTATAAAGATCTTTTGATTTTGTTCCAGATTCGAATACTAATTTTCATGGAATTTGATTTTTTTATTTATTTTGCAAGGCGCATTGAATTGTATAATTACACATCAAACAACCACTTGCTATGAACTCGGGTGAAAAACTGTTTCATTGTGTCAAACATTGGGTCCTTCTCCCTTGGAAAATTCTTCGACAGGTGGGATTTTCCCACAATAAAAAGCTAAAACAGTAAAATATGATTTTATGAACCTTGAACAAGGTCGTACGTAATCTTTTTATAAAGATCTTTTGATTTTGTTCCAGAATCGAATACAAATTTTCATAGAATACGATTTTTTTATTTATTCTGCAAGGCGCACTGAATTGTATAATTACACATCAAACAACCACTTCCTATGAACTCGGGTGTGAAACTGTTTCCTTGTGTCAAACATTGGGTCCTACTCCCTTTAGAAATTATTCTACACGTGGGAGTTTTCCCACAGTAAAAAGCTAAAATAATAAATTATGATTTTACGAACCTTGAACAAGGTCTTACGCAATCTTTTTATAAAGATCTTTTGATTTTGATCAAGATTCGAATACTAATTTTCATGGAATATGATTTTTTTAATTTATTCTGCAAGGAGCATTGAATTGTATAATTACACATCAAACAACCACTTGCTATGAACTTGTGTGTGAAACTGTTTCATTCTGTCAAACAATGGGTCCATTTCCCTTGGGAAATTCTTCGACACGTAGTAGTTTTCCCATAGTAAAAAGCTAAAACAATAAAATATGAGTTTATGAACCTTGAACAAGGTCTTACGTAATCTTTTTATAAAGATCTTTTGATTTTGTTCCAGATTCGAATACAAATTTTTATGGAATCTGATTTTTATTTTTATTCTCCAAGGCGCACTGAATTGTAGAATAACACATCAAACAACCACTTGCTATGAACTCGGGTGAGAAACTGTTTCATTTTGAAAAACATTGGGTCCTTCTCCCTTGGAAAATTCTTCGACACGTGGGATTTTCCCACAATAAAAAGCTAAAACAGTAAAATATGATTTTATGAACCTTGAACAAGGTCGTACGTAATCTTTTTATAAAGATCTTTTGATTTTGTTCCAGAATCGAATACAAATTTTCATGGAATTTGATTTTTTTATTTATTTTGCAAGGCGCATTGAATTGTATAATTACACATCAAACAACCACTTACTATGAACTCGGGTGAGAAACTGTTTCATTGTGTCAAACATTGGGTCCTTCTCCCTTGGAAAATTCTTCGACACGTGGGATTTTCCCACAATAAAAAGCTAAAACAGTAAAATATGATTTTATGAACCTTGAACAAGGTCGTACGTAATCTTTTTATAAAGATCTTTTGATTTTGTTCCAGAATCGAATACTAATTTTCATAGAATCGGATTTTTTTATATATTCTTCAAGGCGCATTGAATTGTATAATTATACATCAAACAACCACTTGCTATGAACTCGTGTGTGAAACTGTTTGCTTGTGTCAAACATTGGGTCATACTCCCAATCGATATTATTCTACACGTGGTAGTTTTCCCATAGTAAAAACTAAAACAATAAAATATGAGTTTATGAACCTTGAACAAGGTCTTACGTAATCTTTTTATAAAGATCTTTTGATTTTGTTCCAGATTCGAATACTAATTTTCATGGAATCTGATTTATTTATTTATTTTGCAAGGCGCACTGAATTGTATAATTACACATCAAACAACCACTTCCTATGAACTCGGGTGTGACACTGTTTCCTTGTGTCAAACATTGGGTCCTACTCCCTTTAGAAATTATTCTACACGTGGGAGTTTTCCCACAGTAAAAAGCTAAAACAATAAAATATGATTTTACGAACCTTGAACAAGGTCTTACGCAATATTTTTATAATGATCTTTTGATTTTGATCAAGATTCGAATACTAATTTTCATGGAATATGATTTTTTTATTTATTCTGCAAGGCGCATTGAATTGTATAATTACACATCAAGCAACCACTTCCTATGAACTCGGGTGTGAAACTGTTTCATTCTCTCAAACATTGGGTCCTTCTCCCTTGGGAAATTCTTCATCATGTGGGAGTTTTCCCTCAATAAAGAGCTAAAACAATAAAATATTATTTTATGAACCTTGAAGAAGGTCTTACGTAATCTTTTTATAAAGATCTTTTGATTTTGTTCCAGATTCGAATACTAATTTTCATGGAATTTGATTTTTTTATTTATTTTGCAAGGCGCATTGAATTGTATAATTACACATCAAACAACCACTTGCTATGAACTCGGGTGAAAAACTGTTTCATTGTGTCAAACATTGGGTCCTTCTCCCTTGGAAAATTCTTCGACACGTGGGATTTTCCCACAATAAAAAGCTAAAACAGTAAAATATGATTTTATGAACCTTGAACAAGGTCGTACGTAATCTTTTTATAAAGATCTTTTGATTTTGTTCCAGAATCGAATACAAATTTTCATAGAATACGATTTATTTATTTATTCTGCAAGGCGCACTGAATTGTATAATTACACATCAAACAACCACTTCCTATGAACTCGGGTGTGAAACTGTATCCTTGTGTCAAACATTGGGTCCTACTCCCTTTAGAAATTATTCTACACGTGGGAGTTTTCCCATAGTAAAAAGCTAAAATAATAAATTATGATTTTACGAACCTTGAACAAGGTCTTACGCAATCTTTTTATAAAGATCTTTTGATTTTGATCAAGATTCGAATACTAATTTTCATGGAATATGATTTTTTTAATTTATTCTGCAAGGAGCATTGAATTGTATAATTACACATCAAGCAACCACTTCCTATGAACTCGGGTGTGAAACTGTGTCATTGTGTCAAACATTGGGTCCTTCTCCCTTGGGAAATTCTTCATCATGTTGGAGTTTTCCCACAATAAAAAGCTAAAAAAATAAAATATGATTTTATGAACTTTGAAGAAGGTCTTACGTAATCTTTTTATAAAGATCTTTTGATTTTGTTCCAGAATCTAATACTATTTTTCATGGAATCCGATTTTTTCATATATTCTGCAAGGTGCATTGAATTGTATAATTACACATCAAACAACCACTTGCTATGAACTTGTGTGTGAAACTGTTTCATTCTGTCAAACAATGGGTCCATTTCCCTTGGGAAATTCTTCGACACGTAGTAGTTTTCCCATAGTAAAAAGCTAAAACAATAAAATATGAGTTTATGAACCTTGAACAAGGTCTTACGTAATCTTTTTATAAAGATCTTTTGATTTTGTTCCAGATTCGAATACAAATTTTTATGGAATCTGATTTTTATTTTTATTCTGCAAGGCGCACTGAATTGTAGAATAACACATCAAACAACAACTTGCTATGAACTCGGGTGAGAAACTGTTATTTTTTTGTAAAACATTGGGTCCTTCTCCCTTGGAAAATTCTTCGACACGTGGGATTTTCCCTCAATAAAAAGCTAAAACAGTAAAATATGATTTTATGAACCTTGAACAAGGTCGTACGTAATCTTTTTATAAAGATCTTTTGATTTTGTTCCAGAATCGAATACAAATTTTCATAGAATCCGATTTTTTTATTTATTCTGCAAGGCGCACTGAATTGTATAATTACACATCAAACAACCACTTACTATGAACTCGGGTGAGAAACTGTTTCATTGTGTCAAACATTGGGTCCTTCTCCCTTGGAAAATTCTTCGACACGTGGGATTTTCCCACAATAAAAAGCTAAAACAGTAAAATATGATTTTATGAACCTTGATCAAGGTCCTACGTAATCTTTTTATAAAGATCTTTTGATTTTATTGCAGATTCGAATACAAATTTTCATGGAATCTGATTTTTTAAATTTATTTTGCAAGGCGCACTGAATTGTATAATTACATATCAAACAACCACTTGCTATGAACTCGGGTGAGAAACTGCTCCATTGTGTCAAACATTGGATCCTTCTCCCTTTAGAAATTATTCTACACGTGGGAGTTTTCCCACAGTAAAAAGCTAAAACAATAAAATATGATTTTACGAACCTTGAACAAGGTCTTACGCAATATTTTTATAATGATCTTTTGATTTTGATCAAGATTCGAATACTAATTTTCATGGAATATGATTTTTTTATTTATTCTGCAAGGCGCATTGAATTGTATAATTACACATCAAGCAACCACTTCCTATGAACTCGGGTGTGAAACTGTTTCATTGTGTCAAACATTGGGTCCTTCTCCCTTGGGAAATTCTTCATTATATGGGAGTTTTCCCACAATAAAGAGCTAAAACAATAAAATATGATTTTATGAACCTTGAAGAAGGTCTTACGTAATCTTTTTATAAAGATCTTTTGATTTTGTTCCAGATTCGAATACTAATTTTCATGGAATTTGATTTTTTTTATTTATTTTGCAAGGCGCACTGAATTGTAGAATTACACATCAAACAACCACTTGCTATGAACTCGGGTGAGAAACTGTTTCATTGTGTCAACATTGGATCCTTCTCCTTTGGGAAATTCTTCGACATGTGGGAGTTTTCCCACAATAAAAAGCTAATACAATAAAAAATGATTTTATGAACGTTGAACAAGGTCTTACGCAATCTTTTTATAAAAATCTTTTGATTTTGTTCCAGATTCGTATACTAAATTTCATGGAATCTGATTTTTTTATTTATTTTGCAAGTCGCACTGAATTGTAGAATTACACATCATACAACCACTTGCTATGAACTCGGGTGTGAAACTGTTTCATTGTGTCAAACATTGGGTCCTTCTCCCTTGGAAAATTCTTCGACACGTGGGATTTTCCCACAATAAATAGCTAAAACAGTAAAATATGATTTTATGAACCTTGAACAAGGTCGTACGTAATATTTTTATAAAGATCTTTTGATTTTGTTCCAGAATCGAATACAAATTTTCATAGAATCCGATTTTTTTATTTATTCTGCAAGGCGCACTGAATTGTATAATTACACATCAAACAACCACTTGCTATGAACTCGGGTGAGAAACTATTTCATTGTGTCAAACATTGGGTCCTTCTCCCTTGGAAAATTCTTCGACACGTAGGATTTTCCCACAATAAAAAGCTAAAACAGTAAAATATGATTTTATGAACCTTGAACAAGGTCCTACGTAATCTTTTTATAAAGATCTTTTGATTTTATTGCAGATTCGATTACAAATTTTCATGGAATCTGATTTTTTAAATTTTTTTTGCAAGGCGCACTGAATTGTATAATTACATATCAAACAACCACTTGCTATGAACTCGGGTGAGAAACTGCTCCATTGTGTCAAACATTGGATCCTTCTCCCTTTAGAAATTATTCTACACGTGGGAGTTTTCCCACAGTTAAAAGCTAAAACATAAAATATGAGTTTATGAACTTTGAACACGGTCTTACGTAATCTTTTTATAAAGATCTTTTGATTTTGTTCCAGATTCGAATAGTAATTTTATGGAATCCGATTTTTTTATTTTTTCTGCAAGGCGCATTGAGTTGTATAATTACACATCAAACAACCACTTCCTATGAACTCGGGTGTGAAACTGTTTCATTGTGTCAAACATTGGGTCCTTCTCTCTTGGGAAATTCTTCATCATGTGGGAGTTTTCCCACAGTAAAAAGAAAAAACAATAATATATGAGTTTATGAACCTTGAACAAGGTCTTACGCAATCTTTTTATAAAGATCTTTTGATTTTGTTCCAGATTCGAATACTAATTTTCATGGAATCCGATTTTTTAATTTTTTCTGCAAGGCGCACTGAATTGTAGAATTACACATCAAACAACTACTTGCTATGAACTCGTGTGTGAAACTGTTTCATTGTGTCAAACATTGGGTCCTTCTCCCTTGGAAAATTCTTCGAGACGTGGGATTTTCCCACAATAAAAAGCTAAAACAGTAAAATATGATTTTATGAACCTTGAACAAGGTCCTACGTAATCTTTTTATAAAGATCTTTTGATTTTATTGCAGATTCGAATACAAATTTTCATGGAATCTGATTTTTTTAAATTTATTTTGCAAGGCGCACTGAATTGTATAATTATACATTAAACAACCACTTGCTATGAACTCGTGTGTGAAACTGTTTGCTTGTGTCAAACATTGGGTCCTACTCCCAATAGATATTATTCTACACGTGGTAGTTTTCCCATAGTAAAAACTAAAACAATAAAATATGAGTTTATGAACCTTGAACAAGGTCTTACGTAATCTTTTTATAAAGATCTTTTGATTTTTTTCCAGATTCGAATACTAATTTTTATGGAATCTGATTTTTTTATTTATTTTGCAAGGCGCACTGAATTGTATAATTACACATCAAACAACCACTTCCTATGAACTCGGGTGTGACACTGTTTCCTTGTGTCAAACTTTGTGTCCTACTCCCTTTAGAAATTATTCTACACGTGGGAGTTTTCCCACAGTAAAAAGCTAAAACAATAAAATATGACTTTACGAACCTTGAACAAGGTCTTACGCAATATTTTTATAAAGATCTTTTGATTTTGATCAAGATTCGAATACTAATTTTCATGGAATATGATTTTTTTATTTATTCTGCAAGGCGCATTGAATTGTATAATTACACATCAAGCAACCACTTCCTATGAACTCGGGTGTGAAACTGTTTCATTGTGTCAAACATTGGGTCCTTCTCCCTTGGGAAATTCTTCATCATGTGGGAGTTTTCCCACAATAAAGAACTAAAACAATAAAATATTATTTTATGAACCTTGAAGAAGGTCTTACGTAATCTTTTTATAAAGATCTTTTGATTTTGTTCCAGATTCGAATACTAATTTTCATGGAATTTGATTTTTTTATTTATTTTGCAAGGCGCATTGAATTGTATAATTACACATCAAACAACCACTTCCTATGAACTCGGGTGTGAAACTGTGTCATTGTGTCAAACATTGGGTCCTTCTCCCTTGGAAAATTCTTCGACACGTGGGATTTTCCCACAATAAAAAGCTAAAACAGTAAAATATGATTTTATACAACCTTGAACAAGGTCGTACGTAATCTTTTTATAAAGATCTTTTGATTTTGTTCCAGAATCGAATACTAATTTTCATAGAATCGGATTTTTTTATATATTCTTCAAGGCGCATTGAATTGTATAATTATACATCAAACAACCACTTGCTATGAACTCGTGTGTGAAAGTGTTTGCTTGTGTCAAACATTGGGTCCTACTCCCAATCGATATTATTCTACACGTGGTAGTTTTCCCATAGTAAAAACTAAAACAATAAAATATGAGTTTATGAACCTTGAACAAGGTCTTACGTAATCTTTTTATAAAGATCTTTTGATTTTGTTCCAGATTCGAATACTAATTTTCATGGAATCCGATTTTTTTATATATTCTGCAAGGTGCATTGAATTGTATAATTACACATCAAACAACCACTTGCTATGAACTTGTGTGTGAAACTGTTTCATTCTGTCAAACAATGGGTCCATTTCCCTTGGGAAATTCTTCGACACGTGGTAGTTTTCCCATAGTAAAAAGCTAAAACAATAAAATATGAGTTTATGAACCTTGAACAAGGTCTTACGTAATCTTTTTATAAAGATCTTTTGATTTTGTTCCAGATTCGAATACAAATTTTTATGGAATCTGATTTTTATTTTTATTCTGCAAGGCGCACTGAATTGTAGAATAACACATCAAACAACCACTTGATATGAACTCGGGTGAGAAACTGTTTCATTGTGTAAAACATTGGGTCCTTCTCCCTTGGAAAATTCTTCGACACGTGGGATTTTCCCACAATAAAAAGCTAAAACAGTAAAATATGATTTTATGAACCTTGAACAAGGTCGTACGTAATCTTTTTATAAAGATCTTTTGATTTTGTTCCAGAATCTAATACTAATTTTCATAGAATCGGATTTTTTTATATATTCTTCAAGGCGCACTGAATTGTAGAATTACACATTAAACAACCACTTGCTATTAACTCGGGTGAGAAACTGCTCCATTGTGTCAAACATTGGATCCTTCTCCCTTTAGAAATTATTCTACACGTGGGAGTTTTCCCACAGTAAAAAGCTAAAACAATAAAATATGATTTTACGAACCTTGAACAAGGTCTTACGCAATATTTTTATAATGATCTTTTGATTTTGATCAAGATTCGAATACTAATTTTCATGGAATATGATTTTTTTATTTATTCTGCAAGGCGCATTGAATTGTATAATTACACATCAAGCAACCACTTCCTATGAACTCGGGTGTGAAACTGTTTCATTGTGTCAAACATTGGGTCCTTCTCCCTTGGGAAATTCTTCATTATATGGGAGTTTTCCCACAATAAAGAGCTAAAACAATAAAATATGATTTTATGAACCTTGAAGAAGGTCTTACGTAATCTTTTTATAAAGATCTTTTGATTTTGTTCCAGATTCGAATACTAATTTTCATGGAATTTGATTTTTTTTATTTATTTTGCAAGGCGCACTGAATTGTAGAATTACACATCAAACAACCACTTGCTATGAACTCGGGTGAGAAACTGTTTCATTGTGTCAACATTGGATCCTTCTTCTTTGGGAAATTCTTCGACATGTGGGAGTTTTCCCACAATAAAAAGCTAATACAATAAAAAATGATTTTATGAACGTTGAACAAGTTCTTACGCAATCTTTTTATAAAGATCTTTTGATTTTGTTCCAGAATCGAATACTAATTTTCATAGAATCCGATTTTTTTATTTATTCTGCAAGGCGCACTGAATTGTATAATTACACATCAAACAACCACTTCCTATGAACTCGGGTGTGAAACTGTTTCCTTGTGTCAAACATTGGGTCCTACTCCCTTTAGAAATTATTCTACACGTGGGAGTTTTCCCACAATAAAGAGCTAAAACAATAAAATATGATTTTATGAACCTTGAAGAAGGTCTTACATAATCTTCCTTCTCCCTTGAAAAATTCTTCGACACGTGGGATTTTCCCACAATAAATAGCTTAAACAATAAAATATGATTTTATGAACCTTGAACAAGGTCTTACGTAATCTTTTTATAAAGATCTTTTGATTTTGTTCCAGATTCGAATACTAATTTTCATGGAATCTGACTTTATTTACTTATTTTGCAAGGCGCACTGAATTGTAGAATTATACATTAAACAACCACTTACTATGAACTCGGGTGTGAAACTGTTTCATTGTGTCAAACATTGGGTCCTTCTCCCTTGGAAAATTCTTCGACATGTGGGATTTTCCCACAATAAAAAGCTAAAACAGTAAAATATGATTTTATGAACCTTGAACAAGGTCCTACGTAATCTTTTTATAAAGACCTTTGATTTTATTGCAGATTCGAATATAAATTTTCATGGAATCTGATTTTTTAAATTTATTATTCAAGGCGCAATGAATTGTATAATTACACATCAAACAACCACTTCCTATGAACTCGGGTGTGAAACTGTTTCCTTGTGTCAAACATTGGGTCCTACTCCCTTTAGAAATTATTCTACATGTGGGAGTTTTCCCACAGTAAAAAGCTAAAACAATAAAATATGATTTTATGAACCTTGAAGAAGGTCTTACGTAATCTTTTTATAAAGATCTTTTGATTTTATTGCAGATTCGAATACAAATTTTCATGGAATCTGATTTTTTTAAATTTATTTTGCAAGGCGCACTGAATTGTATAATTATACATTAAACAACCACTTGCTATGAACTCGTGTGTGAAACTGTTTGCTTGTGTCAAACATTGGGTCCTACTCCCAATAGATATTATTCTACACGTGGTAGTTTTCCCATAGTAAAAACTAAAACAATAAAATATGAGTTTATGAACCTTGAACAAGGTCTTACGTAATCTTTTTATAAAGATCTTTTGATTTTTTTCCAGATTCGAATACTAATTTTCATGGAATCTGATGTTTTTATTTATTTTGCAAGGCGCACTGAATTGTATAATTACACATCAAACAACCACTTCCTATGAACTCGGGTGTGACACTGTTTCCTTGTGTCAAACTTTGGGTCCTACTCCCTTTAGAAATTATTCTACACGTGGGAGTTTTCCCACAGTAAAAAGCTAAAACAATAAAATATGACTTTACGAACCTTGAACAAGGTCTTACGCAATATTTTTATAAAGATCTTTTGATTTTGATCAAGATTCGAATACTAATTTTCATGGAATATGATTTTTTTATTTATTCTGCAAGGCGCATTGAATTGTATAATTACACATCAAGCAACCACTTCCTATGAACTCGGGTGTGAAACTGTTTCATTGTGTCAAACATTGGGTCCTTCTCCCTTGGGAAATTCTTCATCATGTGGGAGTTTTCCCACAATAAAGAACTAAAACAATAAAATATTACTTTATGAACCTTGAAGAAGGTCTTACGTAATCTTTTTATAAAGATCTTTTGATTTTGTTCCAGATTCGAATACTAATTTTCATGGAATTTGATTTTTTTATTTATTTTGCAAGGCGCATTGAATTTTATAATTACACATCAAGCAACCACTTCCTATGAACTCGGGTGTGAAACTGTGTCATTGTGTCAAACATTGGGTCCTTCTCCCTTGGAAAATTCTTCGACACGTGGGATTTTCCCACAATAAAAAGCTAAAACAGTAAAATATGATTTTATGAACCTTGAACAAGGTCGTACGTAATCTTTTTATAAAGATCTTTTGATTTTGTTCCAGAATCGAATACAAATTGTCATAGAATCCGATTTTTTTATTTATTCTGCAAGGCGCACTGAATTGTATAATTACACATCAAACAACCACTTCCTATGAACTCGGGTGTGAAACTGTTTCCTTGTGTCAAACATTGGGTCCTACTCACTTTAGAAATTACTCTACACGTGGGAGTTTTCCCACAGTAAAAAGCTAAAATAATAAATTATGATTTTACGAACCTTGAACAAGGTCTTACGCAATCTTTTTATAAAGATCTTTTGATTTTGATCAAGATTCAAATACTAATTTTCATGGAATATGATTTTTATAATTTATTCTGCAAGGAGCATTGAATTGTATAATTACACATCAAGCAACCACTTCCTATGAACTCGGGTGTGAAACTGTGTCATTGTGTCAAACATTGGGTCCTTCTCCCTTGGGAAATTCTTCATCATGTGGGAGTTTTCCCACAATAAAAAGCTAAAACAATAAAATATGATTTTATGAACTTTGAAGAAGGTCTTACGTAATCTTTTTATGAAGATCTTTTGATTTTGTTCCAGAATCTAATACTAATTTTCATGGAATCCGATTTTTTTATATATTCTGCAAGGTGCATTGAATTGTATAATTACACATCAAACAACCACTTGCTATGAACTTGTGTGTGAAACTGTTTCATTCTGTCAAACAATGGGTCCATTTCCCTTGGGAAATTCTTCGACACGTGGTAGTTTTCCCATAGTAAAAAGCTAAAACAATAAAATATGAGTTTATGAACCTTGAACAAGGTCTTACGTAATCTTTTTATAAAGATCTTTTGATTTTGTTCCAGATTCGAATACAAATTTTTATGGAATCTGATTTTTATTTTTATTCTGCAAGGCGCACTGAATTGTAGAATAACACATCAAACAACCACTTGATATGAACTCGGGTGAGAAACTGTTTCATTGTGTAAAACATTGGGTCCTTCTCCCTTGGAAAATTCTTCGACACGTGGGATTTTCCCACAATAAAAAGCTAAAACAGTAAAATATGATTTTATGAACCTTGAACAAGGTCGTACGTAATCTTTTTATAAAGATCTTTTGATTTTGTTCCAGAATCGAATACTAATTTTCATAGAATCGGATTTTTTTATATATTCTTCAAGGCGCACTGAATTGTAGAATTACACATTAAACAACCACTTGCTATTAACTCGGGTGAGAAACTGCTCCATTGTGTCAAACATTGGATCCTTCTCCCTTTAGAAATTATTCTACACGTGGGAGTTTTCCCACAGTAAAAAGCTAAAACAATAAAATATGATTTTACGAACCTTGAACAAGGTCTTACGCAATATTTTTATAATGATCTTTTGATTTTGATCAAGATTCGAATACTAATTTTCATGGAATATGATTTTTTTATTTATTCTGCAAGGCGCATTGAATTGTATAATTACACATCAAGCAACCACTTCCTATGAACTCGGGTGTGAAACTGTTTCATTGTGTCAAACATTGGGTCCTTCTCCCTTGGGAAATTCTTCATTATATGGGAGTTTTCCCACAATAAAGAGCTAAAACAATAAAATATGATTTTATGAACCTTGAAGAAGGTCTTACGTAATCTTTTTATAAAGATCTTTTGATTTTGTTCCAGATTCGAATACTAATTTTCATGGAATTTGATTTTTTTTATTTATTTTGCAAGGCGCACTGAATTGTAGAATTACACATCAAACAACCACTTGCTATGAACTCGGGTGAGAAACTGTTTCATTGTGTCAACATTGGATCCTTCTCCTTTGGGAAATTCTTCGACATGTGGGAGTTTTCCCACAATAAAAAGCTAATACAATAAAAAATGATTTTATGAACGTTGAACAAGTTCTTACGCAATCTTTTTATAAAGATCTTTTGATTTTGTTCCAGAATCGAATACTAATTTTCATAGAATCCGATTTTTTTATTTATTCTGCAAGGCGCACTGAATTGTATAATTACACATCAAACAACCACTTCCTATGAACTCGGGTGTGAAACTGTTTCCTTGTGTCAAACATTGGGTCCTACTCCCTTTAGAAATTATTCGACACGTGGGAGTTTTCCCACAATAAAGAGCTAAAACAATAAAATATGATTTTATGAACCTTGAAGAAGGTCTTACATAATCTTCCTTCTCCCTTGAAAAATTCTTCGACACGTGGGATTTTCCCACAATAAATAGCTTAAACAATAAAATATGATTTTATGAACCTTGAACAAGGTCTTACGTAATCTTTTTATAAAGATCTTTTGATTTTGTTCCAGATTCGAATACTAATTTTCATGGAATCTGACTTTATTTACTTATTTTGCAAGGCGCACTGAATTGTAGAATTATACATTAATCAACCACTTACTATGAACTCGGGTGTGAAACTGTTTCATTGTGTCAAACATTGGGTCCTTCTCCCTTGGAAAATTCTTCGACATGTGGGATTTTCCCACAATAAAAAGCTAAAACAGTAAAATATGATTTTATGAACCTTGAACAAGGTCCTACGTAATCTTTTTATAAAGACCTTTGATTTTATTGCAGATTCGAATATAAATTTTCATGGAATCTGATTTTTTAAATTTATTATTCAAGGCGCAATGAATTGTATAATTACACATCAAACAACCACTTCCTATGAACTCGGGTGTGAAACTGTTTCCTTGTGTCAAACATTGGGTCCTACTCCCTTTAGAAATTATTCTACATGTGGGAGTTTTCCCACAGTAAAAAGCTAAAACAATAAAATATGATTTTATGAACCTTGAAGAAGGTCTTACGTAATCTTTTTATAAAGATCTTTTGATTTTGTTCCAGATACGAATACTAATTTTCATGGAATCTGATTTTTTTATTTATTTTGCAAGGTGCACTGTATTGTAGAATTACACATCAAACAACCACTTCCTATGAACTCGGGTGAGAAACTGTTTCATTGTGTCAAACATTGAGTCCTTCTCCCTTGGAAAATTCTTCGACACGTGGGATTTTCCCACAATAAAAAGCTAAAACAGTAAAATATGATTTTATGAACCTTGAACAAGGTCTTACGTAATCTTTTTATAAAGATCTTTTGATTTTGTTCCAGAATCGAATACAAATTTTCATAGAATCCGATTTTTTTATATATTCTGCAAGGCGCACTGAATTGTATAATTACACATCAAACAACCACTTCCTATGAACTCGGGTGTGAAACTGTTTCCTTGTGTCAAACATTGGGTCCTAATCCCTTTAGATATTATTCTACACGTGGGAGTTTTCCCACAGTAAAAAGCTTAAACAATAAAATATGATTTTATGAACCTTGAAGAAGGTCTTACGAAATGTTTTTATAAAGATCTTTTCATTTTGTTCCAGATTCGAATACTAATTTTCAAGGAATCTGATTTTTTTATTTATTTTGCAAGGTGCACTGAATTGTAGAATTACACATCAAACAACCACTTGCTATGAACTCGGGTGAGAAACTGTTTCATTGTGTCAAACATTGGGTCCTTCTCCCTTGGAAAATTCTTCGACACGTGGGAGTTTTCCCACAATAAAAAGCTAAAACAATAAAATATGATTTTATGAACCTTGAACAAGGTCTTACGTAATCTTTTTATAAAGATCTTTTGATTTTGTTCCAGAATGGAATACTAATTTTCATAGAATCGGATTATTTTATATATTCTGCAAGGCGCATTGAATTGTATAACTACACATCAAAAAACCACTTGCTATGAAATCGTGTGTGAAACTGTTTGCTTGTGTCAAACATTGGGTCCTACTCCCTTTAGATATTATTCTACACGTGGTAGTTTTCCTATAGTAAAAAGCTAAAACAATAAAATATGAGTTTATGAACCTTGAACAAGGTCTTAAGTAATCTTTTTATAAAGATATCTTGATTTTGTTCCAGATTAGAATACTAATTTTCATGGAATCTGATTTTTTTATTTATTTTGCAAGGCGCACTGAATTGTAGAATTACACATCAAACAACCACTTGCTATGAACTCGGGTGAGAAACTGTTTCATTGTGTCAAACATTGGGTCCTTCTCCCTTGGAAAATTCTTCGACACGTGGGATTTTCCCACAATAAAAAGCTAAAACAGTAAAATATGATTTTATGAACCTTGAACAAGGTCGTACGTAATCTTTTTATAAAGATCTTTTGATTTTGTTCCAGAATCGAATACAAATTTTCATAGAATCCGATTTTTTTATTTATTCTGCAAGGCGCACTGAATTGTATAATTACACATCAAACAACCACTTGCTATGAACTCGGGTGTGAAACTGTTTCCTTGTGTCAAACATTGGGTCCTACTCCCTTTAGAAATTATTCTACACGTGGGAGTTTTCCCACAGTAAAAAGATAAAACAATAAAATATGATTTTACGAACCTTGAACAAGGTCTTACGCAATCTTTTTATAAAGATCTTTTGATTTTGATCAAGATTCGAATACTAATTTTCATGGAATATGATTTTTTTAATTTATTCTGCAAGGCGCATTGAATTGTATAATTACACATCAAACAACCACTTCCTATGAACTCGAGTGTGAAACTGTTTCATTGTGTCAAACATTGGGTCCTTCTCCCTTGGGAAATTCTTCATCATGTGGGAGTTTTCCCACAGTAAAGACCTAAAACAATAAAATATGATTTTATGAACTTTGAAGAAGGTCTTACGTAATCTTTTTATAAAGATCTTTTGATTTTGTTCCAGAATCTAATACCAATTTTCGTGGAATCCGATTTTTTTATATATTCTGCAAGGTGCATTGAATTGTATAATTACACATCAAACAACCACGTGCTATGAACTCGTGTGTGAAACTGTTTGCTTGTGTCACACATTGGGTCCTACTCCCTTTAGATATTATTCTACACGTGGTAGTTTTCCCATAGTAAAAAGCTAAAACAATAAAATATGAGTTTATGAACCTTGAACAAGGTCTTACGTAATCTTTTTATAAAGATCTTTTGATTTTGATCAAGATTCGAATACTAATTTTCATGGAATATGATTTTTTTATTTATTCTGCAAGGCGGATTGAATTGTATAATTACACATCAAGCAACCACTTCCTATGAACTCGGGTGTGAAACTGTTTCATTGTGTCAAACATTGTGTCCTTCTCCCTTGGAAAATTCTTCGACACGTGGGATTTTCCCACAATAAAAAGCTAAAACAGTAAAATATGATTTTATGAACCTTGAACAAGGTCTTACGCAATCTTTTTATAAAGATCTTTTGATTTTGTTCCATATTCGAATACTAATTTTCATGGAATCCGATTTTTTTATTTTTTCTGCAAGGCGCACTGAATTGTAGAATTACACATCAAACAACTACTTGCTATGAACTCGGGTGTGAAACTGTTTCATTGTGTGAAACATTGGGTCCTTCTCCCTCGGAAAATTGATCGACACGTGAGATTTTCCCACAATAAATAGCTAAAACAATAAAGTATGACTTTATGAACCTTGCACAAGGTCTTATGTAATCTTTTTATAAAGATCTTTTGATTTTGTTCCAGATTCGAATACTAATTTTCATGGAATCTGACTTTTTTTACTTATTTTGCAAGGCACACTGAATTGTAGAATTATACATTAAACAACCACTTACTATGAACTCGGGTGTGAAACTGTTTCATTGTGTCAAACATTGGGTTTTTCTCCCTTGGAAAATTCTTCGACACGTGGGATTTTCCCACAATAAAAAGCTAAAACAGTAAAATATGATTTTATGAACCTTGAACAAGGTCGTACGTAAACTTTTTATAAAGATCTTTTGATTTTGTTCCAGAATCGAATACAAATTTTCATAGAATCCGATTTTTTTATTTATTCTGCAAGGCGCACTGAATTGTATAATTACACATCAAACAACCACTTCCTATGAACTCGGGTGTGAAACTGTTTCCTTGTGTCAAACATTGGGTCCTACTCCCTTTAGAAATTATTCTACACGTGGGAGTTTTCCCACAGTAAAAAGCTAAAACAATAAAATATGATTTTACGAACCTTGAACAAGGTCTTACGCAATATTTTTATAAAGATCTTTTGATTTTGTTCCAGATTCGAATACTAATTTTCATGGAATCTGACTTTTTTATTTATTCTGCAAGGCGGATTGAATTGTATAATTACACATCAAGCAACCACTTCCTATGAACTCGGGTGTGAAACTGTTTCATTGTGTCAAACATTGGGTCCTTCTCCCTTGGAAAATTCTTCGACACGTGGGATTTTCCCACAATAAAAAGCTAAAACAGTAAAATATGATTATAATGAACCTTGATCAAGGTCCTACGTAATCTTTTTATAAAGATCTTTTGATTTTATTGCAGATTCGAATACAAATTTTAATGGAATCTAATTTTTTAAATTTATTTTGCAAGGCGCACTGAATTGTATAATTACATATCAAACAACCACTTGCTATGAACTCGGGTGTGAAACTGTTTCATTGTGTCAAACATTGGATCCTTCTCCCTTGGGAAATTCTTCGACACGTGGGAGATTTCCCACAATAAAAAGCTAAAACAATAAAATATGATTTTATGAACCTTGAACAAGGTCTTACGTAATATTTTTATAAAGATCTTTTGATTTTGTTCCAGAATCGAATACTAATTTTCATAGAATAGGATTTTTTTATATATTCTGCAAGGCGCATTGAATTGTATAATTACACATCAAACAACCACTTGCTATGAACTCGTGTGTGAAACTGTTTGCTTGTGTCAAACATTGGGTCCTACTCCCTTTAGATATTATTCTACACGTGGTAGTTTTCCCATAGTAAAAAGCTAAAACAATAAAATATGAGTTTATGAACCTTGAACAAGGTCTTACGTAATGTTTTTATAAAGATCTTTTGATTTTGATCAAGATTCGAATACTAATTTTCATGGAATATGATTTTTTTATTTATTCTGCAAGGCGGATTGAATTGTATAATTACACATCAAGCAACCACTTCCTATGAACTTGGGTGTGAAACTGTTTCATTGTGTCAAACATTGGGTCCTTCTCCCTTGGAAAATTCTTCGACACGTGGGATTTTCCCACAATAAAAAGCTAAAACAGTAAAATATGATTTTATGAAACTTGAACAAGGTCTTACGTAATCTTTTTATAAAGATCTTTTGATTTTGTTCCAGATTCGAATACTAATTTTCATGGAATCCGATTTTTTTATTTTTTCTGCAAGGCGCACTGAATTGTAGAATTACACATCAAACAACTACTTGCTATGAACTCGGGTGTGAAACTTTTTCATTGTGTGAAACATTGGGTCCTTCTCCCTCGGAAAATTGTTCGACACGTGAGATTTTCCCACAATAAATAGCTAAAACAATAAAGTATGATTTTATGAACCTTGAACAAGGTCTTATGTAATCTTTTTATAAAGATCTTTTGATTTTGTTCCAGATTCGAATACTAATTTTCATGGAATCTGACTTTTTTTACTTATTTTGCAAGGCGCACTGAATTGTAGAATTACACATTAAACAACCACTTGCTATGAACTCGGGTGTGAAACTGTTTCATTGTGTCAAACATTGGGTCCTTCTCCCTTGGAAAATTCTTCGACACGTGGGATTTTCCCACAATAAATAGCTAAAACAATAAAATATGATTTTATGAACCTTGAACAAGGTCTTACGTAATCTTTTTATAAAGATCTTTTGATTTTGTTCCAGATTCGAATACTAATTTTCATGGAATCTGACTTTTTTTACTTATTTTGCAAGGCGCACTGAATTGTAGAATTATACATCAAACAAACACTTGCTATGAACTCGGGTGTGAAACTGTTTCATTGTGTCAAACATTGGGTTTTTCTCCCTTGGAAAATTTTTCATCATGTGGGAGTTTTCCCACAGTAAAGAGCTAAAAAAATAAAATATGATTTTATGAACCTTGAAGAAGGTCTTACGTAATCTTTTTATAAAGATCTTTTGATTTTGTTCCAGAATCGAATATTAATTTTCATGGAATCCGATTTTTTTACTTATTTTGCAAGGCGCACTGAATTGTAGAATTATACATTAAACAACCACTTACTATGAACTCGGGTGTGAAACTGTTTCATTGTGTCAAACATTGGGTCCTTCTCCCTTGGAAAATTCTTCGACACGTGGGATTTTCCCACAATAAAAAGCTAAAACAGTAAAATATGATTTTATGAACCTTGAACAAGGTCGTACGTAATCTTTTTATAAAGATCTTTTGATTTTGTTCCAGAATCGAATACAAATTTTCATAGAATCTGATTTTTTTATTTATTCTGCAAGGCGCACTGAATTGTATAATTACACATCAAACAACCACTTGCTATGAACTCGGGTGTGAAACTGTTTCCTTGTGTCAAACATTGGGTCCTACTCCCTTTAGAAATTTTTCTACACGTGGGAGTTTTCCCACAGTAAAAAGATAAAACAATAAATTATGATTTTACGAACCTTGAACAAGGTCTTACGCAATCTTTTTATAAAGATCTTTTGATTTTGATCAAGATTCGAATACTAATTTTCATGGAATATGATTTTTTTAATTTATTCTGCAAGGCGCATTGAATTGTATAATTACACATCAAGCAACCACTTCCTATGAACTCGAGTGTGAAACTGTTTCATTGTGTCAAACATTGGGTCCTTCTCCCTTGGGAAATTCTTCATCATGTGGGAGTTTTCCCACAGTAAAGACCTAAAACAATAAAATATGATTTTATGAACTTTGAAGAAGGTCTTACGTAATCTTTTTATAAAGATCTTTTGATTTTGTTCCAGAATCTAATACCAATTTTCGTGGAATCCGATTTTTTTATATATTCTGCAAGGTGCATTGAATTGTATAATTACACATCAAACAACCACGTGCTATGAACTCGTGTGTGAAACTGTTTGCTTGTGTCACACATTGGGTCCTACTCCCTTTAGATATTATTCTACACGTGGTAGTTTTCCCATAGTAAAAAGCGAAAACAATAAAATATGAGTTTATGAACCTTGAACAAGGTCTTACGTAATCTTTTTATAAAGATCTTTTGATTTTGATCAAGATTCGAATACTAATTTTCATGGAATATGATTTTTTTATTTATTCTGCAAGGCGGATTGAATTGTATAATTACACATCAAGCAACCACTTCCTATGAACTCGGGTGTGAAACTGTTTCATTGTGTCAAACATTGTGTCCTTCTCCCTTGGAAAATTCTTCGACACGTGGGATTTTCCCACAATAAAAAGCTAAAACAGTAAAATATGATTTTATGAACCTTGAACAAGGTCTTACGCAATCTTTTTATAAAGATCTTTTGATTTTGTTCCAGATTCGAATACTAATTTTCATGGAATATGATTTTTTTATTTATTCTGCAAGGCGGATTGAATTGTATAATTACACATCAAGCAACCACTTCCTATGAACTCGGGTGTGAAACTGTTTCATTGTGTGAAACATTGGGTCCTTCTCCCTCGGAAAATTGATCGACACGTGAGATTTTCCCACAATAAATAGCTAAAACAATAAAGTATGACTTTATGAACCTTGCACAAGGTCTTATGTAATCTTTTTATAAAGATCTTTTGATTTTGTTCCAGATTCGAATACTAATTTTCATGGAATCTGACTTTTTTTACTTATTTTGCAAGGCACACTGAATTGTAGAATTATACATTAAACAACCACTTACTATGAACTCGGGTGTGAAACTGTTTCATTGTGTCAAACATTGGGTTTTTCTCCCTTGGAAAATTCTTCGACACGTGGGATTTTCCCACAATAAAAAGCTAAAACAGTAAAATATGATTTTATGAACCTTGAACAAGGTCGTACGTAAACTTTTTATAAAGATCTTTTGATTTTGTTCCAGAATCGAATACAAATTTTCATAGAATCCGATTTTTTTATTTATTCTGCAAGGCGCACTGAATTGTATAATTACACATCAAACAACCACTTCCTATGAACTCGGGTGTGAAACTGTTTCCTTGTGTCAAACATTGGGTCCTACTCCCTTTAGAAATTATTCTACACGTGGGAGTTTTCCCACAGTAAAAAGCTAAAACAATAAAATATGATTTTACGAACCTTGAACAAGGTCTTACGCAATATTTTTATAAAGATCTTTTGATTTTGATCAAGATTCGAATACTAATTTTCATGGAATATGATTTTTTTATTTATTCTGCAAGGCGGATTGAATTGTATAATTACACATCAAGCAACCACTTCCTATGAACTCGGGTGTGAAACTGTTTCATTGTGTCAAACATTGGGTCCTTCTCCCTTGGAAAATTCTTCGACACGTGGGATTTTCCCACAATAAAAAGCTAAAACAGTAAAATATGATTATAATGAACCTTGATCAAGGTCCTACGTAATCTTTTTATAAAGATCTTTTGATTTTATTGCAGATTCGAATACAAATTTTCATGGAATCTAATTTTTTAAATTTATTTTGCAAGGCGCACTGAATTGTATAATTACATATCAAACAACCACTTGCTATGAACTCGGGTGTGAAACTGTTTCATTGTGTCAAACATTGGATCCTTCTCCCTTGGGAAATTCTTCGACACGTGGGAGATTTCCCACAATAAAAAGCTAAAACAATAAAATATGATTTTATGAACCTTGAACAAGGTCTTACGTAATATTTTTATAAAGATCTTTTGATTTTGTTCCAGAATCGAATACTAATTTTCATAGAATAGGATTTTTTTATATATTCTGCAAGGCGCATTGAATTGTATAATTACACATCAAACAACCACTTGCTATGAACTCGTGTGTGAAACTGTTTGCTTGTGTCAAACATTGGGTCCTACTCCCTTTAGATATTATTCTACACGTGGTAGTTTTCCCATAGTAAAAAGCTAAAACAATAAAATATGAGTTTATGAACCTTGAACAAGGTCTTACGTAATGTTTTTATAAAGATCTTTTGATTTTGATCAAGATTCGAATACTAATTTTCATGGAATATGATTTTTTTATTTATTCTGCAAGGCGGATTGAATTGTATAATTACACATCAAGCAACCACTTCCTATGAACTTGGGTGTGAAACTGTTTCATTGTGTCAAACATTGGGTCCTTCTCCTTTGGAAAATTCTTCGACACGTGGGATTTTCCCACAATAAAAAGCTAAAACAGTAAAATATGATTTTATGAAACTTGAACAAGGTCTTACGTAATCTTTTTATAAAGATCTTTTGATTTTGTTCCAGATTCGAATACTAATTTTCATGGAATCCGATTTTTTTATTTTTTCTGCAAGGCGCACTGAATTGTAGAATTACACATCAAACAACTACTTGCTATGAACTCGGGTGTGAAACTGTTTCATTGTGTGAAACATTGGGTCCTTCTCCCTCGGAAAATTGTTCGACACGTGAGATTTTCCCACAATAAATAGCTAAAACAATAAAGTATGATTTTATGAACCTTGAACAAGGTCTTATGTAATCTTTTTATAAAGATCTTTTGATTTTGTTCCAGATTCGAATACTAATTTTCATGGAATCTGACTTTTTTTACTTATTTTGCAAGGCGCACTGAATTGTAGAATTACACATTAAACAACCACTTGCTATGAACTCGGGTGTGAAACTGTTTCATTGTGTCAAACATTGGGTCCTTCTCCCTTGGAAAATTCTTCGACACGTGGGATTTTCCCACAATAAATAGCTAAAACAATAAAATATGATTTTATGAACCTTGAACAAGGTCTTACGTAATCTTTTTATAAAGATCTTTTGATTTTGTTCCAGATTCGAATACTAATTTTCATGGAATCTGACTTTTTTTACTTATTTTGCAAGGCGCACTGAATTGTAGAATTATACATCAAACAAACACTTGCTATGAACTCGGGTGTGAAACTGTTTCATTGTGTCAAACATTGGGTTTTTCTCCCTTGGAAAATTTTTCATCATGTGGGAGTTTTCCCACAGTAAAGAGCTAAAAAAATAAAATATGATTTTATGAACCTTGAAGAAGGTCTTACGTAATCTTTTTATAAAGATCTTTTGATTTTGTTCCAGAATCGAATACTAATTTTCATGGAATCCGATTTTTTTATTTATTTTGCAAGGTGCACTGAAATGTAGAATTACACATCAAACAACCACTTGCTATGAACTCGGGTGAGAAACTGTTTCATTGTGTCAAACATTGGGTCCTTCTCCCTTGGAAAATTCTTCGACACGTGGGAGTTTTCCCACAATAAAAAGCTAAAACAATAAAATATGATTTTATGAACCTTGAACAAGTCCCTTTAGAAATTATTCTACACGTGGGAGTTTTCCCACAGTAAAAAGCTAAAACAATAAAATATGATTTTATGAACCTTGAACAAGGTCTTACGCAATCTTTTTATAAAGATCTTTTGATTTTGATCAAGATTCGAATACTAATTTTCATGGAATCTGACTTTTTTTACTTATTTTGCAAGGCGCACTGAATTGTAGAATTATACATTAAACAACCACTTACTATGAACTCGGGTGTGAAACTGTTTCATTGTGTCAAACATTGGGTCCTTCTCCCTTGGAAAATTCTTCGACACGTGGGATTTTCCCACAATAAAAAGCTAAAACAGTAAAATATGATTTTATGAACCTTGAACAAGGTCCTCCGTAATCTTTTTATAAAGACCTTTGATTTTATTGCAGATTCGAATACAAATATTTATGGAATCTGATTTTTTAAATTTATTTTGCAAGGCGCACTGAATTGTATAATTACACATCAAACAACCACTTGCTATGAACTCGGGTGTGAAACTGTTTCATTGTGTCAAACATTGGGTCCTTCTCCCTTGGAAAATTCTTCGACACGTGGGATTTTCCCACAATAAAAAGCTAAAACAGTAAAATGTGATTATATGAACCTTGAACAAGGTCCTACGTAATCTTTTTATAAAGACCTTTGATTTTATTGCAGATTCGAATACAAATTTTCATGGAATCTGATTTTTTAAATTTATTTTGCAAGGAGCACTGAATTGTATAATTACACATCAAACAACCACTTGCTATGAACTCGGGTGTGAAACTGTTTCATTGTGTCATACATTGGATCCTTCTCCTTTGGGAAATTCTTCGACATGTGGGAGTTTTCCCACAATAAAAAGCAAATACAATAAAAAATGATTTTATGAACCGTGAACAAGGTCTTACGCAATCTTTTTATAAAGATCTTTTGATTTTGTTCCAGAATCGAATACTAATTTTCATAGAATCCGATTTTTTTATTTATTCTGCAAGGCGCACTGAATTGTATAATTACACATCAAACAACCACTTCCTATGAACTCGGGTGTGAAACTGTTTCCTTGTGTCAAACATTGGGTCCTACACCCGAGTTCATAGCAAGTGGTTGTTTGATGTATAATTATACAATTCAGTGCGCCTTGCAAAATAAATTTAAAAAAATCAGATTCCATGAAAATTTGTATTCGAATCTTCAATAAAATCAAAAGATCTTTATAAAAAGATTACGTAGGACCTTGTTCAAGGTTCATAAAATCATATTTTACTGTTTTAGCTTTTTATTGTGGGAAAATCCCACGTCTCGAAGAATTTTCCAAGGGAGAAGGACCCAATGTTTGACACAATGAAACAGTTTCACACACGAGTTCATAGCAAGTAGTTGTTTGATGTGTAATTCTACAATTCAGTGCGCCTTGCAGAAAAAATTAAAAAATCGGATTCCATGAAAATTAGTATTCGAATCTGGAACAAAATCAAAAGATCTTTATAAAAAGATTACGTAAGACCTTGTTCAAGGTTCATAAACTCATATATTATTGTTTTTTCTTTTTACTGTGGGAAAACTCCCACATGATGAAGAATTTCCCAAGAGAGAAGGACCCAATGTTTGACACAATGAAACAGTTTCACACCCGAGTTCATAGGAAGTGGTTGTTTGATGTGTAATTATACAACTCAATGCGCCATGCAGAAAAAATAAAAAAATCGGATTCCATAAAATTACTATTCGAATCTGGAACAAAATCAAAAGATCTTTATAAAAAGATTACGTAAGACCGTGTTCAAAGTTCATAAACTCATATTTTATGTTTTAGCTTTTAACTGTGGGAAAACTCCCACGTGTCGAAGAAATAAAATATGAGTTTATGAACCTTGAACAAGGTCTTACGTAATCTTTTTATAAAGATCTTTTGATTTTGATCAAGATTCGAATACTAATTTTCATGGAATATGATTTTTTTATTTATTCTGCAAGGCGGATTGAATTGTATAATTACACATCAAGCAACCACTTCCTATGAACTCGGGTGTGAAACTGTTTCATTGTGTCAAACATTGGGTCCTTCTCCCTTGGAAAATTCTTCGACACGTGGGATTTTCCCACAATAAAAAGCTAAAACAGTAAAATATGATTATTATGAACCTTGAACAAGGTCCTACGTAGTTTTTTATAAAGATCTTTTGATTTTGATCAAGATTCGAATACTAATTTTCATGGAATCCGATTTTTTTATTTATTCTGCAAGGCGCACTGAATTGTATAATTACACATCAAGCAACCACTTCCTATGAACTCGGGTGTGAAACTGTTTCATTGTGTCAAACATTGGGTCCTTCTCCCTTGAAAAATTCTTCGACACGTGGGATTTTCCCACAATAAATAGCTTAAACAATAAAATATGATTTTATGAACCTTGAACAAGGTCTTACGTAATCTTTTTATAAAGATCTTTTGATTTTGTTCCAGATTCGAATACTAATTTTCATGGAATCTGACTTTATTTACTTATTTTGCAAGGCGCACTGAATTGTAGAATTATACATTAAACAACCACTTACTATGAACTCGGGTGTGAAACTGTTTCATTGTGTCAAACATTGGGTCCTTCTCCCTTGGAAAATTCTTCGACACGTGGGATTTTCCCACAATAAAAAGCTAAAACAGTAAAATATGATTTTATGAACCTTGAACAAGGTCCTACGTAATCTTTTTATAAAGACCTTTGATTTTATTGCAGATTCGAATATAAATTTTCATGGAATCTGATTTTTTAAATTTATTATTCAAGGCGCACTGAATTGTATAATTACACATCAAACAACCACTTCCTATGAACTCGGGTGTGAAACTGTTTCCTTGTGTCAAACATTGGGTCCTACTCCCTTTAGAAATTATTCTACATGTGGGAGTTTTCCCACAGTAAAAAGCTAAAACAATAAAATATGATTTTATGAACCTTGAAGAAGGTCTTACGTAATCTTTTTATAAAGATCTTTTGATTTTGTTCCAGATACGAATACTAATTTTCATGGAATCTGATTTTTTTATTTATTTTGCAAGGCGCACTGAATTGTAGAATTACACATCAAACAACCACTTCCTATGAACTCGGGTGAGAAACTGTTTCATTGTGTCAAACATTGAGTCCTTCTCCCTTGGAAAATTCTTCGACACGTGGGATTTTCCCACAATAAAAAGCTAAAACAGTAAAATATGATTTTATGAACCTTGAACAAGGTCGTACGTAATCTTTTTATAAAGATCTTTTGATTTTGTTCCAGAATCGAATACAAATTTTCATAGAATCCGATTTTTTTATATATTCTGCAAGGCGCACTGAATTGTATAATTACACATCAAACAATCACTTCCTATGAACTCGGGTGTGAAACTGTTTCCTTGTGTCAAACATTGGGTCCTACACCCGAGTTCATAGCAAGTGGTTGTTTGATGTATAATTATACAATTCAGTGCGCCTTGCAAAATAAATTTAAAAAAATCAGATTCCATGAAAATTTGTATTCGAATCTTCAATAAAATCAAAAGATCTTTATAAAAAGATTACGTAGGACCTTGTTCAAGGTTCATAAAATCATATTTTACTGTTTTAGCTTTTTATTGTGGGAAAATCCCACGTCTCGAAGAATTTTCCAAGGGAGAAGGACCCAATGTTTGACACAATGAAACAGTTTCACACACGAGTTCATAGCAAGTAGTTGTTTGATGTGTAATTCTACAATTCAGTGCGCCTTGCAGAAAAAATTAAAAAATCGGATTCCATGAAAATTAGTATTCGAATCTGGAACAAAATCAAAAGATCTTTATAAAAAGATTACGTAAGACCTTGTTCAAGGTTCATAAACTCATATATTATTGTTTTTTCTTTTTACTGTGGGAAAACTCCCACATGATGAAGAATTTCCCAAGAGAGAAGGACCCAATGTTTGACACAATGAAACAGTTTCACACCCGAGTTCATAGGAAGTGGTTGTTTGATGTGTAATTATACAACTCAATGCGCCTTGCAGAAAAAATAAAAAAATCGGATTCCATAAAATTACTATTCGAATCTGGAACAAAATCAAAAGATCTTTATAAAAAGATTACGTAAGACCGTGTTCAAAGTTCATAAACTCATATTTTATGTTTTAGCTTTTAACTGTGGGAAAACTCCCACGTGTCGAAGAAATAAAATATGAGTTTATGAACCTTGAACAAGGTCTTACGTAATCTTTTTATAAAGATCTTTTGATTTTGATCAAGATTCGAATACTAATTTTCATGGAATATGATTTTTTTATTTATTCTGCAAGGCGGATTGAATTGTATAATTACACATCAAGCAACCACTTCCTATGAACTCGGGTGTGAAACTGTTTCATTGTGTCAAACATTGGGTCCTTCTCCCTTGGAAAATTCTTCGACACGTGGGATTTTCCCACAATAAAAAGCTAAAACAGTAAAATATGATTATTATGAACCTTGAACAAGGTCCTACGTAGTTTTTTATAAAGATCTTTTGATTTTGATCAAGATTCGAATACTAATTTTCATGGAATCCGATTTTTTTATTTATTCTGCAAGGCGCACTGAATTGTATAATTACACATCAAGCAACCACTTCCTATGAACTCGGGTGTGAAACTGTTTCATTGTGTCAAACATTGGGTCCTTCTCCCTTGAAAAATTCTTCGACACGTGGGATTTTCCCACAATAAATAGCTTAAACAATAAAATATGATTTTATGAACCTTGAACAAGGTCTTACGTAATCTTTTTATAAAGATCTTTTGATTTTGTTCCAGATTCGAATACTAATTTTCATGGAATCTGACTTTATTTACTTATTTTGCAAGGCGCACTGAATTGTAGAATTATACATTAAACAACCACTTACTATGAACTCGGGTGTGAAACTGTTTCATTGTGTCAAACATTGGGTCCTTCTCCCTTGGAAAATTCTTCGACACGTGGGATTTTCCCACAATAAAAAGCTAAAACAGTAAAATATGATTTTATGAACCTTGAACAAGGTCCTACGTAATCTTTTTATAAAGACCTTTGATTTTATTGCAGATTCGAATATAAATTTTCATGGAATCTGATTTTTTAAATTTATTATTCAAGGCGCACTGAATTGTATAATTACACATCAAACAACCACTTCCTATGAACTCGGGTGTGAAACTGTTTCCTTGTGTCAAACATTGGGTCCTACTCCCTTTAGAAATTATTCTACATGTGGGAGTTTTCCCACAGTAAAAAGCTAAAACAATAAAATATGATTTTATGAACCTTGAAGAAGGTCTTACGTAATCTTTTTATAAAGATCTTTTGATTTTGTTCAAGATACGAATACTAATTTTCATGGAATCTGATTTTTTTATTTATTTTGCAAGGCGCACTGAATTGTAGAATTACACATCAAACAACCACTTCCTATGAACTCGGGTGAGAAACTGTTTCATTGTGTCAAACATTGAGTCCTTCTCCCTTGGAAAATTCTTCGACACGTGGGATTTTCCCACAATAAAAAGCTAAAACAGTAAAATATGATTTTATGAACCTTGAACAAGGTCGTACGTAATCTTTTTATAAAGATCTTTTGATTTTGTTCCAGAATCGAATACAAATTTTCATAGAATCCGATTTTTTTATATATTCTGCAAGGCGCACTGAATTGTATAATTACACATCAAACAACCACTTCCTATGAACTCGGGTGTGAAACTGTTTCCTTGTGTCAAACATTGGGTCCTACTCCCTTTAGATATTATTCTACACGTGGGAGTTTTCCCACAGTAAAAAGCTTAAACAATAAAATATGATTTTATGAACCTTGAAGAAGGTCTTACGAAATGTTTTTATAAAGATCTTTTCATTTTGTTCCAGATTCGAATACTAATTTTCAAGGAATCTGATTTTTTTATTTATTTTGCAAGGTGCACTGAATTGTAGAATTACACATCAAACAACCACTTGCTATGAACTCGGGTGAGAAACTGTTTCATTGTGTCAAACATTGGGTCCTTCTCCCTTGGAAAATTCTTCGACACGTGGGAGTTTTCCCACAATAAAAAGCTAAAACAATAAAATATGATTTTATGAACCTTGAACAAGTCCCTTTAGAAATTATTCTACACGTGGGAGTTTTCCCACAGTAAAAAGCTAAAACAATAAAATATGATTTTATGAACCTTGAACAAGGTCTTACGCAATCTTTTTATAAAGATCTTTTGATTTTGATCAAGATTCGAATACTAATTTTCATGGAATCTGACTTTTTTTACTTATTTTGCAAGGCGCACTGAATTGTAGAATTATACATTAAACAACCACTTACTATGAACTCGGGTGTGAAACTGTTTCATTGTGTCAAACATTGGGTCCTTCTCCCTTGGAAAATTCTTCGACACGTGGGATTTTCCCACAATAAAAAGCTAAAACAGTAAAATAAGATTTTATGTACCTTGAACAAGGTTGTACGTAATCTTTTTATAAAGATCTTTTGATTTTGTTCCAGAATCGAATACAAATTTTCATAGAATCCGATTTTTTTATATATTCTGCAAGGCGCACTGAATTGTATAATTACACATCAAACAACCACTTCCTATGAACTCGGGTGTGAAACTGTTTCATTGTGTCATACATTGGATCCTTCTCCTTTGGGAAATTCTTCGACACGTGGGAGTTTTCCCACAATAAAAAGCTAATACATTAAAAAATGATTTTATGAACGTTGAACAAGGTCTTACGCAATCTTTTTATAAAGATCTTTTGATTTTGTTCCAGAATCGAATACTAATTTTCATAGAATCCGATTTTTTTATTTATTCTGCAAGGCGCACTGAATTGTATAATTACACATCAAACAACCACTTCCTATGAACTCGGGTGTGAAACTGTTTCCTTGTGTCAAACATTGGGTCCTACTCCCTTTAGAAATTATTCTACACGTGGGAGTTTTCCCACAGTAAAAAGCTAAAACAATAAAATATGATATTATGAACCTTGAACAAGATCTTAATTAATCTTTTTATAAAGATCATTTGATTTTGTTCCAGATTCGAATACTAATTTTCATGGAATCCGATTTTTTTATATATTCTGCAAGGTGCATTGAATTGTATAATTACACATCAAACAACCACTTGCTATGAACTCGTGTGTGAAACTGTTTCATTCTGTCAAACAATGGGTCCTTTTCCCTTGGAAAATTCTTCGACACGTGGTAGTTTTCCCATAATAAAAAGCTAAAACAATAAAATATGAGTTTATGAACCTTGAACAAGGTCTTACGTAATCTTTTTATAAAGATCTTTTGATTTTGTTCCAGATTCGAATACTAATTTTCATGGAAACTGATTTATTTATATATTCTGCAAGGCGCACTGAATTGTAGAACTACACATCAAACAACCACTTGCTATGAACTCGGGTGTGAAACTGTTTCATTGTGTCAAACATTGGGTCCTTCTCCCTTGGAAAATTCTTCGACACGTGGGATTTTCCCACAATAAAAAGGTAAAACAGTAAAATATGATTTTATGAACCTTGAACAAGATCCTACGTAATCTTTTTATAAAGATCTTTTGATTTTATTGCAGATTCGAATACAAATTTTCATGGAATCTGATTTTTTAAATTTATTTTGCAAGGCGCACTGAATTGTATAATTACATATCAAAAGACCACTTGCTATGAACTCGGGTGTGAAACTGTTTCATTGTGTCAAACATTGGGTCCTTCTCCCTTGGAAAATTCTTCGACACGTGGGAGTTTTCCCGCAATAAAAAGCTAAAACAATAAAATATGAGTTTATGAACCTTGAACAAGGTCTTACGTAATCTTTTTATAAAGATCTTTTGATTTTGTTCCAGAATCTAATACTAATTTTCATAGAATCGGATTTTTTTATATATTCTGCAAGGCGCACTGAATTGTATAATTACACAACAAACAACCACTTCCTATGAACTCGGGTGTGAAACTGTTTCCTTGTGTCAAACATTGGGTCCCACTCCCTTTAGAAATTATTCTACACGTGGGAGTTTTCCCACAGTAAAAAGCTAAAACAATAAAATATGATTTTACGAACCTTGAACAAGGTCTTACGCAATCTTTTTATAAAGATCTTTTGATTTTATTGCAGATTCGAATACAAATTTTCATGGAATCTGATTTTTTAAATTTATTTTGCAAGGCGCACTGAATTGTATAATTACATATCAAAAGACCACTTGCTATGAACTCGGGTGTGAAACTGTTTCATTGTGTCAAACATTGGGTCCTTCTCCCTTGGAAAATTCTTCGACACGTGGGAGTTTTCCCGCAATAAAAAGCTAAAACAATAAAATATGAGTTTATGAACCTTGAACAAGGTCTTACGTAATCTTTTTATAAAGATCTTTTGATTTTGTTCCAGATTCGAATACTAATTTTCATGGAATCTGATTTTTTTATTTATTTTGCAATTCGCACTGAATTGTAGAATTACACATTAAACAACCACTTGCTATGAACTCGGGTGTGAAACTGTTTCATTGTGTCAAACATTGGGTCCTTCTCCCTTGGAAAATTCTTCGACACGTGGGATTTTTCAACAATAAAAAGCTAAAACAATAAAATATGATTTTATGAACCTTGAACAAGGTCTTACGTAATATTTTTATAAAGATCTTTTGATTTTGTTCCAGAATCTAATACTAATTTTCATAGAATCGGATTTTTTTATATATTCTGCAAGGCGCACTGAAATGTATAATTACACAACAAACAACCACTTCCTATGAACTCGGGTGTGAAACTGTTTCCTTGTGTCAAACATTGGGTCCCACTCCCTTTAGAAATTATTCTACACGTGGGAGTTTTCCCACAGTAAAAAGCTAAAACAATAAAATATGATTTTACGAACCTTGAACAAGGTCTTACGCAATCTTTTTATAAAGATCTTTTGATTTTGATCAAGATTCGAATACTAATTTTCATGGAATATGATTTTTTTATTTATTCTGCAAGGCGCATTGAATTGTATCATTGCACATCAAGCAACCACTTCCTATGAACTCGGGTGTGAAACTGTTTCATTGTGTCAAACATTGGGTCCTTTTCCCTTAGGAAATTCTTCATCATGTGGGAGTTTTCCCACAATAAAGAGCTAAAACAATAAAATATGATTTTATGAACCTTGAACAAGGTCTTACGTAATCTTTTTATAAAGATCTTTTGATTTTGTTCCAGAATCGAATTTAATTTTCATTGAATCGGATTTTTTTATATATTCTGCAAGGCGCACTGAATTGTATAATTACACATCAAACAACCACTTCCTATGAACTCGGGTGTGAATCTATTTCCTTGTGTCAAACATTGGGTCCTACTCCCTTTAGAAATTATTCTACACGTGGGAGTTTTCCCACAGTAAAAAGCTAAAACAATAAAATATGATTTTACGAACCTTGAACAAGGTCTTACGTAATCTTTTTATAAAGATCTTTTGATTTTGATCAAGATTCGAATACTAATTTTCATGGAATATGATTTTTTTATTTATTCTGCAAGGCGCATTGAATTGTATAATTACACATCAAGCAACCACTTCCTATGAACTCGGGTGTGAAACTGTTTCCTTGTGTCAAACATTGGGTCCTTCTCCCTTGGGAAATTCTTCATTATGTGGGAGTTTTCCCACAATAAAGAGCTAAAACAATAAAATATGATTTTATGAACCTTGAAGAAGGTCTTACGTAATCTTTTTATAAAGATCTTTTAATTTGTTCCAGATTCGAATACTAATTTTCATGGAATCCGATTTTTTTATATATTCTGCAAGGTGCATTGAATTGTAGAATTACACATCAAACAACCACTTCCTATGAACTCGGGTGTGAAACTGTTTCACTGTGTCAAACATTGGGTCCTTCTCCCTTGGAAAATTCTTCGACACGTGGGATTTTCCCACAATAAAAAGCTAAAACAGTAAAATATGAGTTTATGAACCTTGAACAAGGTCCTACGTAATCTTTTTATAAAGATCTTTTGATTTTTTTGCAGATTCGAATACAAATTTTCATGGAATCTGATTTTTTAAATTTATTTTGCAAGGAGCACTGAATTGTATAATTACACATCAAACAACCACTTCCTATGAACTCGGGTGTGAAACTGTTTCCTTGTGTCAAACATTGGGTCCTACTCCCTTTAGAAATTATTCTACACGTGGGAGTTTTCCCACAGTAAAAAGCTAAAACAATAAAATATGACATTATGAACCTTGAACAAGTTCTTACGCAATATTTTTATAAAGATCTTTTGATTTTGTTCCAGATTCGAATACTAATTTTCATGGAATATGATTTTTTTATTTATTCTGCAAGGCGCATTGAATTGTATAATTACACATCAAGCAACCACTTCCTATGAACTCGGGTGTGAAACTGTTTCATTGTGTCAAACATTGGGTCCTTCTCCCTTGGAAAATTCTTCGACACGTGGGATTTTCCCACAATAAAAAGCTAAAACAGTAAAATATGATTTTATGAACCTTGAACAAGGTCTTACGTAATCTTTTTATAAAGATCTTTTGATTTTGTTCCAGATTCGAATACTAATTTTCATGGAATCCGATTTTTTTATTTTTTCTGCAAGGCGCACTGAATTGTAGAATTACACATCAAACCACTACTTGCTATGAATTGGGGTGTGAAACTGTTTCATTGTGTGAAACATTGGGTCCTTCTCCCTCGGAAAATTGTTCGACACGTGAGATTTTCCCACAATAAATAGCTAAAACAATAAAGTATGATTTTATGAACCTTGAACAAGGTCTTATGTAATCTTTTTATAAAGATCTTTTGATTTTGTTCCAGATTCGAATACTAATTTTCATGGAATCTGACTTTTTTTACTTATTTTGCAAGGCGCACTGAATTGTGGAATTACACATTAAACAACCACTTGCTATGAACTCGGGTGTGAAACTGTTTCATTGTGTCAAACATTGGGTCCTTCTCCCTTGGAAAATTCTTCGACACGTGGGATTTTCCCACAATAAATAGCTAAAACAATAAAATATGATTTTATGAACCTTGAACAAGGTCTTACGTAATCTTTTTATAAAGATCTTTTGATTTTGTTCCAGATTCGAATACTAATTTTCATGGAATCTGACTTTTTTTATTTATTTTGCAAGGCGCACTGAATTGTAGAATTATACATTAAACAACCACTTACTATGAACTCGGGTGTGAAACTGTTTCATTGTGTCAAACATTGGGTCCTTATCCCTTGGGAAATTCTTCGACACGTGGGATTTTCCCACAATAAAAAGCTAAAACAGTAAAATGTAATTATATGAACCTTGAACAAGGTCCTACGTAATCTTTTTATAAAGACCTTTGATTTTATTGCAGATTCGAATACAAATTTTCATGGAATCTGATTTTTTAAATTTATTTTGCAAGGAGCACTGAATTGTATAATTACACATCAAACAACCACTTGCTATGAACTCGGGTGTGAAACTGTTTCATTGTGTCATACATTGGATCCTTCTCCTTTGGGAAATTCTTCGACATGTGGGAGTTTTCCCACAATAAAAAGCTAATACAATAAAAAATGATTTTATGAACCTTGAACAAGTTCTTACGCAATCTTTTTATAAAAATCTTTTGATTTTGTTCCAGAATGGAATACTAATTTTCATAGAATCGAATTATTTTATATATTCCGCAAGGCGCATTGAATTGTATAATTACACATCAAACAACCACATCCTATGAACTCGGGTGTGAAACTGTTTCCTTGTGTCAAACATTGGGTCCTACTCCCTTTATAAATTATTCTACACGTGGGAGTTTTCCCACAGTAAAAAGCTAAAACAATAAAATATGTTTTTATGAACCTTGAACAAGGTCTTACGCAATCTTTTTATAAAGATCTTTTGATTTTGATCAAGATTCGAATACTAATTTTCATGGAATATGATTTTTTTAATTATTCTGCAAGGAGCATTGAATTGTATAATTACACATCAAGCAACCACTTCCTATGAACTCGGGTGTGAAACTATTTCATTGTGTCAAACATTGGGTCCTTCTCCCTTGGAAAATTCTTCGACACGTGGGATTTTCCCACAATAAAAAGCTAAAACAGTAAAATATGATTTTATGAACATTGAACAAGGTCTTACGTAATCTTTTTATAAAGATCTTTTGATTTTGTTCCAGATTCGAATACTAATTTTCATGGAATCCGATTTTTGTATTTTTTCTGCAAGGCGCACTGAATTGTAGAATTACACATCAAACAACTACTTGCTATGAATTGGGGTGTGAAACTGTTTAATTGTGTGAAACATTGGGTCCTTCTCCCTCGGAAAATCGTTCGACACGTGAGATTTTCCCACAATAAATAGCTAAAACATTAAAGTATGACTTTATGAACCTTGAACAAGGTCTTATGTAATCTTATTATAAAGATCTTTTGATTTTGTTCCAGATTCGAATACTAATTTTCATGGAATCTGACTTTTTTTAATTATTTTGCAAGGCGCACTGAATTGTGGAATTACAGATTAAACAAACACTTGCTATGAACTCGGGTGTGAAACTGTTTCATTGTGTCAAACATTGGGTCCTTCTCCCTTGGAAAATTCTTCGACACGTGGGATTTTCCCACAATAAATAGCTAAAACAATAAAATATGATTTTATGAACCTTGAACAAGGTCTTACGTAATCTTTTTATAAAGATCTTTTGATTTTGTTCCAGATTCGAATACTAATTTTCATGGAATCTAACTTTTTTTACTTATTTTGCAAGGCGCACTGAATTGTAGAATTATACATTAAACAACCACTTACTATGAACTCGGGTGTGAAACTGTTTCATTGTGTCAAACATTGGGTCCTTATCCCTTGGAAAATTCTTCGACACGTGGGATTTTCCCACAATAAAAAGCTAAAACAGTAAAATGTAATTATATGAACCTTAAACAAGGTCCTACGTAATCTTTTTATAAAGACCTTTGATTTTATTGCAGATTCGAATACAAATTTTCATGGAATCTGATTTTTTAAATTTATTTTGCAAGGAGCACTGAATTGTATAATTACACATCAAACAACCACTTGCTATGAACTCGGGTGTGAAACTGTTTCATTGTGTCATACATTGGATCCTTCTCCTTTGGGAAATTCTTCGACATGTGGGAGTTTTCCCACAATAAAAAGCTAATACAATAAAAAATGATTTTATGAACCTTGAACAAGGTCTTACGCAATCTTTTTATAAAAATCTTTTGATTTTGTTCCAGAATCGAATACTAATTTTCATAGAATCGGATTATTTTATATATTCCGCAAGGCGCATTGAATTGTATAATTACACATCAAACAACCACTTCCTATGAACTCGGGTGTGAAACTGTTTCCTTGTGTCAAACATTGGGTCCTACTCCCTTTAGAAATTATTCTACACGTGGGAGTTTTCCCACAGTAAAAAGCTAAAACAATAAAATATGTTTTTATGAACCTTGAACAAGGTCTTACGCAATCTTTTTATAAAGATCTTTTGATTTTGATCAAGATTCGAATACTAATTTTCATGGAATATGATTTTTTTAATTATTCTGCAAGGCGCATTGAATTGTATAATTACACATCAAACAACCACTTCCTATGAACTCGGGTGTGAAACTGTTTCATTGTGTCAAACATTGGGTCCTTCTCCCTTGGGAAATTTTTCATCATGTTGGAGTTTTCCCACAGTAAAGAGCTAAAAAAATAAAATATGATTTTATGAACCTTGAAGAAGGTCTTACGTAATCTTTTTATAAAGATCTTTTGATTTTGTTCCAGAATCGAATACTAATTTTCATGGAATCCGATTTTTTTATATATTCTGCAAGGTGCATTGAATTGTATAATTACACATCAAACAACCACTTGCTATGAACTCGTGTGTGAAACTGTTTGATTCTGTCAAACAATGGGTCCATTTCCCTTGGAAAATTCTTCGACACGTGGTAGTTTTCCCATAATAAAAAGCTAAAACAATAAAGTATGATTTTATGAACCTTGAACAAGGTTTTATGTAATCTTTTTATAAAGATCTTTTGATTTTGTTCCAGATTCGAATACTAATTTTCATGGAATCTGACTTTTTTTAATTATTTTGCAAGGCGCACTGAATTGTAGAATTACACATTAAACAACCACTTGCTATGAACTCGGGTGTGAAACTGTTTCATTGTGTCAAACATTGGGTCCTTCTCCCTTGGAAAATTCTTCGACACGTGGGATTTTCCCACAATAAATAGCTAAAACAATAAAATATGATTTTATGAACCTTGAACAAGGTCTTACGTAATCTTTTTATAAAGATCTTTTGATTTTGTTCCAGATTCGAATACTAATTTTCATGGAATCTGACTTTTTTTACTTATTTTGCAAGGCGCACTGAATTGTAGAATTATACATTAAACAACCACTTACTATGAACTCGGGTGTGAAACTGTTTCATTGTGTCAAACATTGGGTCCTTATCCCTTGGAAAATTCTTCGACACGTGGGATTTTCCCACAATAAAAAGGTAAAACAGTAAAATGTGATTATATGAACCTTGAACAAGGTCCTACGTAATCTTTTTATAAAGACCTTTGATTTTATTGCAGATTCCAATACAAATTTTCATGGAATATGATTTTTTAAATTTATTTTGCAAGGAGCACTGAATTGTATAATTACACATCAAACAACCACTTGCTATGAACTCGGGTGTGAAACTGTTTCATTGTGTCATACATTGGATCCTTCTCCTTTGGGAAGTTCTTCGACATGTGGGAGTTTTCCCACAATAAAAAGCTAATACAATAAAAAATGATTTTATGAACCTTGAACAAGGTCTTACGCAATCTTTTTATAAAAATCTTTTGATTTTGTTCCAGAATCGAATACTAATTTTCATAGAATCGGATTATTTTATATATTCCGCAAGGCGCATTGAATTGTATAATTACACATCAAACAACCACTTCCTATGAACTCGGGTTTGAAACTGTTTCCTTGTGTCAAACATTGGGTCCTACTCACTTTAGAAATTATTCTACACGTGGGAGATTTCCCACAGTAAAAAGCTAAAACAATAAAATATGTTTTTATGAACCTTGAACAAGGTCTTACGCAATCTTTTTATAAAGATCTTTTGATTTTGATCAAGATTCGAATACTAATTTTCATGGAATATGATTTTTTTATTTATTCTGCAAGGCGCATTGAATTGTATAATTACACATCAAACAACCACTTCCTATGAACTCGGGTGTGAAACTGTTTCATTGTGTCAAACATTGGGTCCTTCTCCCTTGGGAAATTTTTCATCATGTGGGAGTTTTCCCACAGTAAAGAGCTAAAAAAATAAAATATGATTTTATGAACCTTGAAGAAGGTCTTACGTAATCTTTTTATAAAGATCTTTTGATTTTGTTCCAGATTCGAATACTAATTTTCATGGAATCCGATTTTTTTATATATTCTGCAAGGTGCATTGAATTGTATAATTACACATCAAACAACCACTTGCTATGAACTCGTGTGTGAAACTGTTTCATTCTGTCAAACAATGGGTCCTTTTCCCTTGGAAAATTCTTCGACACGTGGTAGTTTTCCCATAATAAAAAGCTAAAACAATAAAATATGAGTTTATGAACCTTGAACAAGGTCTTACGTAATCTTTTTATAAAGATCTTTTGATTTTGTTCCAGATTTGAATACTAATTTTCATGGAATCTGATTTATTTATATATTCTGCAAGGCGCACTGAATTGTAGAACTACACATCAAACAACCACTTGCTATGAACTCGGGTGTGAAACTGTTTCATTGTGTCAAACATTGGGTCCTTCTCCCTTGGATAATTCTTCGACACGTGGGATTTTCCCACAATAAAAAGCTAAAACAGTAAAATATGATTTTATGAACCTTGAACAAGGTCCTAAGTAATCTTTTTATAAAGATCTTTTGATTTTATTGCAGATTCGAATAAAAATTTTCATGGAATCTGATTTTTTAAATTTATTTTGCAAGGCGCAATGAATTGTATAATTACATATCAAAAGACCACTTGCTATGAACTCGGGTGTGAAACTGTTTCATTGTGTCAAACATTGGGTCCTTCTCCCTTGGAAAATTCTTCGACACGTGGGAGTTTTCCCACAGTAAAAAGCTAAAACAATAAAATATGATTTTATGAACCTTGAACAAGGTCTTACGTAATCTTTTTATAAAGATCTTTTGATTTTGTTCCAGAATCGAATACTAATTTTCATTGAATCGGATTTTTTTATATATTCTGCAAGGCGCACTGAATTGTATAATTACACATCAAACAACCACTTCCTATGAACTCGGGTGTGAAACTGTTTCCTTGTGTCAAACATTGGGTCCTTCTCCCTTGGGAAATTCTTCATCATGTGGGAGTTTTCCCACAATAAAAAGCTAAAACAATAAAATATTATTTATGAACCTTGAAGAAGGTCTTACGTAATCTTTTTATAAAGATCTTTTGATTTTGTTCCAGATTCGAATACTAATTTTCATGGAATCTGACTTTTTTTACTTATTTTGCAAGGCGCACTGAATTGTAGAATTATACATCAAACAACCACTTGCTATGAACTCGTGTGTGAAACTGTTTGCTTGTGTCAAACATTGGGTCCTTCTCCCTTGGAAAATTCTTCGACACGTGGGATTTTCCCACAATAAATAGCTAAAACAATAAAATATGATTTTATGAACCTTGAACAAGGTCTTACGTAATCTTTTTATAAAGATCTTTTGATTTTGTTCCAGATTCGAATACTAATTTTCATAGAATCCGATTTTTTTATTTATTCTGCAAGGCGCACTGAATTGTATAATTACACATCAAACAACCACTTCCTATGAACTCGGGTGTGAAACTGTTTCCTTGTGTCAAACATTGGGTCCTACTCCCTTTAGAAATTATTCTACACGTGGGAGTTTTCCCACAGTAAAAAGCTAAAACAATAAAATATGATTTTATGAACCTTGAACAAGGTCTTACGCAATCTTTTTATAAAGATCTTTTGATTTTGATCAAGATTCGAATACTAATTTTCATGGAATCTGACTTTTTTTACTTATTTTGCAAGGCGCACTGAATTGTAGAATTATACATTAAACAACCACTTGCTATGAACTCGGGTGTGAAACTGTTTCATTGTGTCAAACATTGGGTCCTTCTCCCTTGGAAAATTCTTCGACACGTGGGATTTTCCCACAATAAAAAGCTAAAACAGTAAAATGTGATTATATGAACCTTGAACAAGGTCCTACGTAATCTTTTTATAAAGACCTTTGATTTTATTGCAGATTCGAATACAAATTTTCAAGGAATCTGATTTTTTAAATTTATTTTGGAAGGAGCACTGAATTGTATAATTACACATCAAACAACCACTTGCTATGAACTCGGGTGTGAAACTATTTCATTGTGTCATACATTGGATCCTTCTCCTTTGGGAAATTCTTCGACATGTGGGAGTTTTCACACAATAAAAAGCTAATACAATAAAAAATGATTTTATGAACCTTGAACAAGGTCTTACGCAATCTTTTTATAAAGATGTTTTGATTTTGTTCCAGAATCGAATACTAATTTTCATAGAATCCGATTTATTTATTTATTCTGCAAGACGCACTGAATTGTATAATTACACATCAAACAACCACTTCCTATGAACTCGGGTGTGAAACTGTTTCCTTGTGTCAAACATTGGGTCCTACTCCCTTTAGAAATTATTCTACACGTGGGAGTTTTCCCACAGTAAAAAGCTAAAACAATAAAATATGATTTTATGAACCTTGAACAAGGTCTTACGCAATCTTTTTATAAAGATCTTTTGATTTTGATCAAGATTCGAATACTAATTTTCATGGAATATGATTTTTTTATTTATTCTGCAAGGCGCATTGAATTGTATAATTACACATCAAGCAACCACTTCCTATGAACTCGGGTGTGAAACTGTTTCATTGTGTCAAACATTGGGTCCTTCTCCCTTGGGAAATTCTTCATCATGTGGGAGTTTTCCCACAATAAAGAGCTAAAACAATAAAATATGATTTTATGAACCTTGAAGAAGGTCTAACGTAATCTTTTTATAAAGATCTTTTGATTTTGTTCCAGATTCGAATACTAATTTTCATGGAATCCGATTTTTTTATTTTTTCTGCAAGGCGCACTGAATTGTAGAATTACACATCAAACAACTACTTGCTATGAACTCGGGTGTGAAACTGTTTCATTGAGTCAAACATTGGGTCCTTCTCCCTTAGAAAATTCTTCGACACGTGAGATTTTCCCACAATAAATAGCTAAAACAATAAAATATGATTTTATGAACCTTGAACAAGATCTAACTTAATCTTTTTATAAAGATCTTTTGATTTTGTTCCAGATTCGAATACTAATTTTAATGGAATCTGACTTTTTTACTTATTTTGCAAGGCGCACTGAATTGTAGAATTATACATTAAACAACCACTTACTATGAACTCGGGTGTGAAACTGTTTCATTGTGTCAAACATTGGGTCTTTATCCCTTGGAAAATTCTTCGACACGTGGGATTTTCCCACAATAAAAAGGTAAAACAGTAAAATGTGATTATATGAACCTTGAACAAGGTCCTACGTAATCTTTTTATAAAGACCTTTGATTTTATTGCAGATTCGAATACAAATTTTCATGGAATCTGATTTTTTAAATTTATTTTGCAAGGAGCACTGAATTGTATAATTACACATCAAACAACCACTTGCTATGAACTCGGGTGTGAAACTGTTTCATTGTGTCATACATTGGATCCTTCTCCTTTGGGAAGTTCTTCGACATGTGGGAGTTTTCCCACAATAAAAAGCTAATACAATAAAAAATGATTTTATGAACCTTGAACAAGGTCTTACGCAATCTTTTTATAAAAATCTTTTGATTTTGTTCCAGAATCGAATACTAATTTTCATAGAATCGGATTATTTTATATATTCCGCAAGGCGCATTGAATTGTATAATTACACATCAAACAACCACTTCCTATGAACTCGGGTGTGAAACTGTTTCCTTGTGTCAAACATTGGGTCCTACTCCCTTTAGAAATTATTCTACACGTGGGAGTTTTCCCACAGTAAAAAGCTAAAACAATAAAATATGATTTTATGAACCTTGAACAAGGTCTAACGTAATCTTTTTATAAAGATCTTTTGATTTTGTTCCAGATTCGAATACTAATTTTCATGGAATCCGATTTTTTTATTTTTTCTGCAAGGCGCACTGAATTGTAGAATTACACATCAAACAACTACTTGCTATGAACTCGGGTGTGAAACAGTTTCATTGTGTCAAACATTGGGTCCTTCTCCCTTAGAAAATTCTTCGACACGTGAGATTTTCACACAATAAATAGCTAAAACAATAAAATATGATTTTATGAACCTTGAACAAGATCTTACTTAATCTTTTTATAAAGATCTTTTGATTTTGTTCCAGATTCGAATACTAATTTTAATGGAATCTGACTTTTTTTACTTATTTTGCAAGGCGCACTGAATTGTAGAATTATACATTAAACAACCACTTACTATGAACTCGGGTGTGAAACTGTTTCATTGTGTCAAACATTGGGTCCTTATCCCTTGGAAAATTCTTCGACACGTGGGATTTTCCCACAATAAAAAGGTAAAACAGTAAAATGTGATTATATGAACCTTGAACAAGGTCCTAAGTAATCTTTTTATAAAGACCTTTGATTTTATTGCAGATTCGAATACAAATTTTCATGGAATCTGATTTTTTAAATTTATTTTGCAAGGAGCACTGAATTGTATAATTACACATCAAACAACCACTTGCTATGAACTCGGGTGTGAAACTGTTTCATTGTGTCATACATTGGATCCTTCTCCTTTGGGAAATTCTTCGACATGTGGGAGTTTTCCCACAATAAAAAGCTAATACAATAAAAAATGATTTTATGAACTTTGAACAAGATCTTACGCAATCTTTTTATAAAAATCTTTTGATTTTGTTCCAGAATCGAATACTAATTTTCATAGAATCGGATTATTTTATATATTCCGCAAGGCGCATTGAATTGTATAATTACACATCAAACAACCACTTCCTATGAACTCGGGTGTGAAACTGTTTCCTTGTGTCAAACATTGGGTCCTACTCCCTTTAGAAATTATTCTACACGTGGGAGTTTTCCCACAGTAAAAAGCTAAAACAATAAAATATGTTTTTATGAACCTTGAACAAGGTCTTACGCAATCTTTTTATAAAGATCTTTTGATTTTGATCAAGATTCGAATACTAATTTTCATGGAATATGATTTTTTTATTTATTCTGCAAGGCGCATTGAATTGTATAATTACACATCAAACAACCACTTCCTATGAACTCGGGTGTGAAACTGTTTCATTGTGTCAAACATTGGGTCCTTCTCCCTTGGGAAATTTTTCATCATGTGGGAGTTTTCCCACAGTAAAGAGCCAAAAAAATAAAATATGATTTTATGAACCTTGAAGAAGGTCTTAAGTAATCTTTTTATAAAGATCTTTTGATTTTGTTCCAGATTCGAATACTAATTTTCATGGAATCCGATTTTTTTATATATTCTGCAAGGTGCATTGAATTGTATAATTACACATCAAACAACCACTTGCTATGAACTCGTGTGTGAAACTGTTTCATTCTGTCAAACAATGTGTCCTTTTCCCTTGGAAAATTCTTCGACACGTGGTAGTTTTCCCATAATAAAAAGCTAAAACAATAAAATATGAGTTTATGAACCTTGAACAAGGTCTTACGTAATCTTTTTATAAAGATCTTTTGATTTTGTTCCAGATTCGAATACTAATTTTCATGGAATCTGATTTATTTATATATTCTGCAAGGCGCACTGAATTGTAGAACTACACATCAAACAACCACTTGCTATGAACTCGGGTGTGAAACTGTTTCATTGTGTCAAACATTGGGTCCTTCTCCCTTGGATAATTCTTCGACACGTGGGATTTTCCCACAATAAAAAGCTAAAACAGTAAAATATGATTTTATGAACCTTGAACAAGGTCCTACGTAATCTTTTTATAAAGATCTTTTGATTTTATTGCAGATTCGAATACAAATTTTCATGGAATCTGATTTTTTAAATTTATTTTGCAAGGCGCATTGAATTGTATAATTACATATCAAAAGACCACTTGCTATGAACTCGGGTGTGAAACTGTTTCATTGTGTCAAACATTGGGTCCTTCTCCCTTGGAAAATTCTTCGACACGTGGGAGTTTTCCCACAATAAAAAGCTAAAACAATAAAATATGATTTTATGAACCTTGAACAAGGTCTTACGTAATCTTTTTATAAAGATCTTTTGATTTTGTTCCAGATCGAATACTAATTTTCATTGAATCGGATTTTTTTATATATTCTGCAAGGCGCACTGAATTGTATAATTACACATCAAACAACCACTTCCTATGAACTCGGGTGTGAAACTGTTTCCTTGTGTCAAACATTGGGTCCTACTCCCTTTAGAAATTATTCTACACGTGGGAGTTTTCCCACAGTAAAAAGCTAAAACAATAAAATATGATTTTACGAATCTTGAACAAGGTCTTACGCAATCTTTTTATAAAGATCTTTTGATTTTGATCAAGATTCGAATACTAATTTTCATGGAATATGATTTTTTTATTTATTCTGCAAGGCGCATTGAATTGTATAATTACACATCAAGCAACCACTTCCTATGAACTCGGGTGTGAAACTGTTTCCTTGTGTCAAACATTGGGTCTTTCTCCCTTGGGAAATTCTTCATCATGTGGGAGTTTTCCCACAATAAAGAGCTAAAACAATAAAGTATGATTTTATGAACCTTGAAGAAGGTCTTACGTAATCTTTTTATAAAGATCTTTTGATTTTGTTCCAGATTCGAATACTAATTTTCATGGAATCTGACTTTTTTTACTTATTTTGCAAGGCGCACTGAATTGTAGAATTATACATTAAACAACCACTTACTATGAACTCGGGTGTGAAACTGTTTCATTGTGTCAAACATTGGGTCCTTCTCCCTTGGAAAATTCTTCGACACGTGGGATTTTCCCACAATAAAAAGCTAAAACAGTAAAATATGATTTTATGAACCTTGAACAAGGTCCTACGTAATCTTTTTATAAAGACCTTTGATTTTATTGCAGATTCGAATACAAATTTTCATGGAATCTGATTTTTTAAATTTATTTTGCAAGGCGCACGTAATTGTATAATTACACATCAAACAACCACTTGCTTTGAACTCGGGTGTGAAACTGTTTCATTGTGTCAAACATTGGGTCCTTCTCCCTTGGAAAATTCTTCGACACGTGGGATTTTCCCACAATAAAAAGCTAAAACAGTAAAATGTGATTATATGAACCTTGAACAAGGTCCTACGTAATCTTTTTATAAAGACCTTTGATTTTATTGCAGATTCGAATACAAATTTTCATGGAATCTGATTTTTTAAATTTATTTTGCAAGGAGCACTGAATTGTATAATTACACATCAAACAACCACTTGCTATGAACTCGGGTGTGAAACTGTTTCATTGTGTCATACATTGGATCCTTCTCCTTTGGGAAATTCTTCGACATGTGGGAGTTTTCCCACAATAAACAGCTAATACAATAAAAAATGATTTTATGAACCTTGAACAAGGTCTTACGCAATCTTTTTATAAAGATCTTTTGATTTTGTTCCAGAATCGAATACTAATTTTCATAGAATCCGATTTTTTTATTTATTCTGCAAGGCGCACTGAATTGTATAATTACACATCAAACAACCACTTCCTATGAACTCGGGTGTGAAACTGTTTCCTTGTGTCAAACATTGGGTCCTACTCCCTATAGAAATTATTCTACACGTGGGAGTTTTCCCACAGTAAAAAGCTAAAACAATAAAATATGATTTTATGAACCTTGAACAAGGTCTTACGCAATCTTTTTATAAAGATCTTTTGATTTTGATCAAGATTCGAATACTAATTTTCATGGAATCTGACTTTTTTTACTTATTTTGCAAGGCGCTCTGAATTGTAGAATTATACATTAAACAACCACTTACTATGAACTCGGGTGTGAAACTGTTTCATTGTGTCAAACATTGGGTCCTTCTCCCTTGGAAAATTCTTCGACACGTGGGATTTTCCCACAATAAAAAGCTAAAACAGTAAAATAGAATTTTATGAACCTTGAACAAGGTCCTCCGTAATCTTTTTATAAAGACCTTTGATTTTATTGCAGATTCGAATACAAATTTTCATGGAATCTGATTTTTTAAATTTATTTTGCAAGGCGCACTGAATTGTATAATTACACATCAAACAACCACTTCCTATGAACTCGGGTGTGAAACTGGATCATTGTGTCAAACATTGGGTCCTTCTCCCTTGGAAAATTCTTCGACACGTGGGATTTTCCCACAATAAAAAGCTAAAACAGTAAAATGTGATTATATGGACTTTGAACTAGGTCCTACGTAATCTTTTTATAAAGACCTTTGATTTTATTGCAGATTCGAATACAAATTTTCAAGGAATCTGATTTTTTAAATTTATTTTGGAAGGAGCACTGAATTGTATAATTACACATCAAACAACCACTTGCTATGAACTCGGGTGTGAAACTGTTTCATTGTGTCATACATTGGATCCTTCTCCTTTGGGAAATTCTTCGACATGTGGGAGTTTTCACACAATAAAAAGCTAATACAATAAAAAATGATTTTATGAACCTTGAACAAGGTCTTACGCAATCTTTTTATAAAGATGTTTTGATTTTGTTCCAGAATCGAATACTAATTTTCATAGAATCCGATTTTTTTATTTATTCTGCAAGGCGCACTGAATTGTATAATTACACATCAAACAACCACTTCCTATGAACTCGGGTGTGAAACTGTTTCCTTGTGTCAAACATTGGGTCCTACTCCCTTTAGAAATTATTCTACACGTGGGAGTTTTCCCACAGTAAAAAGCTAAAACAATAAAATATGATTTTATGAACCTTGAACAAGGTCTTACGGAATCTTTTTATAAAGATCTTTTGATTTTGTTCCAGATTCGAATACTAATTTTCATGGAATCCGATTTTTTTATTTTTTCTGCAAGGCGCACTGAATTGTAGAATTATACATCAAACAACCACTTGCTATGAACTCGTGTGTGAAACTGTTTGCTTGTGTCAAACATTGGGTCCTTCTCCCTTGGAAAATTCTTCGACACGTGGGATTTTCCCACAATAAATAGCTAAAACAATAAAATATGATTTTATGAACCTTGAACAAGGTCTTACGTAATCTTTTTATAAAGATCTTTTGATTTTGTTCCAGATTCGAATACTAATTTTCATGGAATCTGACTTTTTTTACTTATTTTGCAAGGCGCACTGAATTGTAGAATTATACATTAAACAACCACTTACTATGAACTCGGGTGTGAAACTCTTTCATTGTGTCAAACATTGGGTCCTTCTCCCTTGGAAAATTCTTCGACACGTGGGATTTTCCCACAATAAAAAGCTAAAACAGTAAAATATGATTTTATGAACCTTGAACAAGGTCCTCCGTAATCTTTTTATAAAGACCTTTGATTTTATTGCAGATTCGAATACAAATTTTCATGGAATCTGATTTTTTAAATTTATTTTGCAAGGCGCACTGAATTGTATAATTACACATCAAACAACCACTTGCTATGAACTCGGGTGTGAAACTGTTTCATTGTGTCAAACATTGGGTCCTTCTCCCTTGGAAAATTCTTCGACACGTGGGATTTTCCCACAATAAAAAGCTAAAACAGTAAAATGTGATTATATGAACCTTGAACAAGGTCCTACGTAATCTTTTTATAAAGACCTTTGATTTTATTGCAGATTCGAATACAAATTTTCATGGAATCTGAATTTTTTATTTATTTTGCAAGGAGCACTGAATTGTATAATTACACATCAAACAACCACTTGCTATGAACTCGGGTGTGAAACTGTTTCATTGTGTCATACATTGGATCCTTCTCCTTTGGGAAATTCTTCGACATGTGGGAGTTTTCCCACAATAAAAATCTAATACAATAAAAAATTATTTTATGAACCTTGAACAAGGTCTTACGCAATCTTTTTATAAAGATCTTTTGATTTTGTTCCAGAATCGAATACTAATTTTCATAGAATCCGATTTTTTTATTTATTCTGCAAGGCGCACTGAATTGTATAATTACACATCAAACAACCACTTCCTATGAACTCGGGTGTGAAACTGTTTCCTTGTGTCAAACATTGGGTCCTACTCCCTTTAGAAATTATTCTACACGTGGGAGTTTTCCCACAGTAAAAAGCTAAAACAATAAAATATGATTTTATGAACCTTGAACAAGGTCTTACGCAATCTTTTGATTTTGATCAAGATTCGAATACTAATTTTCATGGAATCTGACTTTTTTTACTTATTTTGCAAGGCGCACTGAATTGTAGAATTATACATTAAACAACCACTTACTATGAACTCGGGTGTGAAACTGTTTCATTGTGTCAAACATTGGGTCCTTCTCCCTTGGAAAATTCTTCGACACGTGGGATTTTCCCATAATAAAAAGCTAAAACAGTAAAATATGATTTTATGAACCTTGAACAAGGTCCTCCGTAATCTTTTTATAAAGACCTTTGATTTTATTGCAGATTCGAATACAAATTTTCATGGAATCTGATTTTTTAAATTTATTTTGCAAGGCGCACTGAATTGTATAATTACACATCAAAAACCACTTGCTATGAACTCGGGTGTGAAACTGATTCATTGTGTCAAACATTGGGTCCTTCTCCCTTGGAAAATTCTTCGACACGTGGGATTTTCCCACAATAAAAAGCTAAAACAGTAAAATGTGATTATATGAACCTTGAACAAGGTCCTACGTAATCTTTTTATAAAGACCTTTGATTTTATTGCAGATTCAAATACAAATTTTCAAGGAATCTGATTTTTTAAATTTATTTTGGAAGGAGCACTGAATTGTATAATTACACATCAAATAACCACTTGCTATGAACTCGGGTGTGAAACTGTTTCATTGTGTCATACATTGGATCCTTCTCCTTTGGGAAATTCTTCGACATGTGGGAGTTTTCACACAATAAAAAGCTAATACAATAAAAAATGATTTTATGAACCTTGAACAAGGTCTTACGCAATCTTTTTATAAAGATGTTTTGATTTTGTTCCAGAATCGAATACTAATTTTCATAGAATCCGATTTTTTTATTTATTCTGCAAGGCGCACTGAATTGTATAATTAAACATCAAACAACCACTTCCTATGAACTCGGGTGTGAAACTGTTTCCTTGTGACAAACATTGGGTCCTACTCCCTTTAGAAATTATTCTACACGTGGAAGTTTTCCCACAGTAAAAAGCTAAAACAATAAAATATGATTTTATGAACCTTGAACAAGGTCTTACGGAATCTTTTTATAAAGATCTTTTGATTTTGATCAAGATTCGAATACTAATTTTCATGGAATATGATTTTTTTATTTATTCTGCAAGGCGCATTGAATTGTATAATTACACATCAAGCAACCACTTCCTATGAACTCGGGTGTGAAACTGTTTCATTGTGTCAAACATTGGGTCCTTCTCCCTTGGGAAATTCTTCATCATGTGGGAGTTTTCCCACAATAAAAAGGTAAAACAGTAAAATGTGATTATATGAACCTTGAACAAGGTCCTACGTAATCTTTTTATAAAGACCTTTGATTTTATTGCAGATTCGAATACAAATTTTCAAGGAATCTGATTTTTTAAATTTATTTTGCAAGGAGCACTGAATTGTATAATTACACATCAAAAAACCACTTACTATGAACTCGGGTGTGAAACTGTTTCATTGTGTCATACATTGGATCCTGCTCCTTTGGGAAAATCTTCGACATGTGGGAGTTTTACCACAATAAAAAGCTAATACAATAAAAAATGATTTTATGAACCTTGAACAAGGTCTTACGCAATCTTTTTATAAAGATCTTTTGATTTTGTTCCAGAATCGAATACTAATTTTCATAGAATCCGATTTTTTTATTTATTCTGCAAGGCGCACTGAATTGTATAATTACACATCAAGCAACCACTTCCTATGAACTCGGGTGTGAAACTGTTTCATTGTGTCAAACATTGGGTCCTTCTCCCTTGGGAAATTCTTCATCATGTGGGAGTTTTCCCACAATAAAGAGCTAAAACAATAAAATATGATTTTATGAACCTTGAAGAAGGTCTAACGTAATCTTTTTATAAAGATCTTTTGATTTTGTTCCAGATTCGAATACTAATTTTCATGGAATCCGATTTTTTTATTTTTTCTGCAAGGCGCACTGAATTGTAGAATTACACATCAAACAACTACTTGCTATAAACTCGGGTGTGAAACTGTTTCATTGTGTCAAACATTGGGTCCTTCTCCCTTAGAAAATTCTTCGACACGTGAGATTTTCCCACAATAAATAGCTAAAACAATAAAATATGATTTTATGAACCTTGAACAAGATCTTACATAATCTTTTTATAAAGATCTTTTGATTTTGTTCCAGATTCGGATACTAATTTTAATGGAATCCGATTTTTTTATATATTCTGCAAGGTGCATTGAATTGTATAATTACACATCAAACATTCACTTGCTATGAACTCGTGTGTGAAACTGTTTCATTCTGTCAAACAATGGGTCCTTTTCCCTTGGGAAGTTCTTCGACACATGGTAGTTTTCCCATAATAAAAAGCTAAAACAATAAAATATGAGTTTATGAACCTTGAACAAGGTCTTACGTAATCTTTTTATAAAGATCTTTTGATTTTGTTCCAGATTCGAATACTAATTTTCATGGAATCTGATTTTTTTATATATTCTGCAAGGCGCACTGAATTGTAGAACTAAACATCAAACAACCACTTGCTACGAACTCGGGTGTGAAACTGTTTCATTGTGTCAAACATTGGGTCCTTCTCCCTTGGAAAATTCTTCGACACGTGGGATTTTCCCACAATAAAAAGCTAAAACAGTAAAATGACGTTATATGAACCTTGAACAAGGTCCTACGTAATCTTTTTATAAAGACCTTTGATTTTATTGCAGATTCGAATACAAATTTTCATGGAATCTGATTTTTTAAATTTATTTTGCAAGGAGCACTGAATTGTATAATTACACATCAAACAACCACTTGCTATGAACTCGGGTGTGAAACTGTTTCATTGTGTCATACATTGGATCCTTCTCCTTTGGGACATTCTTCGACATGTGGGAGTTTTCCCACAATAAAAAGCTAATACAATAAAAAATGATTTTATGAACCTTGAACAAGGTCTTACGCAATCTTTTTATAAAGATCTTTTGATTTTGATCAAGATTCGAATACTAATTTTCATGGAATATGATTTTTTTATTTATTCTGCAAGGCGCATTGAATTGTATAATTACACATCAAACAACCACTTCCTATGAACTCGGGTGTGAAACTGTTTCATTGTGTCAAACATTGGGTCCTTCTCCCTTGGGAAATTTTTCATCATGTGGGAGTTTTCCCACAATAAAGAGCTAAAACAATAAAATATGATTTTATGAACCTTGAAGAAGGTCTTACGTAATCTTTTTATAAAGATCTTTTGATTTTGTTCCAGATTCGAATACTAATTTTCATGGAATCCGATTTTTTTATTTTTTCTGCAAGGCGCACTGAATTGTAGAATTACACATCAAACAACTACTTGCTATGAACTCGGGTGTGAAACTGTTTCATTGTGTCAAACATTGGGTCCTTCTCCCTTAGAAAATTCTTCGACACGTGAGATTTTCCCACAATAAATAGCTAAAACAATAAAATATGATTTTATGAACCTTGAACAAGATCTTAATTAATCTTTTTATAAAGATCATTTGATTTTGTTCCAGATTCGAATACTAGTTTTCATGGAATCCGATTTTTTTATATATTCTGCAAGGTGCATTGAATTGTATAATTACACATCAAACAACCACTTGCTATGAACTCGTGTGTGAAACTGTTTCATTCTGTCAAACAATGGGTCCTTTTCCCTTGGAAAATTCTTCGACACGTGGTAGTTTTCCCATCATAAAAAGCTAAAACAATAAAATATGAGTTTATGAACCTTGAACAAGGTTTTACGTAATCTTTTTATAAAGATCTTTTGATTTTGTTCCAGATTCGAATACTAATTTTCATGGAATCTGATTTATTTATATATTCTGCAAGGCGCACTGAATTGTAGAACTACACATCAAACAACCACTTGCTATGAACTCGGGTGTGAAACTGTTTCATTGTGTCAAACATTGGGTCCTTCTCTCTTGGAAAATTCTTCGACACGTGGGATTTTCCCACAATAAAAAGCTAAAACAGTAAAATATGATTTTATGAACCTTGAAAAGGTCCTACGTAATCTTTTTATAAAGATCTTTTGATTTTATTGCAGATTCGAATACAAATTTTCATGGAATCTGATTTTTAAATTTATTTTGCAAGGCGCACTGAATTGTATAATTACATATCAAAAGACCACTTGCTATGAACTCGGGTGTGAAACTGTTTCATTGTGTCAAACATTGGGTCCTTCTCCCTTGGAAAATTCTTCGACACGTGGGAGTATTCCCACAATAAAAATCTAAAACAATAAAATATGATTTTATGAACCTTGAACAAGGTCTTACGTAATCTTTATATAAAGATCTTTTGATTTTGTTCCAGAATCGAATACTAATTTTCATTGAATCGGATTTTTTTATATATTCTGCAAGGCGCACTGAATTGTATAATTACACATCAAACAACCACTTCCTATGAACTCGGGTGTGAAACTGTTTCCTTGTGTCAAACATTGGGTCCTACTCCCTTTAGAAATTATTCTACACGTGGGAGTTTTCCCACAGTAAAAAGCTAAAACAATAAAATATGATTTTACGAACCTTGAACAAGGTCTTACGTAATCTTTTTATAAAGATCTTTTGATTTTGATCAAGATTCGAATACTAATTTTCTTGGAATATGATATTTTTATTTATTCTGCAAGGCGCATTGAATTGTATAATTACACATCAAGCAACCACTTCCTATGAACTCGGGTGTGAAACTGTTTCACTGTGTCAAACATTGGGTCCTTCTCCCTTGGAAAATTCTTCGACACGTGGGATTTTCCCACAATAAAAAGCTAAAACAGTAAAATATAATTTTTTTGAACCTTGAACAAGGTCCTACGTAATCTTTTTATAAAGATCTTTTGATTTTATTGCAGATTCGAATACAAATTTTCATGGAATCTGATTTTTTAAATTTATTTTGCAAGGAGCACTGAATTGTATAATTACACATCAAACAACCACTTGCTATGAACTCGGGTGTGAAACTGTTTCATTGTGTCAAACATTGGATCCTTCTCCCTTGGGAAATTCTTCGACATGTGGGAGTTTTCCCAAAATAAAAAGCTAATACAATAAAAAATGACATTATGAACCTTGAACAAGGTCTTACGCAATCTTTTTATAAAGATCTTTTGATTTTGTTCCAGATTCGAATACTAATTTTCATGGAATATGATTTTTTTATTTATTCTGCAAGGCGCATTGAATTGTATAATTACACATCAAGCAACCACTTCCTATGAACTCGGGTGTGAAACTGTTTCATTGTGTCAAACATTGGGTCCTTCTCCCTTGGAAAATTCTTCGACACGTGGGATTTTCCCACAATAAAAAGCTAAAACAGTAAAGTATGATTTTATGAACCTTGAACAAGGTCTTACGTAATCTTTTTATAAAGATCTTTTGATTTTGTTCCAGATTCGAATACTAATTTTCATGGAATCCGATTTTTTTATTTTTTCTGCAAGGCGCACTGAATTGTAGAATTACACATCAAACAACTACTTGCTATGAATTGGGGTGTGAAACTGTTTCATTGTGTGAAACATTGGGTCCTTCTCCCTCGGAAAATTGTTCGACACGTGAGATTTTCCCACAATAAAAATCTAAAACAATAAAATATGATTTTATGAACCTTGAACAAGGTCTTACGTAATCTTTATATAAAGATCTTTTGATTTTGTTCCAGAATCGAATACTAATTTTCATTGAATCGGATTTTTTTATATATTCTGCAAGGCGCACTGAATTGTATAATTACACATCAAACAACCACTTCCTATGAACTCGGGTGAGAAACTGTTTCATTGTGTCAAACATTGAATCCTTCTCCCTTGGGAAATTCTTCGACACCTGGGAGTTTTCCCACAGTAAAAAGCTAAAACAATAAAATATGATTTTACGAACCTTGAACAAGGTCTTACGTAATCTTTTTATAAAGATCTTTTGATTTTGATCAAGATTCGAATACTAATTTTCTTGGAATATGATATTTTTATTTATTCTGCAAGGCGCATTGAATTGTATAATTACACATCAAACAACCACTTCCTATGAACTCGGGTGTGAAACTGTTTCCTTGTGTCAAACATTGGATCCTTCTCCCTTGGGAAATTCTTCGACATGTGGGAGTTTTCCCACAATAAAAAGCTAATACAATATAAAATGACATTATGAACCTTGAACAAGGTCTTACGCAATCTTTTTATAAAGATCTTTTGATTTTGTTCCAGATTCGAATACTAATTTTCATGGAATATGATTTTTTTATTTATTCTGCAAGGCGCATTGAATTGTATAATTACACATCAAGCAACCACTTCCTATGAACTCGGGTGTGAAACTGTTTCATTGTGTCAAACATTGGGTCCTTCTCCCTTGGAAAATTCTTCGACACGTGGGATTTTCCCACAATAAAAAGCTAAAACAGTAAAGTATGATTTTATGAACCTTGAACAAGGTCTTACGTAATCTTTTTATAAAGATCTTTTGATTTTGTTATAGATTCGAATACTAATTTTCATGGAATCCGATTTTTTTATTTTTTCTGCAAGGCGCACTGAATTGTAGAATTACACATCAAACAACTACTTGCTATGAATTGGGGTGTGAAACTGTTTCATTGTGTGAAACATTGGGTCCTTCTCCCTCGGAAAATTGTTCGACACGTGAGATTTTCCCACAATAAATAGCTAAAACAATAAAGTATGATTATATGAACCTTGAACAAGGTCTTATGTAATCTTTTTATAAAGATCTTTTGATTTTGTTCCAGATTCGAATACTAATTTTCATGGAATCTGACTTTTTTTACTTATTTTGCAAGGCGCACTGAATTGTAGAATTACACATTAAACAACCACTTACTATGAACTCGGGTGTGAAACTGTTTCATTGTGTCAAACATTGGGTCCTTATCCCTTGGAAAATTCTTCGACACGTGGGATTTTCCCACAATAAAAAGCTAAAACAGTAAAATATGATTTTATGAACCTTGAACAAGGTCCTACGTAATCTTTTTATAAAGATCTTTTGATTTTATTGCAGATTCGAATACAAATTTTCATGGAATCTGATTTTTTAAAATTATTTTGCAAGGCGCACTGAATTGTATAATTACATATCAAAAGACCACTTGCTATGAACTCGGGTGTGAAACTGTTTCATTGTGTCAAACATTGGGTCCTTCTCCCTTGGAAAATTCTTCGACACGTGGGAGTTTTCCCACAATAAAAAGCTAAAACAATAAAATATGATTTTATGAACCTTGAACAAGGTCTTACGTAATCTTTTTATAAAGATCTTTTGATTTTGTTCCAGAATCGAATACTAATTTTCATTGAATCGGATTTTTTTATATATTCTGCAAGGCGCACTGAATTGTATAATTACACATCAAACAACCACTTCCTATGAACTCGGGTGTGAAACTGTTTCCTTGTGTCAAACATTGGGTCCTACTCCCTTTAGAAATTATTCTACACGTGGGAGTTTTCCCACAGTAAAAAGCTAAAACAATAAAATATGATTTTACGAACCTTGAACAAGGTCTTACGTAATCTTTTTATAAAGATCTTTTGATTTTGATCAAGATTCGAATACTAATTTTCATGGAATATGATTTTTTTATTTATTCTGCAAGGCGCATTGAATTGTATAATTACACATCAAGCAACCACTTCCTATGAACTCGGGTGTGAAACTGTTTCCTTGTGTCAAACATTGGGTCCTTCTCCCTTGGGAAATTCTTCATCATGTGGGAGTTTTCCCACAATAAAGAGCTAAAACAATAAAATATGATTTTATGAACCTTGAAGAAGGTCTTACGTAATCTTTTTATAAAGATCTTTTGATTTTGTTCCAGATTCGAATACTAATTTTCATGGAATCCGATTTTTTTATATATTCTGCAAGGTGCATTGAATTGTAGAATTACACATCAAACAACCACTTCCTATGAACTCGGGTGTGAAACTGTTTCACTGTGTCAAACATTGGGTCCTTCTCCCTTGGAAAATTCTTCGACACGTGGGATTTTCCCACAATAAAAAGCTAAAACAGTAAAATATGATTTTTTGAACCTTGAACCAGGTCCTACGTAATCTTTTTATAAAGATCTTTTGATTTTATTGCAGATTCGAATACAAATTTTCATGGAATCTGATTTTTTAAATTTATTTTGCAAGGAGCACTGAATTGTATAATTACACATCAAACAACCACTTGCTATGAACTCGGGTGTGAAACTGTTTCATTGTGTCAAACATTGGATCCTTCTCCCTTGGGAAATTCTTCAACATGTGGGAGTTTTCCCACAATAAAAAGCTAATACAATATAAAATGACATTATGAACCTTGAACAAGGTCTTACGCAATCTTTTTATAAAAATCTTTTGATTTTGTTCCAGATTCGAATACTAATTTTCATGGAATCCGATTTTTTTATTTTTTCTGCAAGGCGCACTGAATTGTAGAATTACACATCAAACAACTACTTGCTATGAATTGGGGTGTGAAACTGTTTCATTGTGTGAAACATTGGGTCCTTCTCCCTCGGAAAATTGTTCGACACGTGAGATTTTCCCACAATAAATAGCTAAAACAATAAAGTATGATTTTATGAACCTTGAACAAGGTCTTATGTAATCTTTTTATAAAGATCTTTTGATTTTGTTCCAGATTCGAATACTAATTTTCATGGAATCTGACTTTTTTTACTTATTTTGCAAGGAGAACTGAATTGTATAATTACACATCAAACAACCACTTGCTATGAACTCGGGTGTGAAACTGTTTCATTGTGTCATACATTGGATCCTTCTCCTTTGGGAAATTCTTCGACACGTGGGAGTTTTCCCACAATAAAAAGCTAATACAATAAAAAATATAATTATGAACCTTGAACAAGGTCTTACGCAATCTTTTTATAAAAATCTTTTGATTTTGTTCCAGATTCAAATACTAATTTTCATGGAATCCGATTTTTATATTTATTCTGCAAGGCGCACTGAATTGTATAATTACACATCAAACAACCACTTCCTATGAACTCGGGTGTGAAACTGTTTCCTTGTGTCAAACATTGGGTCCTACTCCCTTTAGAAATTATTCTGCACGTGGGAGTTTTCCCACAGTAAAAAGCTAAAACAATAAAATATGTTTTTATGAACCTTGAACAAGGTCTTACGCAATCTATTTATAAAGATCTTTTGATTTTGATCAAGATTCGAATACTAATTTTCATGGAATATGATTTTTTTATTTATTCTGCAAGGCGCATTGAATTGTATAATTACACATCAAACAACCACTTCCTATGAACTCGGGTGTGAAACTGTTTCATTGTGTAAAACATTGGGTCCTTCTCCCTTGGGAAATTCTTCATCATGTGGGAGTTTTCCCACAGTAAAGAGCTAAAAAAATAAAATATGATTTTATGAACCTTGAAGAAGGTCTTACGTAATCTTTTTATAAAGATCTTTTGATTTTGTTCCAGATTCGAATACTAATTTTCATGGAATCTGATTTATTTATATATTCTGCAAGGCGCACTGAATTGTAGAACTACACATCAAACAACCACTTGCTATGAACTCGGGTGTGAAACTGTTTCATTGTGTCAAACATTGGGTCCTTCTCCCTTGGAAAATTCTTCGACACGTGGGATTTTCCCACAATAAATAGCTAAAACAATAAAATATGATTTTATGAACCTTGAACAAGATCTTAATTAATCTTTTTATAAAGATCATTTGATTTTGTTCCAGATTCGAATACTAATTTTCATGGAATCTGATTTTTTAAATTTATTTTGCAAGGCGCACTGAATTGTATAATTACATATCAAAAGACCACTTGCTATGAACTCGGGTGTGAAACTGTTTCATTGTGTCAAACATTGGGTCCTTCTCCCTTGGAAAATTCTTCGACACGTGGGAGTTTTCCCACAATAAAAAGCTAAAGCAATAAAATATGATTTAATGAACCTTGAACTAGGTCTTACGTAATCTTTTTATAAAGATCTTTTGATTTTATTGCAGATTCGAATACAAATTTTCATGGAATCTGATTTTTTAAATTTATTTTGCAAGGCGCACTGAATTGTATAATTACATATCAAAAGACCACTTGCTATGAACTCGGGTGTGAAACTGTTTCATTGTGTCAAACCTTGGGTCCTTCTCCCTTGGAAAATTCTTCGACACGTGGGAGTTTTCCCACAATAAAAAGCTAAAGCAATAAAATATGATTTAATGAACCTTGAACAAGGTCTTACGTAATCTTTTTATAAAGATCTTTTGATTTTGTTCCAGAATCGAATACTAATTTTCATTGAATCGGATTTTTTTATATATTCTGCAAGGCGCACTGAATTGTATAATTACACATCAAGCAACCACTTCCTATGAACTCGGGTGTGAAACTGTTTCCTTGTGTCAAACATTGGGTCCTTCTCCCTTGGGAAATTCTTCGACATGTGGGAGTTTTCCCACAATAAAAAGCTAATACAATAAAAAATGACATTATGAACCTTGAAGAAGTTCTTACGTAATCTTTTTATAAAGATCTTTTGATTTTGTTCCAGATTCGAATACTAATTTTCATGGAATCCGATTTTTTTATTTTTTCTGCAAGGCGCACTGAATTATAGAATTACACATCAAACAACTACTTGCTATGAACTCGGGTCTTAAACTGTTTCATTGTGTCAAACATTGGGTCCTTCTCCCTTAGAAAATTCTTCGACACGTGAGATTTTCCCACAATAAATAGCTAAAACAATAAAATATGATTTTATGAACCTTGAACAAGATCTTACTTAATCTTTTTATAAAGATCTTTTGATTTTGTTCCAGATTCGAATACTAATTTTCATGGAATCCGATTTTTTTATATATTCTGCAAGGTGCATTGAATTGTATAATTACACATCAAACATTCACTTGCTATGAACTCGTGTGTGAAACTGTTTCATTCTGTCAAACAATGGGTCCTTTTCCCTTGGGAAATTCTTCGACACATGGTAGTTTTCCCATAATAAAAAGCTAAAACAATAAAATATGATTTTATGAACCTTGAACAAGGTCTTACGTAATCTTTTTATAAAGATCTTTTGATTTTGTTCCAGAATGGAATACTAATTTTCATAGAATCGGATTTTTTTATATATTCTGCAAGGCGCACTGAATTGTATAATTACACATCAAACAACCACTTCCTATGAACTCGGGTGTGAAACTGTTTCCTTGTGTCAAACATTGGGTACTACTCCCTTTAGAAATTATTCTACACGTGGGAGTTTTCCCACAGTAAAAAGCTAAAACAATAAAATATGATTTTACGAACCTTGAACAAGGACTTACGCAATCTTTTTATAAAGATCTTTTGATTTTGATCAAGATTCGAATAATAATTTTCATGGAATATGATTTTTTTATTTATTCTGCAAGGCGCATTGAATTGTATAATTACACATCAAGCCACCACATCCTATGAACTCGGGTGTGAAACTGTTTCATTGTGTCAAACATTGGGTCCTTCTCCCTTGGGAAATTCTTCATCATGTGGGAGTTTTCCCACAATAAAGTGCTAAAACAATAAAATATGATTTTATGAACCTTGAACAAGGTCTAACGTAATCTTTTTATAAAGATCTTTTGATTTTGTTCCAGATTCGAATAGTAATTTTCATGGAATCCGATTTTTTTATATATTCTGCAAGGTGCATTGAATTGTATAATTACACATCATACAACCACTTGCTATGAACTCGTGTGTGAAATTGTTTCATTCTGTCAAACAATGGGTCCTTTTCCCTTGGGAAATTCTTCGACACGTGGTAGTTTTCCCATAATAAAAAGCTAAAACAATAAAATATGAGTTTATGAACCTTGAACAAGGTCTTACGTAATCTTTTTATAAAGATCTTTTGATTTTGTTCCAGATTCGAATACTAATTTTCATGGAATCCGATTTTTTTATTTTTTCTGCAAGGCGCACTGAATTGTAGAATTACACATCAAACAACTACTTGCTATGAACTCGGGTGTGAAACTGTTTCATTGTGTCAAACATTGGGTCCTTCTCCCTTAGAAAATTCTTCGACACTTGAGATTTTCCCACAGTAAATAGCTAAAACAATAAAATATGATTTTATGAACCTTGAACAAGATCTTACTTAATCTTTTTAAAAAGATCTTTTGATTTTGTTCCAGATTCGAATACTAATTTTCATGGAAACCGATTTTTTTATATATTCTGCAAGGTGCATTGAATTGTATAATTACACATCAAACAACCACTTGCTATGAACTCGTGTGTGAAACTGTTTCATTCTGTCAAACAATGGGTCCTTTTCCCTTGGGAAATTCTTCGACACATGGTAGTTTTCCCATAATAAAAAGCTAAAACAATAAAATATGAGTTTATGAACCTTGAACAAGGTCTTACGTAATCTTTTTATAAAGATCTTTTGATTTTGTTCCAGATTCGAATACTAATTTTCATGGAATCTGATTTATTTATTTATTTTGCAAGGCGCACTGAATTGTAGAATTACACATTAAACAACCACTTGCTATGAACTCGGGTGTGAAACTGTTTCATTGTGTCAAACATTGGGTCATTCTCCCTTGAAAAATTCTTCGACACGTGGGAGTTTTCCCACAATAAAAAGCTAAAACAATAAAATATGATTTTATTAACCTTGAACAAGGTCTTACGTAATCTTTTTATAAAGATCTTTTGATTTTGTTCCAGAATCGAATACTAATTTTCATGGAATCTGATTTTTTTATTTATTTTGCAAGGCGCACTGAATTGTAGAATTACACATCAAACAACCACTTGCTATGAACTCGTGTGTGAAACTGTTTGCTTGTGTCAAACATTGGATCCTACTCCCTATAGATATTATTCTACACGTGGTAGTTTTCCCATAGTAAAAAGCTAAAACAATAAAATATGAGTTTATGAACCTTGAACAAGGCCTTACGTAATCTTTTTATAAAGATCTTTTGATATTGTTCCTGATTCGAATACAAATTTTCATGGAATCTGATTTTTTTATTTATTTTGCAAGGCGCACTGAATTGTAGAATTACACATCAAACAACCACTTGCTATGAACTCGTGTGAGAAACTGTTTCATTGTGTCAAACATTGGGTCCTTCTCCCTTGAAAAATTCTTCGACACGTGGGATTTTCCCACAATAAAAAGCTAAAACAGTAAAATATGATTTTATGAACCTTGAACAAGGTCTTACGCAATCTTTTTATAAAGATCTTTTGATTTTGATCAAGATTCGAATACTAATTTTCATGGAATATGATTTTTTTATTTATTCTGCAAGGCGCATTGAATTGTATAATTACACATCAAACAACCACTTCCTATGAACTCGGGTGTGAAACTGGATCATTGTGTCAAACATTGGGTCCTTCTCCCTTGGGAAATTTTTCATCATGTGGGAGTTTTCCCACAATAAAGAGCTAAAACAATAAAATATGATTTTATGAACCTTGAACAAGATCTTACTTAATCTTTTTATAAAGATCTTTTGATTTTGTTCCAGATTCGAATACTAATTTTCATGGAATCCGATTTTTTTATATATTCTGCAAGGTGCATTGAATTGTATATGTACACATCAAACAACCACTTCCTATGAACTCGTGTGTGAAACTGTTTCATTCTGTCAAACAATGGGTCCTTTTCCCTTGGGAAATTCTTCGACACATGGTAGTTTTCCCATAATAAAAAGCTAAAACAATAAAATATGAGTTTATGAACCTTGAACAAGGTCTTACGTAATCTTTTTATAAAGATCTTTTGATTTTCTTCCAGATTCGAATACTAATTTTCATGGAATCTGATTTTTTTATTTATTTTGCAAGGCGCACTGAATTGTACAATTACACATTAAACAACCACTTGCTATGAACTCGGGTGTGAAACTGTTTCATTCTGTCAAACAATGGGTCCTTTTCCCTTGGGAAATTCTTCGACACATGGTAGTTTTCCCATAATAAAAAGCTTAAACAATAAAATATGAGTTTATGAACCTTGAACAAGGTCTTACGTAATCTTTTTATAAAGATCTTTTGATTTTGTTCCAGATTCGAATACTAATTTTCATGGAATCTGATTTTTTTATTTATTTTGCAAGGCGCACTGAATTGTAGAATTACACATTAAACAACCACTTGCTATGAACTCGGGTGTGAAACTGTTTCATTGTGTCAAACATTGGGTCCTACTCCCTTTAGAAATTATTCTACACGTGGGAGTTTTCCCACAGTAAAAAGCTAAAACAATAAAATATGATTTTACGAACCTTGAACAAGGTCTTACGCAATCTTTTTATAAAGATCTTTTGATTTTGATCAAGATTCGAATACTAATTCTCATGGAATCCGATTTTTTTATATATTCTGCAAGGTGCATTGAATTGTATAAGTACACATCAAACAACCACTTGCTATGAACTCGTGTGTGAAACTGTTTCATTCTGTCAAACAATGGGTCCTTTTCCCTTGGGAAATTCTTCGACACGTGGTAGTTTTCCCATAATAAAAAGCTAAAACTATAAAATATAAGTTTATGAACCTTGAACAAGGTCTTACGTAATCTTTTTATAAAGATCTTTTGATTTTGTTCCTGATTCGAATACTAATTTTCATGGAATCTGATTTTTTTATTTATTTTGCAAGGCGCACTGAATTGTAGAATTACACATCAAACAACCACTTGCTATGAACTCGTGTGTGAAACTGTTTGCTTGTGTCAAACATTGGATCCTACTCCCTATAGATATTATTCTACACGTGGTAGTTTTCCCATAGTAAAAAGCTAAAACAATAAAATATGAGTTTATGAACCTTGAACAAGGCCTTACGTAATCTTTTTATAAAGATCTTTTGATATTGTTCCAGATTCGAATACAAATTTTCATGGAATCTGATTTTTTTATTTATTTTGCAAGGCGCACTGAATTCTAGAATTACACATCAAACAACCACTTGCTATGAACTCGGGTGAGAAACTGTTTCATTGTGTCAAACATTGGGTCCTTCTCCCTTGAAAAATTCTTCGACACGTGGGATTTTCCCACAATAAAAAGCTAAAACAGTAAAATATGATTTTATGAACCTTGAACAAGGTCTTACGCAATCTTTTTATAAAGATCTTTTGATTTTGATCAAGATTCGAATACTAATTTTCATGGAATATGATTTTTTTATTTATTCTGCAAGGCGCATTGAATTGTATAATTAAACATCAAATAACCACTTCCTATGAACTCGGGTGTGAAACTGGATCATTGTGTCAAACATTGGGTCCTTCTCCCTTGGGAAATTTTTCATCATGTGGGAGTTTTCCCACAATAAAGAGCTAAAACAAGAAAATATGATTTTATGAACCTTGAAGAAGGTCTTACGTAATCTTTTTATAAAGATCTTTTGATTTTGTTCCAGATTCGAATACTAATTTTCATGGAATCCGATTTTTTTATTTTTTCTGCAAGGCGCACTGAATTGTAGAATTACACATCAAACAACTACTTGCTATGAACTCGGGTGTGAAACTGTTTCATTGTGTCAAACATTGTGTCCTTCTCCCTTAGAAAATTCTTCGACACTTGAGATTTTCCCACAGTAAATAGCTAAAACAATAAAATATGATTTTATGAACCTTGAACAAGATCTTACTTAATCTTTTTAAAAAGATCTTTTGATTTTGTTCCAGATTCGAATACTAATTTTCATGGAAACCGATTTTTTTATATATTCTGCAATGTGCATTGAATTGTATAATTACACATCAAACAACCACCTGCTATGAACTCGTGTGTGAAACTGTTTCATTCTGTCAAACAATGGGTCCTTTTCCCTTGGGAAATTCTTCGACACATGGTAGTTTTCCCATAATAAAAAGCTAAAACAATAAAATATGAGTTTATGAACCTTGAACAAGGTCTTACGTAATCTTTTTATAAAGATCTTTTGATTTTGTTCCAGATTCGAATACTAATTTTCATGGAATCTGATTTATTTATTTATTTTGCAAGGCGCACTGAATTGTAGAATTACACATTAAACAACCACTTGCTATGAAATCGGGTGTGAAACTGTTTCATTGTGTCAAACATTGGGTCATTCTCCCTTGAAAAATTCTTCGACACGTGGAAGTTTTCCCACAATAAAAAGCTAAAACAATAAAATATGATTTTATTAACCTTGAACAAGGTCTTACGTAATCTTTTTATAAAGATCTTTTGATTTTGTTCCAGAATCGAATACTAATTTTCATGGAATCTGATTTTTTTATTTATTTTGCAAGGCGCACTGAATTGTAGAATTACACATCAAACAACCACTTGCTATGAACTCGTGTGTGAAACTGTTTGCTTGTGTCAAACATTGGATCCTACTCCCTATAGATATTATTCTACACGTGGTAGTATTCCCATAGTAAAAAGCTAAAACAATAAAATATGAGTTTATGAACCTTGAACAAGGCCTTACGTAATCTTTTTATAAAGATCTTTTGATATTGTTCCAGATTCGAATACAAATTTTCATGGAATCTGATTTTTTTATTTATTTTGCAAGGCGCACTGAATTGTAGAATTACACATCAAACAACCACTTGCTATGAACTCGTGTGAGAAACTGTTTCATTGTGTCAAACATTGGGTCCTTCTCCCTTGAAAAATTCTTCGACACGTGGGATTTTCCCACAATAAAAAGCTAAAACAGTAAAATATGATTTTATGAACCTTGAACAAGGTCTTACGCAATCTTTTTATAAAGATCTTTTGATTTTGATCAAGATTCGAATACTAATTTTCATGGAATATGATTTTTTTATTTATTCTGCAAGGCGCATTGAATTGTATAATTACACATCAAACAACCACTTCCTATGAACTCGGGTGTGAAACTGGATCATTGTGTCAAACATTGGGTCCTTCTCCCTTGGGAAATTTTTCATCATGTGGGAGTTTTCCCACAATAAAGAGCTAAAACAATAAAATATGATTTTATGAACCTTGAACAAGATCTTACTTAATCTTTTTATAAAGATCTTTTGATTTTGTTCCAGATTCGAATACTAATTTTCATGGAATCCGATTTTTTTATATATTCTGCAAGGTGCATTGAATTGTATATGTACACATCAAACAACCACTTCCTATGAACTCGTGTGTGAAACTGTTTCATTCTGTCAAACAATGGGTCCTTTTCCCTTGGGAAATTCTTCGACACATGGTAGTTTTCCCATAATAAAAAGCTAAAACAATAAAATATGAGTTTATGAACCTTGAACAAGGTCTTACGTAATCTTTTTATAAAGATCTTTTGATTTTGTTCCAGATTCGAATACTAATTTTCATGGAATCTGATTTTTTTATTTATTTTGCAAGGCGCACTGAATTGTAGAATTACACATTAAACAACCACTTGCTATGAACTCGGGTGTGAAACTGTTTCATTGTGTCAAACATTGGGTCATTCTCCCTTGGAAAATTCTTCGACACGTGGGAGTTTTCCCACAATAAAAAGCTAAAACAATAAAATATGATTTTATTAACCTTGAACAAGGTCTTACGTAATCTTTTTATAAAGATCTTTTGATTTTGTTCCAGAATCGAATACTAATTTTCATAGAATCGGATTTTTTTATATATTCTGCAAGGCGCACTGAATTGTATAATTACACAACAAACAACCACTTCCTATGAATTCGGGTGTGAAACTGTTTCCTTGTGTCAAACATTGGGTCCTACTCCCTTTAGAAATTATTCTACACGTGAGAGTTTTCCCACAGTAAAAAGCTAAAACAATAAAATATGATTTTACGAACCTTGAACAAGGTCTTACGCAATCTTTTTATAAAGATCTTTTGATTTTGATCAAGATTCGAATACTAATTTTCATGGAATCCGATTTTTTTATATATTCTGCAAGGTGCATTGAATTGTATAAGTACACATCAAACAACCACTTGCTATGAACTCGTGTGTGAAACTGTTTCATTCTGTCAAACAATGGGTCCTTTTCCCTTGGGAAATTCTTCGACACGTGGTAGTTTTCCCATAATAAAAAGCTAAAACAATAAAATATGAGTTTATGAACCTTGAACAAGGTCTTACGTAATCTTTTTATAAAGATCTTTTGATTTTGTTCCTGATTCGAATACTAATTTTCATGGAATCTGATTTTTTTATTTATTTTGCAAGGCGCACTGAATTGTAGAATTACACATCAAACAACCACTTGCTATGAACTCGTGTGTGAAACTGTTTGCTTGTGTCAAACATTGGGTCATTCTCCCTATAGATATTATTCTACACGTGGTAGTTTTCCCATAGTAAGAAGCTAAAACAATAAAATATGAGTTTATGAACCTTGAACAAGGCCTTACGTAATCTTTTTATAAAGATCTTTTGATATTGTCCCAGATTCGAATACAAATTTTCATGGAATCTGATTTTTTTATTTATTTTGCAAGGCGCACTGAATTGTAGAATTACACATCAAACAACCACTTGCTATGAACTCGGGTGAGAAACTGTTTCATTGTGTCAAACATTGGGTCCTTCTCCCTTGAAAAATTCTTCGACACGTGGGATTTTCCCACAATAAAAAGCTTAAACAGTAAAATATGATTTTATGAACCTTGAACAAGGTCTTACGCAATCTTTTTATAAAGATCTTTTGATTTTGATCAAGATTCGAATACTAATTTTCATGGAATATGATTTTTTTATTTATTCTGCAAGGCGCATTGAATTGTATAATTACACATCAAACAACCACTTCCTATGAACTCGGGTGTGAAACTGGATCATTGTGTCAAACATTGGGTCCTTCTCCCTTGGGAAATTTTTCATCATGTGGGAGTTTTCCCACAATAAAGAGCTAAAACAATAAAATATGATTTTATGAACCTTGAAGAAGGTCTTACGTAATCTTTTTATAAAGATCTTTTGATTTTGTTCCAGATTCGAATACTAATTTTCATAAAATCCGATTTTTTTATTTTTTCTGCAAGGCGCATTGAATTGTATAATTACACATCAAACAACTACTTGCTATGAACTCGGGTGTGAAACTGTTTCATTGTGTCAAACATTGGGTCCTTCTCCCTTAGAAAATTCTTCGACACTTGAGATTTTCCCACAGTAAATAGCTAAAACAATAAAATATGATTTTATGAACCTTGAACAAGATCTTACTTAATCTTTTTATAAAGATCTTTTGATTTTGTTCCAGATTCGAATACTAATTTTCATGGAATCCGATTTTTTTATATATTCTGCAAGGTGCATTGAATTGTATAATTACACATCAAACAACCACTTCCTATGAACTCGTGTGTGAAACTGTTTCATTCTGTCAAACAATGGGTCCTTTTCCCTTGGGAAATTCTTCGACACATGGTAGTTTTCCCATAATAAAAAGCTAAAACAATAAAATATGAGTTTATGAACCTTGAACAAGGTCTTACGTAATCTTTTTATAAAGATCTTTTGATTTTGTTCCAGATTCGAATACTAATTTTCATGGAATCTGATTTTTTTATTTATTTTGCAAGGCGCACTGAATTGTAGAATTACACATTAAACAACCACTTGCTATGAACTCGGGTGTGAAACTGTTTCATTGTGTCAAACATTGGGTCATTCTCCCTTGGAAAATTCTTCGACACGTGGGAGTTTTCCCACAATAAAAAGCTAAAACAATAAAATATGATTTTATTAACCTTGAACAAGGTCTTACGTAATCTTTTTATAAAGATCTTTTGATTTTGTTCCAGAATCGAATACTAATTTTCATAGAATCGGATTTTTTTATATATTCTGCAAGGCGCACTGAATTGTATAATTACACAACAAACAACCACTTCCTATGAATTCGGGTGTGAAACTGTTTCCTTGTGTCAAACATTGGGTCCTACTCCCTTTAGAAATTATTCTACACGTGAGAGTTTTCCCACAGTAAAAAGCTAAAACAATAAAATATGATTTTACGAACCTTGAACAAGGTCTTACGCAATCTTTTTATAAAGATCTTTTGATTTTGATCAAGATTCGAATACTAATTTTCATGGAATCCGATTTTTTTATATATTCTGCAAGGTGCATTGAATTGTATAAGTACACATCAAACAACCACTTGCTATGAACTCGTGTGTGAAACTGTTTCATTCTGTCAAACAATGGGTCCTTTTCCCTTGGGAAATTCTTCGACACGTGGTAGTTTTCCCATAATAAAAAGCTAAAACAATAAAATATGAGTTTATGAACCTTGAACAAGGTCTTACGTAATCTTTTTATAAAGATCTTTTGATTTTGTTCCTGATTCGAATACTAATTTTCATGGAATCTGATTTTTTTATTTATTTTGCAAGGCGCACTGAATTGTAGAATTACACATCAAACAACCACTTGCTATGAACTCGTGTGTGAAACTGTTTGCTTGTTTCAAACATTGGGTCATTCTCCCTATAGATATTATTCTACACGTGGTAGTTTTCCCATAGTAAGAAGCTAAAACAATAAAATATGAGTTTATGAACCTTGAACAAGGCCTTACGTAATCTTTTTATAAAGATCTTTTGATATTGTCCCAGATTCGAATACAAATTTTCATGGAATCTGATTTTTTTATTTATTTTGCAAGGCGCACTGAATTGTAGAATTACACATCAAACAACCACTTGCTATGAACTCGGGTGAGAAACTGTTTCATTGTGTCAAACATTGGGTCCTTCTCCCTTGAAAAATTCTTCGACACGTGGGATTTTCCCACAATAAAAAGCTTAAACAGTAAAATATGATATTATGAACCTTGAACAAGGTCTTACGCAATCTTTTTATAAAGATCTTTTGATTTTGATCAAGATTCGAATACTAATTTTCATGGAATATGATTTTTTTATTTATTCTGCAAGGCGCATTGAATTGTATAATTACACATCAAACAACCACTTCCTATGAACTCGGGTGTGAAACTGGATCATTGTGTCAAACATTGGGTCCTTCTCCCTTGGGAAATTTTTCATCATGTGGGAGTTTTCCCACAATAAAGAGCTAAAACAATAAAATATGATTTTATGAACCTTGAAGAAGGTCTTACGTAATCTTTTTATAAAGATCTTTTGATTTTGTTCCAGATTCGAATACTAATTTTCATAAAATCCGATTTTTTTATTTTTTCTGCAAGGCGCATTGAATTGTATAATTACACATCAAACAACTACTTGCTATGAACTCGGGTGTGAAACTGTTTCATTGTGTCAAACATTGGGTCCTTCTCCCTTAGAAAATTCTTCGACACTTGAGATTTTCCCACAGTAAATAGCTAAAACAATAAAATATGATTTTATGAACCTTGAACAAGATCTTACTTAATCTTTTTATAAAGATCTTTTGATTTTGTTCCAGATTCGAATACTAATTTTCATGGAATCCGATTTTTTTATATATTCTGCAAGGTGCATTGAATTGTATAATTACACATCAAACAACCACTTCCTATGAACTCGTGTGTGAAACTGTTTTATTCTGTCAAACAATGGGTCCTTTTCCCTTGGGAAATTCTTCGACACATGGTAGTTTTCCCATAATAAAAAGCTAAAACAATAAAATATGAGTTTATGAACCTTGAACAAGGTCTTACGTAATCTTTTTATAAAGATCTTTTGATTTTGTTCCAGATTCGAATACTAATTTTCATGGAATCTGATTTTTTTATTTATTTTGCAAGGCGCACTGAATTGTAGAATTACACATTAAACAACCACTTGCTATGAACTCGGGTGTGAAACTGTTTCATTGTGTCAAACATTGGGTCATTCTCCCTTGGAAAATTCTTCGACACGTGGGAGTTTTCCCACAATAAAAAGCTAAAACAATAAAATATGATTTTATTAACCTTGAACAAGGTCTTACGTAATCTTTTTATAAAGATATTTTGATTTTGTTCCAGAATCGAATACTAATTTTCATAGAATCGGATTTTTTTATATATTCTGCAAGGCGCACTGAATTGTATAATTACACAACAAACAACCACTTCCTATGAACTCGGGTGTGAAACTGTTTCCTTGTGTCAAACATTGGGTCCTACTCCCTTTAGAAATTATTCTACACGTGGGAGTTTTCCCACAGTAAAAAGCTAAAACAATAAAATATGATTTTACGAACCTTGAACAAGGTCTTACGCAATCTTTTTGTAAAGATCTTTTGATTTTGATCAAGATTCGAATACTAATTTTCATGGAATATGATTTTTTTATTTATTCTGCAAGGCGCATTGAATTGTATAATTACACATCAAGCAACCACTTCCTATGAACTCGGGTGTGAAACTGTTTCATTGTGTCAAACATTGGGTCCTTCTCCCATGGGAAATTCTTCATCATGTGGGAGTCTTCCCACAATAAAGAGCTAAAACAATAAAATATGATTTTATGAACCTTGAACAAGGTCTTACGTAATCTTTTTATAAAGATCTTTTGATTTTGTTCCAGATTTGAATACTAATTTTCATGGAATCCGATTTTTTTATATATTCTGCAAGGTGCATTGAATTGTATAATTACACATCAAGCAACCACTTCCTATGAACTCGGGTGTGAAACTGTTTCATTCTGTCAAACAATGGGTCCTTTTCCCTTGGGAAATTCTTCGACACATGGTAGTTTTCCCATAATAAAAACCTAAAACAATAAAATATGAGTTTATGAACCTTGAACAAGGTCTTACGTAATCTTTTTATAAAGATCTTTTGATTTTGTTCCAGATTCGAATACTAATTTTCATGGAATCTGATTTTTTTATTTATTTTGCAAGGCGCACTGAATTGTAGAATTACACATCAAACAACCACTTGCTATGAACTCGTGTGTGAAACTGTTTCATTCTGTCAAACAATGGGTCCATTTCCCTTGGAAAATTCTTCGACACGTGGTAGTTTTCCCATAATAAAAAGCTAAAACAATAAAATATGAGTTTATGAACCTTGAACAAGTTCTTACGTAATCTTTTTATAAAGATCTTTTGATTTTGTTCCAGATTCGAATACTAATTTTCATGGAATCTGATTTATTTATATATTCTGCAAGACGCACTGAATTGTAGAACTACACATCAAACAACCACTTGCTATGAACTCGGGTGTGAAACTGTTTCATTGTGTCAAACATTGGGTCCTTCTCCCTTGGAAAATTCTTCGACACGTGGGATTTTCCCACAATAAAAAGCTAAAACAGTAAAATATGATTTTATGAACCTTGAACAAGTTCCTACGTAATCTTTTTATAAAGATCTTTTGATTTTATTGCAGATTCGAATACAAATTTTCATGGAATCTGATTTTTTAAATTTATTTTGCAAGGCGCACTGAATTGTATAATTACATATCAAAAGACCACTTGCTATGAACTCGGGTGTGAAACTGTTTCATTGTGTCAAACATTGGGTCCTTCTCCCTTGGAAAATTCTTCGACACGTGGGAGTTTTCCCACAATAAAAAGCTAAAACAATAAAATATGATTTAATGAACCTTGAACAAGGTCTTACGTAATCTTTTTATAAAGATCTTTTGATTTTGTTCCAGAATCGAATACTAATTTTCATTGAATCGGATTTTTTTATATATTCTGCAAGGCGCACTGAATTGTATAATTACACATCAAGCAACCACTTCCTATGAACTCGGGTGTGAAACTGTTTCCTTGTGTCAAACATTGGGTCCTTCTTTCTTGGGAAATTCTTCATCATGTGGGAGTTTTCCCACAATAAAGAGCTAAAACAATAAAATATGATTTTATGAACCTTGAAGAAGGTCTTACGTAATCTTTTTATAAAGATCTTTTGATTTTGTTCCAGATTCGAATAATAATTTTCATGGAATCCGATTTTTTTTTTTTTCTGCAAGGCGCACTGAATTATAGAATCACACATCAAACAACTACTTGCTATGAACTCGGGTGTTAAACTGTTTCATTGTGTCAAACATTGGGTCCTTCTCCCTTAGAAAATTCTTCGACACGTGAGATTTTCCCACAATAAATAGCTAAAACAATAATATATGATTTTATGAACCTTGAACAAGATCTTACTTAATCTTTTTATAAAGATCTTTTGATTTTGTTCCAGATTCGAATACTAATTTTCATGGAATCCGATTTTTTTATATATTCTGCAAGGTGCATTGAATTGTATAATTACACATCAAACATTCACTTGCTATGAACTCGTGTGTGAAACTGTTTCATTCTGTCAAACAATGGGTCCTTTTCCCTTGGGAAATTCTTCGACACATGGTAGTTTTCCCATAATAAAAAGCTAAAACAATAAAATATGATTTTATGAACCTTGAACAAGGTCTTACGTAATCTTTTTATAAAGATCTTTTGATTTTGTTCCAGAATGGAATACTAATTTTCATAGAATCGGATTTTTTTATATATTCTGCAAGGCGCACTGAATTGTATAATTACACATCAAACAACCACTTCCTATGAACTCGGGTGTGAAACTGTTTCCTTGTATCAAACATTGGGTACTACTCCCTTTAGAAATTATTCTACACGTGGGAGTTTTCCCACAGTAAAAAGCTAAAACAATAAAATATGATTTTACGAACCTTGAACAAGGTCTTACGCAATCTTTTTATAAAGATCTTTTGATTTTGATCAAGATTCGAATACTAATTTTCGTGGAATATGATTTTTTTATTTATTCTGCAAGGCGCATTGAATTGTATAATTACACATCAAGCCACCACTTCCTATGAACTCGGGTGTGAAACTGTTTCATTGTGTCAAACATTGGGTCCTTCTCCCTTGGGAAATTCTTCATCATGTGGGAGTTTTCCCACAATAAAGAGCTAAAACAATAAAATATGATTTTATGAACCTTGAACAAGGTCTAACGTAATCTTTTTATAAAGATCTTTTGATTTTGTTCCAGATTCGAATACTAATTTTCATGGAATCCGATTTTTTTATATATTCTGCAAGGTGCATTGAATTGTATAATTACACATCAAACAACCACTTGCTATTAACTCGTGTGTGAAACTGTTTCATTCTGTCAAACAATGGGTCCTTTTCCCTTGGGAAATTCTTCGACACGTGGTAGTTTTCCCATAATAAAAAGCTAAAACAATAAAATATAAGTTTATGAACCTTGAACAAGGTCTTACGTAATCTTTTTATAAAGATCTTTTGATTTTGTTCCTGATTCGAATACTAATTTTCATGGAATCTGATTTTTTTATTTATTTTGCAAGGCGCACTGAATTGTAGAATTACACATCAAACAACCACTTGCTATGAACTCGTGTGTGAAACTGTTTGCTTGTGTCAAACATTGGATCCTACTCCCTATAGATATTATTCTACACGTGGTAGTTTTCCCATAGTAAAAAGCTAAAACAATAAAATATGAGTTTATGAACCTTGAACAAGGCCTTACGTAATCTTTTTATAAAGATCTTTTGATATTGTTCCAGATTCGAATACAAATTTTCATGGAATCTGATTTTTTTATTTATTTTGCAAGGCGCACTGAATTGTAGAATTACACATCAAACAACCACTTGCTATGAACTCGGGTGAGAAACTGTTTAATTGTGTCAAACATTGGGTCCTTCTCCCTTGAAAAATTCTTCGACACGTGGGATTTTCCCACAATAAAAAGCTAAAACAGTAAAATATGATTTTATGAACCTTGAACAAGGTCTTACGCAATCTTTTTATAAAGATCTTTTGATTTTGATCAAGATTCGAATACTAATTTTCATGGAATATGATTTTTTTATTTATTCTGCAAGGCGCATTGAATTGTATAATTACACATCAAACAACCACTTCCTATGAACTCGGGTGAGAAACTGGATCATTGTGTCAAACATTGGGTCCTTCTCCCTTGGGAAATTTTTCATCATGTGGGAGTTTTCCCACAATAAAGAGCTAAAACAATAAAATATGATTTTATGAACCTTGAAGAAGGTCTTACGTAATCTTTTTATAAAGATCTTTTGATTTTGTTCCAGATTCGAATACTAATTTTCATGGAATCCGATTTTTTTATTTTTTCTGCAAGTCGCACTGAATTGTAGAATTACACATCAAACAACTACTTGCTATGAACTCGGGTGTGAAACTGTTTCATTGTGTCAAACATTGGGTCCTTCTCCCTTAGAAAATTCTTCGACACTTGAGATTTTCGCACAGTAAATAGCTAAAACAATAAAATATGATTTTATGAACCTTGAACAAGATCTTACTTAATCTTTTTAAAAAGATCTTTTGATTTTGTTCCAGATTCGAATACTAATTTTCATGGAATCTGATTTATTTATTTATTTTGCAAGGCGCACTGAATTGTAGAATTACACATTAAACAAGGTCTTACGTAATCTTTTTATAAAGATCTTTTGATTTTGTTCCAGAATCGAATACTAATTTTCATAGAATCGGATTTTTTTATGTATTCTGCAAGGCGCACTGAATTGTATAATTACACAACAAACAACCACTTCCTATGAACTCGGGTGTGAAACTGTATCCTTGTGTCAAACATTGGGTCCTACTCCCTTTAGAAATTATTTTACACGTGGGAGTTTTCCCACAGTAAAAAGCTAAAACAATAAAATATGATTTTACGAACCTTGAACAAGGTCTTACGCAATCTTTTTATAAAGATCTTTTGATTTTGTTCCAGATTCGAATACTAATTCTCATGGAATCCGATTTTTTTATATATTCTGCAAGGTGCATTGAATTGTATAAGTACACATCAAACAACCACTTGCTATGAACTCGTGTGTGAAACTGTTTCATTCTGTCAAACAATGGGTCCTTTTCCCTTGGGAAATTCTTCGACACGTGGGAGTTTTCCCACAATAAAAAGCTAAAACAATAAAATATGATTTAATGAACCTTGAACAAGGTCTTACGTAATCTTTTTATAAAGATCTTTTGATTTTGTTCCAGAATCGAATACTAATTTTCATTGAATCGGATTTTTTTATATATTCTGCAAGGCGCACTGAATTGTATAATTACACATCAAGCAACCACTTCCTATGAACTCGGGTGTGAAACTGTTTCCTTGTGTCAAACATTGGGTCCTTCTTTCTTGGGAAATTCTTCATCATGTGGGAGTTTTCCCACAATAAAGAGCTAAAACAATAAAATATGATTTTATGAACCTTGAAGAAGGTCTTACGTAATCTTTTTATAAAGATCTTTTGATTTTGTTCCAGATTCGAATACTAATTCTCATGGAATCCGATTTTTTTATATATTCTGCAAGGTGCATTGAATTGTAGAATTACACATCAAACAACCACTTCCTATGAACTCGGGTGTGAAACTGTTTCACTGTGTCAAACATTGGGTCCTTCTCCCTTGGAAAATTCTTCGACACGTGGGATTTTCCCACAATAAAAAGCTAAAACAGTAAAATATGATTTTATGAACCTTGAACAAGGTCCTACGTAATCTTTTTATAAAGATCTTTTGATTTTATTGCAGATTCGAATACAAATTTTCATGGAATCTGATTTTTTAAATTTATTTTGCAAGAAGCACTGAATTGTATAATTACACATCAAACAACCACTAGCTATGAACTCGGGTGTGAAACTGTTTCATTGTGTCAAACATTGGATCCTTCTCCCTTGGGAAATTCTTCGACACGTGGGAGTTTTCCCACAATAAAAAGCTAAAACAATAAAAAAAGACATTATGAACCTTGAAGAAGGTCTTACGTAATCTTTTTATAAAGATCTTTTGATTTTGTTCCAGATTCGAATACTAATTTTCATGGAATCCGATTTTTTTATTTTTTCTGCAAGGCGCACTGAATTGTAGAATTACACATCAAACAACTACTTGCTATGAACTCGGGTGTGAAACTGTTTCATTGTGTCAAACATTGGGTCCTTCTCCCTTAGAAAATTCTTCGACACTTGAGATTTTCCCACAGTAAATAGCTAAAACAATAAAATATGATTTTATGAACCTTGAACAAGATCTTACTTAATCTTTTTAAAAAGATCTTTTGATTTTGTTCCAGATTCGAATACTAATTTTCATGGAATCTGATTTTTTTATTTATTTTGCAAGGCGCACTGAATTGTAGAATTACACATTAAACAAGGTCTTACGTAATCTTTTTATAAAGATCTTTTGATTTTGTTCCAGAATCGAATACTAATTTTCATAGAATCGGATTTTTTTATGTATTCTGCAAGGCGCACTGAATTGTATAATTACACAACAAACAACCACTTCCTATGAACTCGGGTGTGAAACTGTATCCTTGTGTCAAACATTGGGTCCTACTCCCTTTAGAAATTATTTTACACGTGGGAGTTTTCCCACAGTAAAAAGCTAAAACAATAAAATATGATTTTACGAACCTTGAACAAGGTCTTACGCAATCTTTTTATAAAGATCTTTTGATTTTGATCAAGATTCGAATACTAATTCTCATGGAATCCGATTTTTTTATATATTCTGCAAGGTGCATTGAATTGTATAAGTACACATCAAACAACCACTTGCTATGAACTCGGGTGTGAAACTGGATCATTGTGTCAAACATTGGGTCCTTCTCCCTTGGGAAATTTTTCATCATGTGGGAGTTTTCCCACAATAAAGAGCTAAAACAATAAAATATGATTTTATGAACCTTGAAGAAGGTCTTACGTAATCTTTTTATAAAGATCTTTTGATTTTGTTCCAGATTCGAATACTAATTTTCATAAAATCCGATTTTTTTATTTTTTCTGCAAGGCGCATTGAATTGTATAATTACACATCAAACAACTACTTGCTATGAACTCGGGTGTGAAACTGTTTCATTGTGTCAAACATTGGGTCCTTCTCCCTTAGAAAATTCTTCGACACTTGAGATTTTCCCACAGTAAATAGCTAAAACAATAAAATATGATTTTATGAACCTTGAACAAGATCTTACTTAATCTTTTTATAAAGATCTTTTGATTTTGTTCCAGATTCGAATACTAATTTTCATGGAATCCGATTTTTTTATATATTCTGCAAGGTGCATTGAATTGTATAATTACACATCAAACAACCACTTCCTATGAACTCGTGTGTGAAACTGTTTCATTCTGTCAAACAATGGGTCCTTTTCCCTTGGGAAATTCTTCGACACATGGTAGTTTTCCCATAATAAAAAGCTAAAACAATAAAATATGAGTTTATGAACCTTGAACAAGGTCTTACGTAATCTTTTTATAAAGATCTTTTGATTTTGTTCCAGATTCGAATACTAATTTTCATGGAATCTGATTTTTTTATTTATTTTGCAAGGCGCACTGAATTGTAGAATTACACATTAAACAACCACTTGCTATGAACTCGGGTGTGAAACTGTTTCATTGTGTCAAACATTGGGTCATTCTCCCTTGGAAAATTCTTCGACACCTGGGAGTTTTCCCACAATAAAAAGCTAAAACAATAAAATATGATTTTATTAACCTTGAACAAGGTCTTACGTAATCTTTTTATAAAGATATTTTGATTTTGTTCCAGAATCGAATACTAATTTTCATAGAATCGGATTTTTTTATATATTCTGCAAGGCGCACTGAATTGTATAATTACACAACAAACAACCACTTCCTATGAACTCGGGTGTGAAACTGTTTCCTTGTGTCAAACATTGGGTCCTACTCCCTTTAGAAATTATTCTACACGTGGGAGTTTTCCCACAGTAAAAAGCTAAAACAATAAAATATGATTTTACGAACCTTGAACAAGGTCTTACGCAATCTTTTTGTAAAGATCTTTTGATTTTGATCAAGATTCGAATACTAATTTTCATGGAATATGATTTTTTTATTTATTCTGCAAGGCGCATTGAATTGTATAATTACACATCAAGCAACCACTTCCTATGAACTCGGGTGTGAAACTGTTTCATTGTGTCAAACATTGGGTCCTTCTCCCATGGGAAATTCTTCATCATGTGGGAGTCTTCCCACAATAAAGAGCTAAAACAATAAAATATGATTTTATGAACCTTGAACAAGGTCTTACGTAATCTTTTTATAAAGATCTTTTGATTTTGTTCCAGATTTGAATACTAATTTTCATGGAATCCGATTTTTTTATATATTCTGCAAGGTGCATTGAATTGTATAATTACACATCAAGCAACCACTTCCTATGAACTCGGGTGTGAAACTGTTTCATTCTGTCAAACAATGGGTCCTTTTCCCTTGGGAAATTCTTCGACACATGGTAGTTTTCCCATAATAAAAACCTAAAACAATAAAATATGAGTTTATGAACCTTGAACAAGGTCTTACGTAATCTTTTTATAAAGATCTTTTGATTTTGTTCCAGATTCGAATACTAATTTTCATGGAATCTGATTTTTTTATTTATTTTGCAAGGCGCACTGAATTGTAGAATTACACATCAAACAACCACTTGCTATGAACTCGTGTGTGAAACTGTTTCATTCTGTCAAACAATGGGTCCATTTCCCTTGGAAAATTCTTCGACACGTGGTAGTTTTCCCATAATAAAAAGCTAAAACAATAAAATATGAGTTTATGAACCTTGAACAAGTTCTTACGTAATCTTTTTATAAAGATCTTTTGATTTTGTTCCAGATTCGAATACTAATTTTCATGGAATCTGATTTATTTATATATTCTGCAAGACGCACTGAATTGTAGAACTACACATCAAACAACCACTTGCTATGAACTCGGGTGTGAAACTGTTTCATTGTGTCAAACATTGGGTCCTTCTCCCTTGGAAAATTCTTCGACACGTGGGATTTTCCCACAATAAAAAGCTAAAACAGTAAAATATGATTTTATGAACCTTGAACAAGTTCCTACGTAATCTTTTTATAAAGATCTTTTGATTTTATTGCAGATTCGAATACAAATTTTCATGGAATCTGATTTTTTAAATTTATTTTGCAAGGCGCACTGAATTGTATAATTACATATCAAAAGACCACTTGCTATGAACTCGGGTGTGAAACTGTTTCATTGTGTCAAACATTGGGTCCTTCTCCCTTGGAAAATTCTTCGACACGTGGGAGTTTTCCCACAATAAAAAGCTAAAACAATAAAATATGATTTAATGAACCTTGAACAAGGTCTTACGTAATCTTTTTATAAAGATCTTTTGATTTTGTTCCAGAATCGAATACTAATTTTCATTGAATCGGATTTTTTTATATATTCTGCAAGGCGCACTGAATTGTATAATTACACATCAAGCAACCACTTCCTATGAACTCGGGTGTGAAACTGTTTCCTTGTGTCAAACATTGGGTCCTTCTTTCTTGGGAAATTCTTCATCATGTGGGAGTTTTCCCACAATAAAGAGCTAAAACAATAAAATATGATTTTATGAACCTTGAAGAAGGTCTTACGTAATCTTTTTATAAAGATCTTTTGATTTTGTTCCAGATTCGATTACTAATTTTCATGGAATCCGATTTTTTTATATATTGTGCAAGGTGCATTGAATTGTAGAATTACACATCAAACAACCACTTCCTATGAACTCGGGTGTGAAACTGTTTCACTGTGTCAAACATTGGGTCCTTCTCCCTTGGAAAATTCTTCGACACGTGGGATTTTCCCACAATAAAAAGCTAAAACAGTAAAATATGATTTTATGAACCTTGAACAAGGTCCTACGTAATCTTTTTATAAAGATCTTTTGATTTTATTGCAGATTCGAATACAAATTTTCATGGAATCTGATTTTTTAAATTTATTTTGCAAGAAGCACTGAATTGTATAATTACACATCAAACAACCACTAGCTATGAACTCGGGTGTGAAACTGTTTCATTGTGTCAAACATTGGATCCTTCTCCCTTGGGAAATTCTTCGACACGTGGGAGTTTTCCCACAATAAAAAGCTAAAACAATAAAAAATGACATTATGAACCTTGAAGAAGGTCTTACGTAATTTTTTTATAAAGATCTTTTGATTTTGTTCCAGATTCGAATAATAATTTTCATGGAATCCGATTTTTTTATTTTTTCTGCAAGGCGCACTGAATTATAGAATCACACATCAAACAACTACTTGCTATGAACTCGGGTGTTAAACTGTTTCATTGTGTCAAACATTGGGTCCTTCTCCCTTAGAAAATTCTTCGACACGTGAGATTTTCCCACAATAAATAGCTAAAACAATAATATATGATTTTATGAACCTTGAACAAGATCTTACTTAATCTTTTTATAAAGATCTTTTGATTTTGTTCCAGATTCGAATACTAATTTTCATGGAATCCGATTTTTTTATATATTCTGCAAGGTGCATTGAATTGTATAATTACACATCAAACATTCACTTGCTATGAACTCGTGTGTGAAACTGTTTCATTCTGTCAAACAATGGGTCCTTTTCCCTTGGGAAATTCTTCGACACATGGTAGTTTTCCCATAATAAAAAGCTAAAACAATAAAATATGATTTTATGAACCTTGAACAAGGTCTTACGTAATCTTTTTATAAAGATCTTTTGATTTTGTTCCAGAATGGAACACTAATTTTCATAGAATCGGATTTTTTTATATATTCTGCAAGGCGCACTGAATTGTATAATTACACATCAAACAACCACTTCCTATGAACTCGGGTGTGAAACTGTTTCCTTGTATCAAACATTGGGTACTACTCCCTTTAGAAATTATTCTACACGTGGGAGTTTTCCCACAGTAAAAAGCTAAAACAATAAAATATGATTTTACGAACCTTGAACAAGGTCTTACGCAATCTTTTTATAAAGATCTTTTGATTTTGATCAAGATTCGAATACTAATTTTCGTGGAATATGATTTTTTTATTTATTCTGCAAGGCGCATTGAATTGTATAATTACACATCAAGCCACCACTTCCTATGAACTCGGGTGTGAAACTGTTTCATTGTGTCAAACATTGGGTCCTTCTCCCTTGGGAAATTCTTCATCATGTGGGAGTTTTCCCACAATAAAGAGCTAAAACAATAAAATATGATTTTATGAACCTTGAACAAGGTCTAACGTAATCTTTTTATAAAGATCTTTTGATTTTGTTCCAGATTCGAATACTAATTTTCATGGAATCCGATTTTTTTATATATTCTGCAAGGTGCATTGAATTGTATAATTACACATCAAACAACCACTTGCTATTAACTCGTGTGTGAAACTGTTTCATTCTGTCAAACAATGGGTCCTTTTCCCTTGGGAAATTCTTCGACACGTGGTAGTTTTCCCATAATAAAAAGCTAAAACAATAAAATATAAGTTTATGAACCTTGAACAAGGTCTTACGTAATCTTTTTATAAAGATCTTTTGATTTTGTTCCTGATTCGAATACTAATTTTCATGGAATCTGATTTTTTTATTTATTTTGCAAGGCGCACTGAATTGTAGAATTACACATCAAACAACCACTTGCTATGAACTCGTGTGTGAAACTGTTTGCTTGTGTCAAACATTGGATCCTACTCCCTATAGATATTATTCTACACGTGGTAGTTTTCCCATAGTAAAAAGCTAAAACAATAAAATATGAGTTTATGAACCTTGAACAAGGCCTTACGTAATCTTTTTATAAAGATCTTTTGATATTGTTCCAGATTCGAATACAAATTTTCATGGAATATGATTTTTTTATTTATTCTGCAAGGCGCATTGAATTGTATAATTACACATCAAACAACCACTTCCTATGAACTCGGGTGAGAAACTGGATCATTGTGTCAAACATTGGGTCCTTCTCCCTTGGGAAATTTTTCATCATGTGGGAGTTTTCCCACAATAAAGAGCTAAAACAATAAAATATGATTTTATGAACCTTGAAGAAGGTCTTACGTAATCTTTTTATAAAGATCTTTTGATTTTGTTCCAGATTCGAATACTAATTTTCATGGAATCCGATTTTTTTATTTTTTCTGCAAGTCGCACTGAATTGTAGAATTACACATCAAACAACTACTTGCTATGAACTCGGGTGTGAAACTGTTTCATTGTGTCAAACATTGGGTCCTTCTCCCTTAGAAAATTCTTCGACACTTGAGATTTTCGCACAGTAAATAGCTAAAACAATAAAATATGATTTTATGAACCTTGAACAAGATCTTACTTAATCTTTTTAAAAAGATCTTTTGATTTTGTTCCAGATTCGAATACTAATTTTCATGGAATCTGATTTATTTATTTATTTTGCAAGGCGCACTGAATTGTAGAATTACACATTAAACAAGGTCTTACGTAATCTTTTTATAAAGATCTTTTGATTTTGTTCCAGAATCGAATACTAATTTTCATAGAATCGGATTTTTTTATGTATTCTGCAAGGCGCACTGAATTGTATAATTTCACAACAAACAACCACTTCCTATGAACTCGGGTGTGAAACTGTATCCTTGTGTCAAACATTGGGTCCTACTCCCTTTAGAAATTATTTTACACGTGGGAGTTTTCCCACAGTAAAAAGCTAAAACAATAAAATATGATTTTACGAACCTTGAACAAGGTCTTACGCAATCTTTTTATAAAGATCTTTTGATTTTGTTCCAGATTCGAATACTAATTCTCATGGAATCCGATTTTTTTATATATTCTGCAAGGTGCATTGAATTGTATAAGTACACATCAAACAACCACTTGCTATGAACTCGTGTGTGAAACTGTTTCATTCTGTCAAACAATGGGTCCTTTTCCCTTGGGAAATTCTTCGACACGTGGGAGTTTTCCCACAATAAAAAGCTAAAACAATAAAATATGATTTAATGAACCTTGAACAAGGTCTTACGTAATCTTTTTATAAAGATCTTTTGATTTTGTTCCAGAATCGAATACTAATTTTCATTGAATCGGATTTTTTTATATATTCTGCAAGGCGCACTGAATTGTATAATTACACATCAAGCAACCACTTCCTATGAACTCGGGTGTGAAACTGTTTCCTTGTGTCAAACATTGGGTCCTTCTTTCTTGGGAAATTCTTCATCATGTGGGAGTTTTCCCACAATAAAGAGCTAAAACAATAAAATATGATTTTATGAACCTTGAAGAAGGTCTTACGTAATCTTTTTATAAAGATCTTTTGATTTTGTTCCAGATTCGAATACTAATTCTCATGGAATCCGATTTTTTTATATATTCTGCAAGGTGCATTGAATTGTAGAATTACACATCAAACAACCACTTCCTATGAACTCGGGTGTGAAACTGTTTCACTGTGTCAAACATTGGGTCCTTCTCCCTTGGAAAATTCTTCGACACGTGGGATTTTCCCACAATAAAAAGCTAAAACAGTAAAATATGATTTTATGAACCTTGAACAAGGTCCTACGTAATCTTTTTATAAAGATCTTTTGATTTTATTGCAGATTCGAATACAAATTTTCATGGAATCTGATTTTTTAAATTTATTTTGCAAGAAGCACTGAATTGTATAATTACACATCAAACAACCACTAGCTATGAACTCGGGTGTGAAACTGTTTCATTGTGTCAAACATTGGATCCTTCTCCCTTGGGAAATTCTTCGACACGTGGGAGTTTTCCCACAATAAAAAGCTAAAACAATAAAAAATGACATTATGAACCTTGAAGAAGGTCTTACGTAATCTTTTTATAAAGATCTTTTGATTTTGTTCCAGATTCGAATACTAATTTTCATGGAATCCGATTTTTTTATTTTTTCTGCAAGGCGCACTGAATTGTAGAATTACACATCAAACAACTACTTGCTATGAACTCGGGTGTGAAACTGTTTCATTGTGTCAAACATTGGGTCCTTCTCCCTTAGAATATTCTTCGACACTTGAGATTTTCCCACAGTAAATAGCTAAAACAATAAAATATGATTTTATGAACCTTGAACAAGATCTTACTTAATCTTTTTAAAAAGATCTTTTGATTTTGTTCCAGATTCGAATACTAATTTTCATGGAATCTGATTTTTTTATTTATTTTGCAAGGCGCACTGAATTGTAGAATTACACATTAAACAAGGTCTTACGTAATCTTTTTATAAAGATCTTTTGATTTTGTTCCAGAATCGAATACTAATTTTCATAGAATCGGATTTTTTTATGTATTCTGCAAGGCGCACTGAATTGTATAATTACACAACAAACAACCACTTCCTATGAACTCGGGTGTGAAACTGTATCCTTGTGTCAAACATTGGGTCCTACTCCCTTTAGAAATTATTTTACACGTGGGAGTTTTCCCACAGTAAAAAGCTAAAACAATAAAATATGATTTTACGAACCTTGAACAAGGTCTTACGCAATCTTTTTATAAAGATCTTTTGATTTTGATCAAGATTCGAATACTAATTCTCATGGAATCCGATTTTTTTATATATTCTGCAAGGTGCATTGAATTGTATAAGTACACATCAAACAACCACTTGCTATGAACTCGGGTGTGAAACTGGATCATTGTGTCAAACATTGGGTCCTTCTCCCTTGGGAAATTTTTCATCATGTGGGAGTTTTCCCACAATAAAGAGCTAAAACAATAAAATATGATTTTATGAACCTTGAAGAAGGTCTTACGTAATCTTTTTATAAAGATCTTTTGATTTTGTTCCAGATTCGAATACTAATTTTCATAAAATCCGATTTTTTTATTTTTTCTGCAAGGCGCATTGAATTGTATAATTACACATCAAACAACTACTTGCTATGAACTCGGGTGTGAAACTGTTTCATTGTGTCAAACATTGGGTCCTTCTCCCTTAGAAAATTCTTCGACACTTGAGATTTTCCCACAGTAAATAGCTAAAACAATAAAATATGATTTTATGAACCTTGAACAAGATCTTACTTAATCTTTTTATAAAGATCTTTTGATTTTGTTCCAGATTCGAATACTAATTTTCATGGAATCCGATTTTTTTATATATTCTGCAAGGTGCATTGAATTGTATAATTACACATCAAACAACCACTTCCTATGAACTCGTGTGTGAAACTGTTTCATTCTGTCAAACAATGGGTCCTTTTCCCTTGGGAAATTCTTCGACACATGGTAGTTTTCCCATAATAAAAAGCTAAAACAATAAAATATGAGTTTATGAACCTTGAACAAGGTCTTACGCAATCTTTTTATAAAGATCTTTTGATTTTGATCAAGATTCGAATACTAATTCTCATGGAATCCGATTTTTTTATATATTCTGCAAGGTGCATTGAATTGTATAAGTACACATCAAACAACCACTTGCTATGAACTCGTGTGTGAAACTGTTTCATTCTGTCAAACAATGGGTCCTTTTCCCTTGGGAAATTCTTCGACACGTGGTAGTTTTCCCATAATAAAAAGCTAAAACAATAAAATATAAGTTTATGAACCTTGAACAAGGTCTTACGTAATCTTTTTATAAAGATCTTTTGATTTTGTTCCTGTATTCGAATACTAATTTTCATGGAATCTGATTTTTTTATTTATTTTGCAAGGCGCACTGAATTGTAGAATTACACATCAAACAACCACTTGCTATGAACTAGTGTGTGAAACTGTTTGCTTGTGTCAAACATTGGATCCTACTCCCTATAGATATTATTCTACACGTGGTAGTTTTCCCATAGTAAAAAGCTAAAACAATAAAATATGAGTTTATGAACCTTGAACAAGGCCTTACGTAATCTTTTTATAAAGATCTTTTGATATTGTTCCAGATTCGAATACAAATTTTCATGGAATCTGATTTTTTTATTTATTTTGCAAGGCGCACTGAATTGTAGAATTACACATCAAACAACCACTTGCTATGAACTCGGGTGAGAAACTGTTTCATTGTGTCAAACATTGGGTCCTTCTCCCTTGAAAAATTCTTCGACACGTGGGATTTTCCCACAATAAAAAGCTAAAACAGTAAAATATGATTTTATGAACCTTGAACAAGGTCTTACGCAATCTTTTTATAAAGATCTTTTGATTTTGATCAAGATTCGAATACTAATTTTCATGGAATATGATTTTTTTATTTATTCTGCAAGGCGCATTGAATTGTATAATTACACATCAAACAACCACTTCCTATGAACTCGGGTGAGAAACTGGATCATTGTGTCAAACATTGGGTCCTTCTCCCTTGGGAAATTTTTCATCATGTGGGAGTTTTCCCACAATAAAGAGCTAAAACAATAAAATATGATTTTATGAACCTTGAAGAAGGTCTTACGTAATCTTTTTATAAAGATCTTTTGATTTTGTTCCAGATTCGAATACTAATTTTCATGGAATCCGATTTTTTTATTTTTTCTGCAAGGCGCACTGAATTGTAGAATTACACATCAAACAACTACTTGCTATGAACTCGGGTGTGAAACTGTTTCATTGTGTCAAACATTGGGTCCTTTTCCCTTGGGAAATTCTTCGACACATGGTAGTTTTCCCATAATAAAAAGCTAAAACAATAAAATATGATTTTATGAACCTTGAACAACGTCTTACGTAATCTTTTTATAAAGATCTTTTGATTTTGTTCCAGAATGGAATACTAATTTTCATAGAATCGGATTTTTTTATATATTCTGCAAGGCGCACTGAATTGTATAATTACACATCAAACAACCACTTCCTATGAACTCGGGTGTGAAACTGTTTCCTTGTATCAAACATTGGGTACTACTCCCTTTAGAAATTATTCTACACGTGGGAGTTTTCCCACAGTAAAAAGCTAAAACAATAAAATATGATTTTACGAACCTTGAACAAGGTCTTACGCAATCTTTTTATAAAGATCTTTTGATTTTGATCAAGATTCGAATACTTATTTTCGTGGAATATGATTTTTTTATTTATTCTGCAAGGCGCATTGAATTGTATAATTACACATCAAGCCACCACTTCCTATGAACTCGGGTGTGAAACTGTTTCATTGTGTCAAACATTGGGTCCTTCTCCCTTGGGAAATTCTTCATCATGTGGGAGTTTTCCCACAATAAAAGGCTAAAACAATAAAATATGATTTTATGAACCTTGAACAAGGTCTAACGTAATCTTTTTATAAAGATCTTTTGATTTTGTTCCAGATTCGAATACTAATTTTCATGGAATCCGATTTTTTTATATATTCTGCAAGGTGCATTGAATTGTATAATTACACATCAAACAACCACTTGCTATTAACTCGTGTGTGAAACTGTTTCATTCTGTCAAACAATGGGTCCTTTTCCCTTGGGAAATTCTTCGACACGTGGTAGTTTTCCCATAATAAAAAGCTAAAACAATAAAATATAAGTTTATGAACCTTGAACAAGGTCTTACGTAATCTTTTTATAAAGATCTTTTGATTTTGTTCCTGATTCGAATACTAATTTTCATGGAATCTGATTTTTTTATTTATTTTGCAAGGCGCACTGAATTGTAGAATTACACATTAAACAAGGTCTTACGTAATCTTTTTATAAAGATCTTTTGATTTTGTTCCAGAATCGAATACTAATTTTCATAGAATCGGATTTTTTTATGTATTCTGCAAGGCGCACTGAATTGTATAATTACACAACAAACAACCACTTCCTATGAACTCGGGTGTGAAACTGTATCCTTGTGTCAAACATTGGGTCCTACTCCCTTTAGAAATTATTTTACACGTGGGAGTTTTCCCACAGTAAAAAGCTAAAACAATAAAATATGATTTTACGAACCTTGAACAAGGTCTTACGCAATCTTTTTATAAAGATCTTTTGATTTTGATCAAGATTCGAATACTAATTCTCATGGAATCCGATTTTTTTATATATTCTGCAAGGTGCATTGAATTGTATGAGTACACATCAAACAACCACTTGCTATGAACTCGTGTGTGAAACTGTTTCATTCTGTCAAACAATGGGTCCTTTTCCCTTGGGAAATTCTTCGACACGTGGTAGTTTTCCCATAATAAAAAGCTAAAACAATAAAATATAAGTTTATGAACCTTGAACAAGGTCTTACGTAATCTTTTTATAAAGATCTTTTGATTTTGTTCCTGATTCGAATACTAATTTTCATGGAATCTGATTTTTTTATTTATTTTGCAAGGCGCACTGAATTGTAGAATTACACATCAAACAACCACTTGCTATGAACTAGTGTGTGAAACTGTTTGCTTGTGTCAAACATTGGATCCTACTCCCTATAGATATTATTCTACACGTGGTAGTTTTCCCATAGTAAAAAGCTAAAACAATAAAATATGAGTTTATGAACCTTGAACAAGGCCTTACGTAATCTTTTTATAAAGATCTTTTGATATTGTTCCAGATTCGAATACAAATTTTCATGGAATCTGATTTTTTTATTTATTTTGCAAGGCGCACTGAATTGTAGAATTACACATCAAACAACCACTTGCTATGAACTCGGGTGATAAACTGTTTCATTGTGTCAAACATTGGGTCCTTCTCCCTTGAAAAATTCTTCGACACGTGGGATTTTCCCACAATAAAAATCTAAAACAGTAAAATATGATTTTATGAACCTTGAACAAGGTCTTACGCAATCTTTTTATAAAGATCTTTTGATTTTGATCAAGATTCGAATACTAATTTTCATGGAATATGATTTTTTTATTTATTCTGCAAGGCGCATTGAATTGTATAATTACACATCAAACAACCACTTCCTATGAACTCGGGTGAGAAACTGGATCATTGTGTCAAACATTGGGTCCTTCTCCCTTGGGAAATTCTTCATCATGTGGGAGTTTTCCCACAATAAAGAGCTAAAACAATAAAATATGATTTTATGAACCTTGAACAAGATCTTACTTAATCTTTTTATAAAGATCTTTTGATTTTGTTCCAGATTCGAATACTAATTTTCATGGAATCCGATTTTTTTATATATTCTGCAAGGTGCATTGAATTGTATAATTACACATCAAACATTCACTTGCTATGAACTCGTGTGTGAAACTGTTTCATTCTGTCAAACAATGGGTCCTTTTCCCTTGGGAAATTCTTCGACACATGGTAGTTTTCCCATAATAAAAAGCTAAAACAATAAAATATGATTTTATGAACCTTGAACTAGATCTTACTTAATCTTTTTAAAAAGATCTTTTGATTTTGTTCCAGATTCGAATACTAATTTTCATGGAATCTGATTTTTTTATTTATTTTGCAAGGCGCACTGAATTGTAGAATTACACATTAAACAAGGTCTTACGTAATCTTTTTATAAAGATCTTTTGATTTTGTTCCAGAATCGAATACTAATTTTCATAGAATCGGATTTTTTTATGTATTCTGCAAGGCGCACTGAATTGTATAATTACACAACAAACAACCACTTCCTATGAACTCGGGTGTGAAACTGTATCCTTGTGTCAAACATTGGGTCCTACTCCCTTTAGAAATTATTTTACACGTGGGAGTTTTCCCACAGTAAAAAGCTAAAACAATAAAATATGATTTTACGAACCTTGAACAAGGTCTTACGCAATCTTTTTATAAAGATCTTTTGATTTTGATCAAGATTCGAATACTAATTCTCATGGAATCCGATTTTTTTATTTATTCTGCAAGGCGCATTGAATTGTATAATTAAAATTCTTCGACACTTGAGATTTTCCCACAGTAAATAGCTAAAACAATAAAATATGATTTTATGAACCTTGAACAAGATCTTACTTAATCTTTTTAAAAAGATCTTTTGATTTTGTTCCAGATTCGAATACTAATTTTCATGGAAACCGATTTTTTTATATATTCTGCAAGGTGCATTGAATTGTATAATTACACATCAAACAACCACTTGCTATGAACTCGTGTGTGAAACTGTTTCATTCTGTCAAACAATGGGTCCTTTTCCCTTGGGAAATTCTTCGACACATGGTAGTTTTCCCATAATAAAAAGCTAAAACAATAAAATATGAGTTTATGAACCTTGAACAAGGTCTTACGTAATCTTTTTATAAAGATCTTTTGATTTTGTTCCAGATTCGAATACTAATTTTCATGGAATCTGATTTTTTTATTTATTTTGCAAGGCGCACTGAATTGTAGAATTACACATTAAACAACCACTTGCTATGAACTCGGGTGTGAAACTGTTTCATTGTGTCAAACATTGGGTCATTCTCCCTTGGAAAATTCTTCGACACGTGGGAGTTTTCCCACAATAAAAAGCTAAAACAATAAAATATGATTTTATTAACCTTGAACAAGGTCTTACGTAATCTTTTTATAAAGATCTTTTGATTTTGTTCCAGAATCGAATACTAATTTTCATAGAATCGGATTTTTTTATATATTCTGCAAGGCGCACTGAATTGTATAATTACACATCAAACAACCACTTGCTATGAACTCGTGTGTGAAACTGTTTGCTTGTGTCAAACATTGGATCCTACTCCCTATAGATATTATTCTACACGTGGTAGTTTTCCCATAGTAAAAAGCTAAAACAATAAAATATGAGTTTATGAACCATGAACAAGGTCTTACGTAATCTTTTTATAAAGATCTTTTGATTTTGTTCCAGATTCGAATACTAATTTTCATGGAATCTGATTTTTTTATTTATTTTGCAAGGCGCACTGAATTGTAGAATTACACATCAAACAACCACTTGCTATGAACTCGTGTGTGAAACTGTTTCATTCTGTCAAACAATGGGTCCTTTTCCCTTGGAAAATTCTTCGACACGTGGTAGTTTTCCCATAATAAAAAGCTAAAACAATAAAATATGTGTTTATGAACCTTGAACAAGTTCTTACATAATCTTTTTATAAAGATCTTTTGATTTTGTTCCAGATTCGAATACTAATTTTCATGGAATCGGATTTATTTATATATTCTGCAAGGCGCACTGAATTGTAGAACTACACATCAAACAACCACTTGCTATGAACTCGGGTGTGAAACTGTTTCATTGTGTCAAACATTGGGTCCTTCTCCCTTGGAAAATTCTTCGACACGTGGGAGTTTTCCCACAATAAAAAGCTAAAACAATAAAATATGATTTAATGAACCTTGAACAAGGTCTTACGTAATCTTTTTATAAAGATCTTTTGATTTTGTTCCAGAATCGAATACTAATTTTCATTGAATCGGATTTTTTTATATATTCTGCAAGGCGCACTGAATTGTATAATTACACATCAAGCAACCACTTCCTATGAACTCGGGTGTGAAACTGTTTCCTTGTGTCAAACATTGGGTCCTTCTCCCTTGGGAAATTCTTCATCATGTGGGAGTTTTCCCACAATAAAGAGCTAAAACAATAAAATATGATTTTATGAACCTTGAAGAAGGTCTTACGTAATCTTTTTATAAAGATCTTTTGATTTTATTGCAGATTCGAATACAAATTTTCATGGAATCTGATTTTTTAAATTTATTTTGCAAGGAGCACTGAATTGTATAATTACACATCAAACAACCACTTGCTATGAACTCGGGTGTGAAACTGTTTCATTGTGTCAAACATTGGATCCTTCTCCCTTGGGAAATTCTTCGACATGTGGGAGTTTTCCCACAATAAAAAGCTAATACAATAAAAAATGACATTATGAACCTTGAAGAAGGTCTTACGTAATCTTTTTATAAAGATCTTTTGATTTTGTTCCAGATTCGAATACTAATTTTCATGGAATCCGATTTTTTTATATATTCTGCAAGGTGCATTGAATTTTATAATTACACATCAAACATTCACTTGCTATGAACTCGTGTGTGAAACTGTTTCATTCTGTCAAACAATGGGTCCTTTTCCCTTGGGAAATACTTCGACACATGGTAGTTTTCCCATAATAAAAAGCTAAAACAATAAAATATGATTTTATGAACCTTGAACAAGGTCTTACGTAATCTTTTTATAAAGATCTTTTGATTTTGTTCCAGAATGGAATACTAATTTTCATAGAATCGGATTTTTTTATATATTCTGCAAGGCGCTCTGAATTGTATAATTACACATCAAACAACCACTTCCTATGAACTCGGGTGAAAAACTGTTTCCTTGTGTCAAACATTGGGTACTACTCCCTTTAGAAATTATTCTACACGTGGGAGTTTTCCCACAGTAAAAAGCTAAAACAATAAAATATGATTTTACGAACCTTGAACAAGGTCTTACGCAATCTTTTTATAAAGATCTTTTGATTTTGATCAAGATTCGAATACTAATTTTCATGGAATATGATTTTTTTATTTATTCTGCAAGGCGCATTGAATTGTATAATTAAACATCAAGCCACCACTTCCTATGAACTCGGGTGTGATACTGTTTCATTTTGTCAAACATTGGGTCCTTCTCCCTTGGGAAATTCTTCATCATGTGGGAGTTTTCCCACAATAAAGAGCTAAAACAATAAAATATGATTTTATGAACCATGAACAAGGTCTAACGTAATCTTTTTATAAAGATCTTTTGATTTTGTTCCAGATTCGAATACTAATTTTCATGGAATCCGATTTTTTTATATATTCTGCAAGGTGCATTGAATTGTATAATTACACATCAAACAACCACTTGCTATGAACTCGTGTGTGAAACTGTTTCATTCTGTCAAACAATGGGTCCTTTTCCCTTGGGAAATTCTTCGACACGTGGTAGTTTTCCCATAATAAAAAGCTAAAACAATAAAATATGAGTTTATGAACCTTGAACAAGGTCTTACGTAATCTTTTTATAAAGATCTTTTGATTTTGTTCCTGATTCGAATACTAATTTTCATGGAATCTGATTTTTTTATTTATTTTGCAAGGCGCACTGAATTGTAGAATTACACAGCAAACAACCACTTGCTATGAACTCGTGTGTGAAACTGTTTGCTTGTGTCAAACATTGGATCCTACTCCCTAAAGATATTATTCTACACGTGGTAGTTTTCCCATAGTAAAAAGCTAAAACAATAAAATATGAGTTTATGAACCTTGAACAAGGCCTTACGTAATCTTTTTATAAAGATCTTTTGATATTGTTCCAGATTCGAATACAAATTTTCATGGAATCTGATTTTTTTATTTATTTTGCAAGGCGCACTGAATTGTAGAATTACACATCAAACAACCACTTGCTATGAATCGGGTGAGAAACTGTTTCATTGTGTCAAACATTGGGTCCTTCTCCCTTGAAAAATTCTTCGACACGTGGGATTTTCCCACAATAAAAAGCTAAAACAGTAAAATATGATTTTATGAACCTTGAACAAGGTCGTACGTAATCTTTTTATAAAGATCTTTTGATTTTGTTCCAGATTCGAATACTAATTTTCATGGAATCCGATTTTTTTATTTTTTCTGCAAGGCGCACTGAATTGAAGAATTACACATCAAACAACTACTTGCTATGAACTCGGGTGTGAAACTGTTTCATTGTGTCAAACATTGGGTCCTTCTCCCTTAGAAAATTCTTCGACACTTGAGATTTTCCCACAGTAAATAGCTAAAACAATAAAATATGATTTTATGAACCTTGAACAAGATCTTACTTAATCTTTTTAAAAAGATCTTTTGATTTTGTTCCAGATTCGAATACTAATTTTCATGGAAACCGATTTTTTTATATATTCTGCAAGGTGCATTGAATTGTATAATTACACATCAAACAACCACTTGCTATGAACTCGTGTGTGAAACTGTTTCATTCTGTAAACAATGGGTCCTTTTCCCTTGGGAAATTCTTCGACACATGGTAGTTTTCCCATAATAAAAAGCTAAAACAATAAAATATGAGTTTATGAACCTTGAACAGGGTCTTACGTAATCTTTTTATAAAGATCTTTTGATTTTGTTCCAGATTCGAATACTAATTTTCATGGAATCTGATTTTTTTATTTATTTTGCAAGGCGCACTGAATTGTAGAATTACACATTAAACAACCACTTGCTATGAACTCGGGTGTGAAACTGTTTCATTGTGTCAAACATTGGGTCATTCTCCCTTGGAAAATTCTTCGACACGTGGGAGTTTTCCCACAATAAAAAGCTAAAACAATAAAATATGATTTTATTAACCTTGAACAAGGTCTTACGTAATCTTTTTATAAAGATCTTTTGATTTTGTTCCAGAATCGAATACTAATTTTCATAAAATCGGATTTTTTTATATATTCTGCAAGGCGCACTGAATTGTATAATTACACAACAAACAACCACTTCCTATGAACTCGGGTGTGAAACTGTTTCCTTGTGTCAAACATTGGGTCCTACTCCCTTGGAAAATTCATCGACACGTGGGATTTTTCAACAATAAAAAGCTAAAACAGTAAAATATGATTTTATGAACCTTGAACAAGGTCCTACGTTATCTTTTTATAAAGATCTTTTGATTTTATTGCAGATTCGAATACAAATTTTCATGGAATCTGATTTTTTTAATTTATTTTGCAAGGAGCACTGAATTGTATAATTACACATCAAACAACCACTTCCTATGAACTCGGGTGTGAAACTGTTTCCTTGTGTCAAACATTGGGTCCTACTCCCTTTAGAAATTATTCTACACGTGGGAGTTTTCCCACAGTAAAAAGCTAAAACAATAAAATATGATTTTACGAACCTTGAACAAGGTCTTACGTAATCTTTTTATAAAGATCTTTTGATTTTGTTCCAGAATCGAATACTAATTTTCATAGAATCGGATTTTTTTATGTATTCTGCAAGGCGCACTGAATTGTATAATTACACAACAAACAACCACTTCCTATGAACTCGGGTGTGAAACTGTATCCTTGTGTCAAACATTGGGTCCTACTCCCTTTAGAAATTATTTTACACGTGGGAGTTTTCCCACAGTAAAAAGCTAAAACAATAAAATATGATTTTACGAACCTTGAACAAGGTCTTACGCAATCTTTTTATAAAGATCTTTTGATTTTGATCAAGATTCGAATACTAATTCTCATGGAATCCGATTTTTTTATATATTCTGCAAGGTGCATTGAATTGTATAAGTACACATCAAACAACCACTTGCTATGAACTCGTGAGTGAAACTGTTTCATTCTGTCAAACAATGGGTCCTTTTCCCTTGGGAAATTCTTCGACACGTGGTAGTTTTCCCATAATAAAAAGCTAAAACAATAAAATATAAGTTTATGAACCTTGAACAAGGTCTTACGTAATCTTTTTATAAAGATCTTTTGATTTTGTTCCTGATTCGAATACTAATTTTCATGGAATCTGATTTTTTTATTTATTTTGCAAGGCGCACTGAATTGTAGAATTACACATCAAACAACCACTTGCTATGAACTAGTGTGTGAAACTGTTTGCTTGTGTCAAACATTGGATCCTACTCCCTATAGATATTATTCTACACGTGGTAGTTTTCCCATAGTAAAAAGCTAAAACAATAAAATATGAGTTTATGAACCTTGAACAAGGCCTTACGTAATCTTTTTATAAAGATCTTTTGATATTGTTCCAGATTCGAATACAAATTTTCATGGAATCTGATTTTTTTATTTATTTTGCAAGGCGCACTGAATTGTAGAATTACACATCAAACAACCACTTGCTATGAACTCGGGTGATAAACTGTTTCATTGTGTCAAACATTGGGTCCTTCTCCCTTGAAAAATTCTTCGACACGTGGGATTTTCCCACAATAAAAATCTAAAACAGTAAAATATGATTTTATGAACCTTGAACAAGGTCTTACGCAATCTTTTTATAAAGATCTTTTGATTTTGATCAAGATTCGAATACTAATTTTCATAAAATATGATTTTTTTATTTATTCTGCAAGGCGCATTGAATTGTATAATTACACATCAAACAACCACTTCCTATGAACTCGGGTGAGAAACTGGATCATTGTGTCAAACATTGGGTCCTTCTCCCTTGGGAAATTCTTCATCATGTGGGAGTTTTCCCACAATAAAGAGCTAAAACAATAAAATATGATTTTATGAACCTTGAACAAGATCTTACTTAATCTTTTTATAAAGATCTTTTGATTTTGTTCCAGATTCGAATACTAATTTTCATGGAATCCGATTTTTTTATATATTCTGCAAGGTGCATTGAATTGTATAATTACACATCAAACAACCACTTGCTATGAACTCGTGTGTGAAACTGTTTCATTCTGTCAAACAATGGGTCCTTTTCCCTTGGGAAATTCTTCGACACATGGTAGTTTTCCCATAATAAAAAGCTAAAACAATAAAATATGATTTTATGAACCTTGAACAAGATCTTACTTAATCTTTTTAAAAAGATCTTTTGATTTTGTTCCAGATTCGAATACTAATTTTCATGGAATCTGATTTTTTTATTTATTTTGCAAGGCGCACTGAATTGTAGAATTACACATTAAACAAGGTCTTACGTAATCTTTTTATAAAGATCTTTTGATTTTGTTCCAGAATCGAATACTAATTTTCATAGAATCGGATTTTTTTATGTATTCTGCAAGGCGCACTGAATTGTATAATTACACAACAAACAACCACTTCCTATGAACTCGGGTGTGAAACTGTATCCTTGTGTCAAACATTGGGTCCTACTCCCTTTAGAAATTATTTTACACGTGGGAGTTTTCCCACAGTAAAAAGCTAAAACAATAAAATATGATTTTACGAACCTTGAACAAGGTCTTACGCAATCTTTTTATAAAGATCTTTTGATTTTGATCAAGATTCGAATACTAATTCTCATGGAATCCGATTTTTTTATTTATTCTGCAAGGCGCATTGAATTGTATAATTAAAATTCTTCGACACTTGAGATTTTCCCACAGTAAATAGCTAAAACAATAAAATATGATTTTATGAACCTTGAACAAGATCTTACTTAATCTTTTTAAAAAGATCTTTTGATTTTGTTCCAGATTCGAATACTAATTTTCATGGAAACCGATTTTTTTATATATTCTGCAAGGTGCATTGAATTGTATAATTACACATCAAACAACCACTTGCTATGAACTCGTGTGTGAAACTGTTTCATTCTGTCAAACAATGGGTCCTTTTCCCTTGGGAAATTCTTCGACACATGGTAGTTTTCCCATAATAAAAAGCTAAAACAATAAAATATGAGTTTATGAACCTTGAACAAGGTCTTACGTAATCTTTTTATAAAGATCTTTTGATTTTGTTCCAGATTCGAATACTAATTTTCATGGAATCTGATTTTTTTATTTATTTTGCAAGGCGCACTGAATTGTAGAATTACACATTAAACAACCACTTGCTATGAACTCGGGTGTGAAACTGTTTCATTGTGTCAAACATTGGGTCATTCTCCCTTGGAAAATTCTTCGACACGTGGGAGTTTTCCCACAATAAAAAGCTAAAACAATAAAATATGATTTTATTAACCTTGAACAAGGTCTTACGTAATCTTTTTATAAAGATCTTTTGATTTTGTTCCAGAATCGAATACTAATTTTCATAGAATCGGATTTTTTTATATATTCTGCAAGGCGCACTGAATTGTATAATTACACAACAAACAACCACTTCCTATGAACTCGGGTGTGAAACTGTTTCCTTGTGTCAAACATTGGGTCCTACTCCCTTTAGAAATTATTCTACACGTGAAAGTTTTCCCACAGTAAAAAGCTAAAACAATAAAATATGATTTTACGAACCTTGAACAAGGTCTTACGCAATCTTTTTATAAAGATCTTTTGATTTTGATCAAGATTCGAATACTAATTTTCATGGAATCCGATTTTTTTATATATTCTGCAAGGTGCATTGAATTGTATAAGTACACATCAAACAACCACTTGCTATGAACTCGTGTGTGAAACTGTTTCATTCTGTCAAACAATGGGTCCTTTTCCCTTGGGAAATTCTTCGACACGTGGTAGTTATCCCATAATAAAAAGCTAAAACAATAAAATATGAGTTTATGAACCTTGAACAAGGTCTTACGTAATCTTTTTATAAAGATCTTTTGATTTTGTTCCAGATTCGAATACTAATTTTCATGGAATCTGATTTTTTTATTTATTTTGCAAGGCGCACTGAATTGTAGAATTACACATCAAACAACCACTTGCTATGAACTCGTGTGTGAAACTGTTTCATTCTGTCAAACAATGGGTCCTTTTCCCTTGGAAAATTCTTCGACACGTGGTAGTTTTCCCATAATAAAAAGCTAAAACAATAAAATATGTGTTTATGAACCTTGAACAAGTTCTTACATAATCTTTTTATAAAGATCTTTTGATTTTGTTCCAGATTCGAATACTAATTTTCATGGAATCGGATTTATTTATATATTCTGCAAGGCGCACTGAATTGTAGAACTACACATCAAACAACCACTTGCTATGAACTCGGGTGTGAAACTGTTTCATTGTGTCAAACATTGGGTCCTTCTCCCTTGGAAAATTCTTCGACACGTGGGAGTTTTCCCACAATAAAAAGCTAAAACAATAAAATATGATTTAATGAACCTTGAACAAGGTCTTACGTAATCTTTTTATAAAGATCTTTTGATTTTGTTCCAGAATCGAATACTAATTTTCATTGAATCGGATTTTTTTATATATTCTGCAAGGCGCACTGAATTGTATAATTACACATCAAGCAACCACTTCCTATGAACTCGGGTGTGAAACTGTTTCCTTGTGTCAAACATTGGGTCCTTCTCCCTTGGGAAATTCTTCATCATGTGGGAGTTTTCCCACAATAAAGAGCTAAAACAATAAAATATGATTTTATGAACCTTGAAGAAGGTCTTACGTAATCTTTTTATAAAGATCTTTTGATTTTATTGCAGATTCGAATACAAATTTTCATGGAATCTGATTTTTTAAATTTATTTTGCAAGGAGCACTGAATTGTATAATTACACATCAAACAACCACTTGCTATGAACTCGGGTGTGAAACTGTTTCATTGTGTCAAACATTGGATCCTTCTCCCTTGGGAAATTCTTCGACATGTGGGAGTTTTCCCACAATAAAAAGCTAATACAATAAAAAATGACATTATGAACCTTGAAGAAGGTCTTACGTAATCTTTTTATAAAGATCTTTTGATTTTGTTCCAGATTCGAATACTAATTTTCATGGAATCCGATTTTTTTATATATTCTGCAAGGTGCATTGAATTTTATAATTACACATCAAACATTCACTTGCTATGAACTCGTGTGTGAAACTGTTTCATTCTGTCAAACAATGGGTCCTTTTCCCTTGGGAAATACTTCGACACATGGTAGTTTTCCCATAATAAAAAGCTAAAACAATAAAATATGATTTTATGAACCTTGAACAAGGTCTTACGTAATCTTTTTATAAAGATCTTTTGATTTTGTTCCAGAATGGAATACTAATTTTCATAGAATCGGATTTTTTTATATATTCTGCAAGGCGCTCTGAATTGTATAATTACACATCAAACAACCACTTCCTATGAACTCGGGTGTGAAACTGTTTCCTTGTGTCAAACATTGGGTACTACTCCCTTTAGAAATTATTCTACACGTGGGAGTTTTCCCACAGTAAAAAGCTAAAACAATAAAATATGATTTTACGAACCTTGAACAAGGTCTTACGCAATCTTTTTATAAAGATCTTTTGATTTTGATCAAGATTCGAATACTAATTTTCATGGAATATGATTTTTTTATTTATTCTGCAAGGCGCATTGAATTGTATAATTAAACATCAAGCCACCACTTCCTATGAACTCGGGTGTGAAACTGTTTCATTTTGTCAAACATTGGGTCCTTCTCCCTTGGGAAATTCTTCATCATGTGGGAGTTTTCCCACAATAAAGAGCTAAAACAATAAAATATGATTTTATGAACCATGAACAAGGTCTAACGTAATCTTTTTATAAAGATCTTTTGATTTTGTTCCAGATTCGAATACTAATTTTCATGGAATCCGATTTTTTTATATATTCTGCAAGGTGCATTGAATTGTATAATTACACATCAAACAACCACTTGCTATGAACTCGTGTGTGAAACTGTTTCATTCTGTCAAACAATGGGTCCTTTTCCCTTAAGAAATTCTTCGACACGTGGTAGTTTTCCCATAATAAAAAGCTAAAACAATAAAATATGAGTTTATGAACCTTGAACAAGGTCTTACGTAATCTTTTTATAAAGATCTTTTGATTTTGTTCCAGATTCGAATACTAATTTTCATGGAATCTGATTTTTTTATTTATTTTGCAAGGCGCACTGAATTGTAGAATTACACATTAAACAACCACTTGCTATGAACTCGGGTGTGAAACTGTTTCATTGTGTCAAACATTGGGTCATTCTCCCTTGGAAAATTCTTCGACACGTGGGAGTTTTCCCACAATAAAAAGCTAAAACAATAAAATATGATTTTATTAACCTTGAACAAGGTCTTACGTAATCTTTTTATAAAGATCTTTTGATTTTGTTCCAGAATCGAATACTAATTTTCATAGAATCGGATTTTTTTATATATTCTGCAAGGCGCACTGAATTGTATAATTACACAACAAACAACCACTTCCTATGAACTCGGGTGTGAAACTGTTTCCTTGTGTCAAACATTGGGTCCTACTCCCTTTAGAAATTATTCTACACGTGAAAGTTTTCCCACAGTAAAAAGCTAAAACAATAAAATATGATTTTACGAACCTTGAACAAGGTCTTACGCAATCTTTTTATAAAGATCTTTTGATTTTGATCAAGATTCGAATACTAATTTTCATGGAATCCGATTTTTTTATATATTCTGCAAGGTGCATTGAATTGTATAAGTACACATCAAACAACCACTTGCTATGAACTCGTGTGTGAAACTGTTTCATTCTGTCAAACAATGGGTCCTTTTCCCTTGGGAAATTCTTCGACACGTGGTAGTTATCCCATAATAAAAAGCTAAAACAATAAAATATGAGTTTATGAACCTTGAACAAGGTCTTACGTAATCTTTTTATAAAGATCTTTTGATTTTGTTCCAGATTCGAATACTAATTTTCATGGAATCTGATTTTTTTATTTATTTTGCAAGGCGCACTGAATTGTAGAACTACACATCAAACAACCACTTGCTATGAACTCGTGTGTGAAACTGTTTCATTCTGTCAAACAATGGGTCCTTTTCCCTTGGAAAATTCTTCGACACGTGGTAGTTTTCCCATAATAAAAAGCTAAAACAATAAAATATGTGTTTATGAACCTTGAACAAGTTCTTACATAATCTTTTTATAAAGATCTTTTGATTTTGTTCCAGATTCGAATACTAATTTTCATGGAATCGGATTTATTTATATATTCTGCAAGGCGCACTGAATTGTAGAACTACACATCAAACAACCACTTGCTATGAACTCGGGTGTGAAACTGTTTCATTGTGTCAAACATTGGGTCCTTCTCCCTTGGAAAATTCTTCGACACGTGGGAGTTTTCCCACAATAAAAAGCTAAAACAATAAAATATGATTTAATGAACCTTGAACAAGGTCTTACGTAATCTTTTTATAAAGATCTTTTGATTTTGTTCCAGAATCGAATACTAATTTTCATTGAATCGGATTTTTTTATATATTCTGCAAGGCGCACTGAATTGTATAATTACACATCAAGCAACCACTTCCTATGAACTCGGGTGTGAAACTGTTTCCTTGTGTCAAACATTGGGTCCTTCTCCCTTGGGAAATTCTTCATCATGTGGGAGTTTTCCCACAATAAAGAGCTAAAACAATAAAATATGATTTTATGAACCTTGAAGAAGGTCTTACGTAATCTTTTTATAAAGATCTTTTGATTTTATTGCAGATTCGAATACAAATTTTCATGGAATCTGATTTTTTAAATTTATTTTGCAAGGAGCACTGAATTGTATAATTACACATCAAACAACCACTTGCTATGAACTCGGGTGTGAAACTGTTTCATTGTGTCAAACATTGGATCCTTCTCCCTTGGGAAATTCTTCGACATGTGGGAGTTTTCCCACAATAAAAAGCTAATACAATAAAAAATGACATTATGAACCTTGAAGAAGGTCTTACGTAATCTTTTTATAAAGATCTTTTGATTTTGTTCCAGATTCGAATACTAATTTTCATGGAATCCGATTTTTTTATATATTCTGCAAGGTGCATTGAATTTTATAATTACACATCAAACATTCACTTGCTATGAACTCGTGTGTGAAACTGTTTCATTCTGTCAAACAATGGGTCCTTTTCCCTTGGGAAATACTTCGACACATGGTAGTTTTCCCATAATAAAAAGCTAAAACAATAAAATATGATTTTATGAACCTTGAACAAGGTCTTACGTAATCTTTTTATAAAGATCTTTTGATTTTGTTCCAGAATGGAATACTAATTTTCATAGAATCGGATTTTTTTATATATTCTGCAAGGCGCTCTGAATTGTATAATTACACATCAAACAACCACTTCCTATGAACTCGGGTGTGAAACTGTTTCCTTGTGTCAAACATTGGGTACTACTCCCTTTAGAAATTATTCTACACGTGGGAGTTTTCCCACAGTAAAAAGCTAAAACAATAAAATATGATTTTACGAACCTTGAACAAGGTCTTACGCAATCTTTTTATAAAGATCTTTTGATTTTGATCAAGATTCGAATACTAATTTTCATGGAATATGATTTTTTTATTTATTCTGCAAGGCGCATTGAATTGTATAATTAAACATCAAGCCACCACTTCCTATGAACTCGGGTGTGAAACTGTTTCATTTTGTCAAACATTGGGTCCTTCTCCCTTGGGAAATTCTTCATCATGTGGGAGTTTTCCCACAATAAAGAGCTAAAACAATAAAATATGATTTTATGAACCATGAACAAGGTCTAACGTAATCTTTTTATAAAGATCTTTTGATTTTGTTCCAGATTCGAATACTAATTTTCATGGAATCCGATTTTTTTATATATTCTGCAAGGTGCATTGAATTGTATAATTACACATCAAACAACCACTTGCTATGAACTCGTGTGTGAAACTGTTTCATTCTGTCAAACAATGGGTCCTTTTCCCTTAAGAAATTCTTCGACACGTGGTAGTTTTCCCATAATAAAAAGCTAAAACAATAAAATATGAGTTTATGAACCTTGAACAAGGTCTTACGTAATCTTTTTATAAAGATCTTTTGATTTTGATCAAGATTCGAATACTAATTTTCATGGAATATGATTTTTTTATTTATTCTGCAAGGCGCATTGAATTGTATAATTAAACATCAAGCCACCACTTCCTATGAACTCGGGTGTGAAACTGTTTCATTTTGTCAAACATTGGGTCCTTCTCCCTTGGGAAATTCTTCATCATGTGGGAGTTTTCCCACAATAAAGAGCTAAAACAATAAAATATGATTTTATGAACCATGAACAAGGTCTAACGTAATCTTTTTATAAAGATCTTTTGATTTTGTTCCAGATTCGAATACTAATTTTCATGGAATCCGATTTTTTTATTTATTTTGCAAGGCGCACTGAATTGTAGAATTACACAGCAAACAACCACTTGCTATGAACTCGTGTGTGAAACTGTTTGCTTGTGTCAAACATTGGATCCTACTCCCTATAGATATTATTCTACACGTGGTAGTTTTCCCATAGTAAAAAGCTAAAACAATAAAATATGAGTTTATGAACCTTGAACAAGGTCTTACGTAATCTTTTTATAAAGATCTTTTGATTTTGTTCCAGATTCGAATACTAATTTTCATGGAATCTGATTTTTTTATTTATTTTGCAAGGCGCACTGAATTGTAGAATTACACATCAAACAACCACTTGCTATGAACTCGTGTGTGAAACTGTTTCATTCTGTCAAACAATGGGTCCTTTTCCCTTGGAAAATTCTTCGACACGTGGTAGTTTTCCCATAATAAAAAGCTAAAACAATAAAATATGTGTTTATGAACCTTGAACAAGTTCTTACATAATCTTTTTATAAAGATCTTTTGATTTTGTTCCAGATTCGAATACTAATTTTCATGGAATCGGATTTATTTATATATTCTGCAAGGCGCACTGAATTGTAGAACTACACATCAAACAACCACTTGCTATGAACTCGGGTGTGAAACTGTTTCATTGTGTCAAACATTGGGTCCTTCTCCCTTGGAAAATTCTTCGACACGTGGGAGTTTTCCCACAATAAAAAGCTAAAACAATAAAATATGATTTAATGAACCTTGAACAAGGTCTTACGTAATCTTTTTATAAAGATCTTTTGATTTTGTTCCAGAATCGAATACTAATTTTCATTGAATCGGATTTTTTTATATATTCTGCAAGGCGCACTGAATTGTATAATTACACATCAAGCAACCACTTCCTATGAACTCGGGTGTGAAACTGTTTCCTTGTGTCAAACATTGGGTCCTTCTCCCTTGGGAAATTCTTCATCATGTGGGAGTTTTCCCACAATAAAGAGCTAAAACAATAAAATATGATTTTATGAACCTTGAAGAAGGTCTTACGTAATCTTTTTATAAAGATCTTTTGATTTTATTGCAGATTCGAATACAAATTTTCATGGAATCTGATTTTTTAAATTTATTTTGCAAGGAGCACTGAATTGTATAATTACACATCAAACAACCACTTGCTATGAACTCGGGTGTGAAACTGTTTCATTGTGTCAAACATTGGATCCTTCTCCCTTGGGAAATTCTTCGACATGTGGGAGTTTTCCCACAATAAAAAGCTAATACAATAAAAAATGACATTATGAACCTTGAAGAAGGTCTTACGTAATCTTTTTATAAAGATCTTTTGATTTTGTTCCAGATTCGAATACTAATTTTCATGGAATCCGATTTTTTTATATATTCTGCAAGGTGCATTGAATTTTATAATTACACATCAAACATTCACTTGCTATGAACTCGTGTGTGAAACTGTTTCATTCTGTCAAACAATGGGTCCTTTTCCCTTGGGAAATACTTCGACACATGGTAGTTTTCCCATAATAAAAAGCTAAAACAATAAAATATGATTTTATGAACCTTGAACAAGGTCTTACGTAATCTTTTTATAAAGATCTTTTGATTTTGTTCCAGAATGGAATACTAATTTTCATAGAATCGGATTTTTTTATATATTCTGCAAGGCGCTCTGAATTGTATAATTACACATCAAACAACCACTTCCTATGAACTCGGGTGTGAAACTGTTTCCTTGTGTCAAACATTGGGTACTACTCCCTTTAGAAATTATTCTACACGTGGGAGTTTTCCCACAGTAAAAAGCTAAAACAATAAAATATGATTTTACGAACCTTGAACAAGGTCTTACGCAATCTTTTTATAAAGATCTTTTGATTTTGATCAAGATTCGAATACTAATTTTCATGGAATATGATTTTTTTATTTATTCTGCAAGGCGCATTGAATTGTATAATTAAACATCAAGCCACCACTTCCTATGAACTCGGGTGTGAAACTGTTTCATTTTGTCAAACATTGGGTCCTTCTCCCTTGGGAAATTCTTCATCATGTGGGAGTTTTCCCACAATAAAGAGCTAAAACAATAAAATATGATTTTATGAACCATGAACAAGGTCTAACGTAATCTTTTTATAAAGATCTTTTGATTTTGTTCCAGATTCGAATACTAATTTTCATGGAATCCGATTTTTTTATATATTCTGCAAGGTGCATTGAATTGTATAATTACACATCAAACAACCACTTGCTATGAACTCGTGTGTGAAACTGTTTCATTCTGTCAAACAATGGGTCCTTTTCCCTTGGGAAATTCTTCGACACGTGGTAGTTTTCCCATAATAAAAAGCTAAAACAATAAAATATGAGTTTATGAACCTTGAACAAGGTCTTACGTAATCTTTTTATAAAGATCATTTGATTTTGATCAAGATTCGAATACTAATTTTCATGGAATATGATTTTTTTATTTATTCTGCAAGGCGCATTGAATTGTATAATTAAACATCAAGCCACCACTTCCTATGAACTCGGGTGTGAAACTGTTTCATTTTGTCAAACATTGGGTCCTTCTCCCTTGGGAAATTCTTCATCATGTGGGAGTTTTCCCACAATAAAGAGCTAAAACAATAAAATATGATTTTATGAACCATGAACAAGGTCTAACGTAATCTTTTTATAAAGATCTTTTGATTTTGTTCCAGATTCGAATACTAATTTTCATGGAATCCGATTTTTTTATTTATTTTGCAAGGCGCACTGAATTGTAGAATTACACAGCAAACAACCACTTGCTATGAACTCGTGTGTGAAACTGTTTGCTTGTGTCAAACATTGGATCCTACTCCCTAAAGATATTATTCTACACGTGGTAGTTTTCCCATAGTAAAAAGCTAAAACAATAAAATATGAGTTTATGAACCTTGAACAAGGCCTTACGTAATCTTTTTATAAAGATCTTTTGATATTGTTCCAGATTCGAATACAAATTTTCATGGAATCTGATTTTTTTATTTATTTTGCAAGGCGCACTGAATTGTAGAATTACACATCAAACAACCACTTGCTATGAATCGGGTGAGAAACTGTTTCATTGTGTCAAACATTGGGTCCTTCTCCCTTGAAAAATTCTTCGACACGTGGGATTTTCCCACAATAAAAAGCTAAAACAGTAAAATATGATTTTATGAACCTTGAACAAGGTCGTACGTAATCTTTTTATAAAGATCTTTTGATTTTGTTCCAGATTCGAATACTAATTTTCATGGAATCCGATTTTTTTATTTTTTCTGCAAGGCGCACTGAATTGAAGAATTACACATCAAACAACTACTTGCTATGAACTCGGGTGTGAAACTGTTTCATTGTGTCAAACATTGGGTCCTTCTCCCTTAGAAAATTCTTCGACACTTGAGATTTTCCCACAGTAAATAGCTAAAACAATAAAATATGATTTTATGAACCTTGAACAAGATCTTACTTAATCTTTTTAAAAAGATCTTTTGATTTTGTTCCAGATTCGAATACTAATTTTCATGGAAACCGATTTTTTTATATATTCTGCAAGGTGCATTGAATTGTATAATTACACATCAAACAACCACTTGCTATGAACTCGTGTGTGAAACTGTTTCATTCTGTCAAACAATGGGTCCTTTTCCCTTGGGAAATTCTTCGACACATGGTAGTTTTCCCATAAAAAAAAGCTAAAACAATAAAATATGAGTTTATGAACCTTGAACAAGGTCTTACGTAATCTTTTTATAAAGATCTTTTGATTTTGTTCCAGATTCGAATACTAATTTTCATGGAATCTGATTTTTTTATTTATTTTGCAAGGCGCACTGAATTGTAGAATTACACATTAAACAACCACTTGCTATGAACTCGGGTGTGAAACTGTTTCATTGTGTCAAACATTGGGTCATTCTCCCTTGGAAAATTCTTCGACACGTGGGAGTTTTCCCACAATAAAAAGCTAAAACAATAAAATATGATTTTATTAACCTTGAACAAGGTCTTACGTAATCTTTTTATAAAGATCTTTTGATTTTGTTCCAGAATCGAATACTAATTTTCATAGAATCGGATTTTTTTATATATTCTGCAAGGCGCACTGAATTGTATAATTACACAACAAACAACCACTTCCTATGAACTCGGGTGTGAAACTGTTTCCTTGTGTCAAACATTGGGTCCTACTCCCTTGGAAAATTCATCGACACGTGGGATTTTTCAACAATAAAAAGCTAAAACAGTAAAATATGATTTTATGAACCTTGAACAAGGTCCTACGTTATCTTTTTATAAAGATCTTTTGATTTTATTGCAGATTCGAATACAAATTTTCATGGAATCTGATTTTTTTAATTTATTTTGCAAGGAGCACTGAATTGTATAATTACACATCAAACAACCACTTCCTATGAACTCGGGTGTGAAACTGTTTCCTTGTGTCAATCATTGGGTCCTACTCCCTTTAGAAATTATTCTACACGTGGGAGTTTTCCCACAGTAAAAAGCTAAAACAATAAAATATGATTTTACGAACCTTGAACAAGGTCTTACGCAATCTTTTTATAAAGATCTTTTGATTTTGTTCCAGAATCGAATACTAATTTTCATAGAATCGGATTTTTTTATATATTCTGCAAGGCGCACTGAATTGTATAATTACACAACAAACAACCACTTCCTATGAATTCGGGTGTGAAACTGTTTCCTTGTGTCAAACATTGGGTCCTACTCCCTTTAGAAATTATTCTACACGTGGGAGTTTTCCCACAGTAAAAAGCTAAAACAATAAAATATGATTTTACGAACCTTGAACAAGGTCTTACGCAATCTTTTTATAAAGATCTTTTGATTTTGATCAAGATTCGAATACTAATTTTCATGGAATATGATTTTTTTATTTATTCTGCAAGGCGCATTGAATTGTATAATTACACATCAAACAACCACTTCCTATGAACTCGGGTGTGAAACTGTTTCATTGTGTCAAACATTGGGTCATTCTCCCTTGGAAAATTCTTCGACACGTGGGAGTTTTCCCACAATAAAAAGCTAAAACAGTAAAATATGATTTTATGAACCTTGAACAAGGTCGTACGTAATCTTTTTATAAAGATCTTTTGATATTGTTCCAGATTCGAATACAAATTTTCACGGAATCTGATTTTTTTATTTATTTTGCAAGGCGCACTGAATTGTAGAATTACACATCAAACAACCACTTGCTATGAATCGGGTGAGAAACTGTTTCATTGTGTCAAACATTGGGTCCTTCTCCCTTGAAAAATTCTTCGACACGTGGGATTTTCCCACAATAAAAAGCTAAAACAGTAAAATATGATTTTATGAACCTTGAACAAGGTCGTACGTAATCTTTTTATAAAGATCTTTTGATTTTGTTCCAGATTCGAATACTAATTTTCATGGAATCCGATTTTTTTATTTTTTCTGCAAGGCGCACTGAATTGTAGAATTACACATCAAACAACTACTTGCTATGAACTCGGGTGTGAAACTGTTTCATTGTGTCAAACATTGGGTCCTTCTCCCTTAGAAAATTCTTCGACACTTGAGATTTTCCCACAGTAAATAGCTAAAACAATAAAATATGATTTTATGAACCTTGAACAAGATCTTACTTAATCTTTTTAAAAAGATCTTTTGATTTTGTTCCAGATTCGAATACTAATTTTCATGGAAACCGATTTTTTTATATATTCTGCAAGGTGCATTGAATTGTATAATTACACATCAAACAACCACTTGCTATGAACTCGTGTGTGAAACTGTTTCATTCTGTCAAACAATGGGTCCTTTTCCCTTGGGAAATTCTTCGACACATGGTAGTTTTCCCATAATAAAAAGCTAAAACAATAAAATATGAGTTTATGAACCTTGAACAAGGTCTTACGTAATCTTTTTATAAAGATCTTTTGATTTTGTTCCAGATTCGAATACTAATTTTCATGGAATCTGATTTTTTTATTTATTTTGCAAGGCGCACTGAATTGTAGAATTACACATTAAACAACCACTTGCTATGAACTCGGGTGTGAAACTGTTTCATTGTGTCAAACATTGGGTCATTCTCCCTTGGAAAATTCTTCGACACGTGGGAGTTTTCCCACAATAAAAAGCTAAAACAATAAAATATGATTTTATTAACCTTGAACAAGGTCTTACGTAATCTTTTTATAAAGATCTTTTGATTTTGTTCCAGAATCGAATACTAATTTTCATAGAATCGGATTTTTTTATATATTCTGCAAGGCGCACTGAATTGTATAATTACACAACAAACAACCACTTCCTATGAACTCGGGTGTGAAACTGTTTCCTTGTGTCAAACATTGGGTCCTACTCCCTTGGAAAATTCATCGACACGTGGGATTTTTCAACAATAAAAAGCTAAAACAGTAAAATATGATTTTATGAACCTTGAACAAGGTCCTACGTTATCTTTTTATAAAGATCTTTTGATTTTATTGCAGATTCGAATACAAATTTTCATGGAATCTGATTTTTTTAATTTATTTTGCAAGGAGCACTGAATTGTATAATTACACATCAAACAACCACTTCCTATGAACTCGGGTGTGAAACTGGATCATTGTGTCAAACATTGGGTCCTTCTCCCTTGGGAAATTTTTCATCATGTGGGAGTTTTCCCACAATAAAGAGCTAAAACAATAAAATATGATTTTATGAACCTTGAACAAGGTCTTACGTAATCTTTTTATAAAGATCTTTTGATTTTGTTCCAGAATCGAATACTAATTTTCATAGAATCGGATTTTTTTATATATTCTGCAAGGCGCACTGAATTGTATAATTACACAACAAACAACCACTTCCTATGAATTCGGGTGTGAAACTGTTTCCTTGTGTCAAACATTGGGTCCTACTCCCTTTAGAAATTATTCTACACGTGGGAGTTTTCCCACAGTAAAAAGCTAAAACAATAAAATATGATTTTACGAACCTTGAACAAGGTCTTACGCAATCTTTTTATAAAGATCTTTTGATTTTGATCAAGATTCGAATACTAATTTTCATGGAATATGATTTTTTTATTTATTCTGCAAGGCGCATTGAATTGTATAATTACACATCAAACAACCACTTCCTATGAACTCGGGTGTGAAACTGTTTCATTGTGTCAAACATTGGGTCATTCTCCCTTGGAAAATTCTTCGACACGTGGGAGTTTTCCCACAATAAAAAGCTAAAACAATAAAATATGATTTTATTAACCTTGAACAAGGTCTTACGTAATCTTTTTATAAAGATCTTTTGATTTTGTTCCAGAATCGAATACTAATTTTCATAGAATCGGATTTTTTTATATATTCTGCAAGGCGCACTGAATTGTATAATTACACAACAAACAACCACTTCCTATGAACTCGGGTGTGAAACTGTTTCCTTGTGTCAAACTTTGGGTCCTACTCCCTTGGAAAATTCATCGACACGTGGGATTTTTCAACAATAAAAAGCTAAAACAGTAAAATATGATTTTATGAACCTTGAACAAGGTCCTACGTTATCTTTTTATAAAGATCTTTTGATTTTATTGCAGATTCGAATACAAATTTTCATGGAATCTGATTTTTTTAATTTATTTTGCAAGGAGCACTGAATTGTATAATTACACATCAAACAACCACTTCCTATGAACTCGGGTGTGAAACTGGATCATTGTGTCAAACATTGGGTCCTTCTCCCTTGGGAAATTTTTCATCATGTGGGAGTTTTCCCACAATAAAGAGCTAAAACAATAAAATATGATTTTATGAACCTTGAACAAGGTCTTACGTAATCTTTTTATAAAGATCTTTTGATTTTGTTCCAGAATCGAATACTAATTTTCATAGAATCGGATTTTTTTATATATTCTGCAAGGCGCACTGAATTGTATAATTACACAACAAACAACCACTTCCTATGAATTCGGGTGTGAAACTGTTTCCTTGTGTCAAACATTGGGTCCTACTCCCTTTAGAAATTATTCTACACGTGGGAGTTTTCCCACAGTAAAAAGCTAAAACAATAAAATATGATTTTACGAACCTTGAACAAGGTCTTACGCAATCTTTTTATAAAGATCTTTTGATTTTGATCAAGATTCGAATACTAATTTTCATGGAATATGATTTTTTTATTTATTCTGCAAGGCGCATTGAATTGTATAATTACACATCAAACAACCACTTCCTATGAACTCGGGTGTGAAACTGGATCATTGTGTCAAACATTGGGTCCTTCTCCCTTGGGAAATTTTTCATCATGTAAGAGTTTTCCCACAATAAAGAGCTAAAACAATAAAATATGATTTTATGAACCTTGAAGAAGGTCTTACGTAATCTTTTTATAAAGATCTTTTGATTTTGTTCCAGATTCGAATACTAATTTTCATAAAATCCGATTTTTTTATTTTTTCTGCAAGGCGCACTGAATTGTAGAATTACACATCAAACAACTACTTGCTATGAACTCGGGTGTGAAACTGTTTCATTGTGTCAAACATTGGGTCCTTCTCCCTTAGAAAATTCTTCGACACTTGAGATTTTCCCACAGTAAATAGCTAAAACAATAATATATGATTTTATGAACCTTGAACAAGATCTTACTTAATCTTTTTATAAAGATCTTTTGATTTTGTTCCAGATTCGAATACTAATTTTCATGGAATCCGATTTTTTTTATATATTCTGCAAGGTGCATTGAATTGTATAATTACACATCAAACAACCACTTCCTATGAACTCGTGTGTGAAACTGTTTCATTCTGTCAAACAATGGGTCCTTTTCCCTTGGGAAATTCTTCGACACATGGTAGTTTTCCCATAATAAAAAGCTAAAACAATAAAATATGAGTTTATGAACCTTGAACAAGGTCTTACGTAATCTTTTTATAAAGATCTTTTGATTTTGTTCCAGATTCGAATACTAATTTTCATGGAATCTGATTTTTTTATTTATTTTGCAAGGCGCACTGAATTGTAGAATTACACATTAAACAACCACTTGCTATGAACTCGGGTGTGAAACTGTTTCATTGTGTCAAACATTGGGTCATTCTCCCTTGGAAAATTCTTCGACACGTGGGAGTTTTCCCAATATAAAAAGCTAAAACAATAAAATTTGATTTTATTAACCTTGAACAAGGTCTTACGTAATCTTTTTATAAAGATCTTTTGATTTTGTTCCAGAATCGAATACTAATTTTCATAGAATCGGATTTTTTTATATATTCTGCAAGGCGCACTGAATTGTATAATTACACAACAAACAACCACTTCCTATGAATTCGGGTGTGAAACTGTTTCCTTGTGTCAAACATTGGGTCCTACTCCCTTTAGAAATTATTCTACACGTGGGAGTTTTCCCACAGTAAAAAGCTAAAACAATAAAATATGATTTTACGAACCTTGAACAAGGTCTTACGCAATCTTTTTATAAAGATCTTTTGATTTTGATCAAGATTCGAATACTAATTTTCATGGAATATGATTTTTTATTTATTCTGCAAGGCGCATTGAATTGTATAATTACACATCAAGCAACCACTTCCTATGAACTCGGGTGTGAAACTGTTTCATTGTGTCAAACACTGGGTCCTTCTCCCATGGGAAATTCTTCATCATGTGGGAGTTTTCCCACAATAAAGAGCTAAAACAATAAAATATGATTTTATGAACCTTGAACAAGGTCTTACGTAATCTTTTTATAAAGATCTTTTGATTTTGTTCCAGATTTGAATACTAATTTTCATGGAATCTGATTTTTTTATTTATTTTGCAAGGCGCACTGAATTGTAGAATTACACATCAAACAACCACTTGCTATGAACTCGTTTGTGAAACTGTTTCATTCTGTCAAACAATGGGTCCTTTTCCCTTGGAAAATTCTTCGACACGTGGTAGTTTTCCCATAATAAAAAGCTAAAACAATAAAATATGAGTTTATGAACCTTGAACAAGTTCTTACGTAATCTTTTTATAAAGATCTTTTGATTTTGTTCCAGTTTCGAATACTAATTTTCATGGAATCTGATTTATTTATATATTCTGCAAGGCGCACTGAATTGTAGAACTACACATCAAACAACCACTTGCTATGAACTCGGGTGTGAAACTGTTTCATTGTGTCAAACATTGGGTCCTTCTCCCTTGGAAAATTCTTCGACACGTGGGATTTTCCCACAATAAAAAGCAAAAACAGTAAAATATGATTTTATGAACCTTGAACAAGGTCCTACGTAATCTTTTTATAAAGATCTTTTGATTTTATTGCAGATTCGAATACAAATTTTCATGGAATCTGATTTTTTAAATTTATTTTGCAAGGCGCACTGAATTATATAATTACATATCAAAAGACCACTTGCTATGAACTCGGGTGTGAAACTGTTTCATTGTGTCAAACATTGGGTCCTTCTCCCTTGGAAAATTCTTCGACACGTGGGAGTTTTCCCACAATAAAAAGCTAAAACAATAAAATATGATTTTATGAACCTTGAACAAGGTCTTACGTAATCTTTTTATAAAGATCTTTTGATTTTATTGCAGATTCGAATACAAATTTTCATGGAATCTGATTTTTTAAATTTATTTTGCAAGGAGCACTGAATTGTATAATTACACATCAAACAACCACTTGCTATGAACTCGGGTGTGAAACTGTTTCATTGTGTCAAACATTGGATCCTTCTACCTTGGGAAATTCTTCGACATGTGGGAGTTTTCCCACAATAAAAAGCTAATACAATAAAAAATGACATTATGAACCTTGAAGAAGGTCTTACGTAATCTTTATATAAAGATCTTTTGATTTTGTTCCAGATTCGAATACTAATTTTCATGGAATCCGATTTTTTTATTTTTTCTGCAAGGCGCACTGAATTATAGAATTACACATCAAACAACTACTTGCTATGAACTCGGGTGTGAAACTGTTTCATTGTGTCAAACATTGGGTCCTTCTCCCTTAGAAAATTCTTCGACACGTGAGATTTTCCCACAATAAATAGCTAAAACAATAAAATATGATTTTATGAACCTTGAACAAGATCTAACTTAATCTTTTTATAAAGATCTTTTGATTTTGTTCCAGATTCGAATACTAATTTTCATGGAATCCGATTTTTTTATATATTCTGCAAGGTGCATTGAATTGTATAATTACACATCAAACATTCACTTGCTATGAACTCGTGTGTGAAACTGTTTCATTCTGTCAAACAATGGGTCCTTTTCCCTTAGGAAATTCTTCGACACATGGTAGTTTTCCCATAATAAAAAGCTAAAACAATAAAATATGATTGTATGAACCTTGAACAAGGTCTTACGTAATCTTTTTATAAAGATCTTTTGATTTTGTTCCAGAATCGAATACTAATTTTCATAGAATCGGATTTTTTTATATATTCTGAGAGGCGCACTAAATTGTATAATTACACAACAAACAACCACTTCCTATGAATTCGGGTGTGAAACTGTTTCCTTGTGTCAAACATTGGGTCCTACTCCCTTTAGAAATTATTCTACACGTGGGAGTTTTCCCACAGTAAAAAGCTAAAACAATAAAATATGATTTTACGAACCTTGAACAAGGTCTTACGCAATCTTTTTATAAAGATCTTTTGATTTTGATCAAGATTCGAATACTAATTTTCATGGAATATGATTTTTTTATTTATTCTGCAAGGCGCATTGAATTGTATAATTACACATCAAACAACCACTTCCTATGAACTCGGGTGTGAAACTGGATCATTGTGTCAAACATTGGGTCCTTCTCCCTTGGGAAATTTTTCATCATGTAAGAGTTTTCCCACAATAAAGAGCTAAAACAATAAAATATGATTTTATGAACCTTGAAGAAGGTCTTACGTAATCTTTTTATAAAGATCTTTTGATTTTGTTCCAGATTCGAATACTAATTTTCATAAAATCCGATTTTTTTATTTTTTCTGCAAGGCGCACTGAATTGTAGAATTACACATCAAACAACTACTTGCTATGAACTCGGGTGTGAAACTGTTTCATTGTGTCAAACATTGGGTCCTTCTCCCTTAGAAAATTCTTCGACACTTGAGATTTTCCCACAGTAAATAGCTAAAACAATAATATATGATTTTATGAACCTTGAACAAGATCTTACTTAATCTTTTTATAAAGATCTTTTGATTTTGTTCCAGATTCGAATACTAATTTTCATGGAATCCGATTTTTTTTATATATTCTGCAAGGTGCATTGAATTGTATAATTACACATCAAACAACCACTTCCTATGAACTCGTGTGTGAAACTGTTTCATTCTGTCAAACAATGGGTCCTTTTCCCTTGGGAAATTCTTCGACACATGGTAGTTTTCCCATAATAAAAAGCTAAAACAATAAAATATGAGTTTATGAACCTTGAACAAGGTCTTACGTAATCTTTTTATAAAGATCTTTTGATTTTGTTCCAGATTCGAATACTAATTTTCATGGAATCTGATTTTTTTATTTATTTTGCAAGGCGCACTGAATTGTAGAATTACACATTAAACAACCACTTGCTATGAACTCGGGTGTGAAACTGTTTCATTGTGTCAAACATTGGGTCATTCTCCCTTGGAAAATTCTTCGACACGTGGGAGTTTTCCCAATATAAAAAGCTAAAACAATAAAATATGATTTTATTAACCTTGAACAAGGTCTTACGTAATCTTTTTATAAAGATCTTTTGATTTTGTTCCAGAATCGAATACTAATTTTCATAGAATCGGATTTTTTTATATATTCTGCAAGGCGCACTGAATTGTATAATTACACAACAAACAACCACTTCCTATGAATTCGGGTGTGAAACTGTTTCCTTGTGTCAAACATTGGGTCCTACTCCCTTTAGAAATTATTCTACACGTGGGAGTTTTCCCACAGTAAAAAGCTAAAACAATAAAATATGATTTTACGAACCTTGAACAAGGTCTTACGCAATCTTTTTATAAAGATCTTTTGATTTTGATCAAGATTCGAATACTAATTTTCATGGAATATGATTTTTTATTTATTCTGCAAGGCGCATTGAATTGTATAATTACACATCAAGCAACCACTTCCTATGAACTCGGGTGTGAAACTGTTTCATTGTGTCAAACACTGGGTCCTTCTCCCATGGGAAATTCTTCATCATGTGGGAGTTTTCCCACAATAAAGAGCTAAAACAATAAAATATGATTTTATGAACTTTGAACAAGGTCTTACGTAATCTTTTTATAAAGATCTTTTGATTTTGTTCCAGATTTGAATACTAATTTTCATGGAATCTGATTTTTTTATTTATTTTGCAAGGCGCACTGAATTGTAGAATTACACATCAAACAACCACTTGCTATGAACTCGTTTGTGAAACTGTTTCATTCTGTCAAACAATGGGTCCTTTTCCCTTGGAAAATTCTTCGACACGTGGTAGTTTTCCCATAATAAAAAGCTAAAACAATAAAATATGAGTTTATGAACCTTGAACAAGTTCTTACGTAATCTTTTTATAAAGATCTTTTGATTTTGTTCCAGTTTCGAATACTAATTTTCATGGAATCTGATTTATTTATATATTCTGCAAGGCGCACTGAATTGTAGAACTACACATCAAACAACCACTTGCTATGAACTCGGGTGTGAAACTGTTTCATTGTGTCAAACATTGGGTCCTTCTCCCTTGGAAAATTCTTCGACACGTGGGATTTTCCCACAATAAAAAGCAAAAACAGTAAAATATGATTTTATGAACCTTGAACAAGGTCCTACGTAATCTTTTTATAAAGATCTTTTGATTTTATTGCAGATTCGAATACAAATTTTCATGGAATCTGATTTTTTAAATTTATTTTGCAAGGCGCACTGAATTATATAATTACATATCAAAAGACCACTTGCTATGAACTCGGGTGTGAAACTGTTTCATTGTGTCAAACATTGGGTCCTTCTCCCTTGGAAAATTCTTCGACACGTGGGAGTTTTCCCACAATAAAAAGCTAAAACAATAAAATATGATTTTATGAACCTTGAACAAGGTCTTACGTAATCTTTTTATAAAGATCTTTTGATTTTATTGCAGATTCGAATACAAATTTTCATGGAATCTGATTTTTTAAATTTATTTTGCAAGGAGCACTGAATTGTATAATTACACATCAAACAACCACTTGCTATGAACTCGGGTGTGAAACTGTTTCATTGTGTCAAACATTGGATCCTTCTACCTTGGGAAATTCTTCGACATGTGGGAGTTTTCCCACAATAAAAAGCTAATACAATAAAAAATGACATTATGAACCTTGAAGAAGGTCTTACGTAATCTTGATATAAAAATCTTTTGATTTTGTTCCAGATTCGAATACTAATTTTCATGGAATCCGATTTTTTTATTTTTTCTGCAAGGCGCACTGAATTATAGAATTACACATCAAACAACTACTTGCTATGAACTCGGGTGTGAAACTGTTTCATTGTGTCAAACATTGGGTCCTTCTCCCTTAGAAAATTCTTCGACACGTGAGATTTTCCCACAATAAATAGCTAAAACAATAAAATATGATTTTATGAACCTTGAACAAGATCTAACTTAATCTTTTTATAAAGATCTTTTGATTTTGTTCCAGATTCGAATACTAATTTTCATGGAATCCGATTTTTTTTATATATTCTGCAAGGTGCATTGAATTGTATAATTACACATCAAACAACCACTTCCTATGAACTCGTGTGTGAAACTGTTTCATTCTGTCAAACAATGGGTCCTTTTCCCTTGGGAAATTCTTCGACACATGGTAGTTTTCCCATAATAAAAAGCTAAAACAATAAAATATGAGTTTATGAACCTTGAACAAGGTCTTACGTAATCTTTTTATAAAGATCTTTTGATTTTGTTCCAGATTCGAATACTAATTTTCATGGAATCTGATTTTTTTATTTATTTTGCAAGGCGCACTGAATTGTAGAATTACACATTAAACAACCACTTGCTATGAACTCGGGTGTGAAACTGTTTCATTGTGTCAAACATTGGGTCATTCTCCCTTGGAAAATTCTTCGACACGTGGGAGTTTTCCCAATATAAAAAGCTAAAACAATAAAATATGATTTTATTAACCTTGAACAAGGTCTTACGTAATCTTTTTATAAAGATCTTTTGATTTTGTTCCAGAATCGAATACTAATTTTCATAGAATCGGATTTTTTTATATATTCTGCAAGGCGCACTGAATTGTATAATTACACAACAAACAACCACTTCCTATGAATTCGGGTGTGAAACTGTTTCCTTGTGTCAAACATTGGGTCCTACTCCCTTTAGAAATTATTCTACACGTGGGAGTTTTCCCACAGTAAAAAGCTAAAACAATAAAATATGATTTTACGAACCTTGAACAAGGTCTTACGCAATCTTTTTATAAAGATCTTTTGATTTTGATCAAGATTCGAATACTAATTTTCATGGAATATGATTTTTTATTTATTCTGCAAGGCGCATTGAATTGTATAATTACACATCAAGCAACCACTTCCTATGAACTCGGGTGTGAAACTGTTTCATTGTGTCAAACACTGGGTCCTTCTCCCATGGGAAATTCTTCATCATGTGGGAGTTTTCCCACAATAAAGAGCTAAAACAATAAAATATGATTTTATGAACCTTGAACAAGGTCTTACGTAATCTTTTTATAAAGATCTTTTGATTTTGTTCCAGATTTGAATACTAATTTTCATGGAATCTGATTTTTTTATTTATTTTGCAAGGCGCACTGAATTGTAGAATTACACATCAAACAACCACTTGCTATGAACTCGTTTGTGAAACTGTTTCATTCTGTCAAACAATGGGTCCTTTTCCCTTGGAAAATTCTTCGACACGTGGTAGTTTTCCCATAATAAAAAGCTAAAACAATAAAATATGAGTTTATGAACCTTGAACAAGTTCTTACGTAATCTTTTTATAAAGATCTTTTGATTTTGTTCCAGTTTCGAATACTAATTTTCATGGAATCTGATTTATTTATATATTCTGCAAGGCGCACTGAATTGTAGAACTACACATCAAACAACCACTTGCTATGAACTCGGGTGTGAAACTGTTTCATTGTGTCAAACATTGGGTCCTTCTCCCTTGGAAAATTCTTCGACACGTGGGATTTTCCCACAATAAAAAGCAAAAACAGTAAAATATGATTTTATGAACCTTGAACAAGGTCCTACGTAATCTTTTTATAAAGATCTTTTGATTTTATTGCAGATTCGAATACAAATTTTCATGGAATCTGATTTTTTAAATTTATTTTGCAAGGCGCACTGAATTATATAATTACATATCAAAAGACCACTTGCTATGAACTCGGGTGTGAAACTGTTTCATTGTGTCAAACATTGGGTCCTTCTCCCTTGGAAAATTCTTCGACACGTGGGAGTTTTCCCACAATAAAAAGCTAAAACAATAAAATATGATTTTATGAAACTTGAACAAGGTCTTACGTAATCTTTTTATAAAGATCTTTTGATTTTATTGCAGATTCGAATACAAATTTTCATGGAATCTGATTTTTTAAATTTATTTTGCAAGGAGCACTGAATTGTGAAATTACACATCAAACAACCACTTGCTATGAACTCGGGTGTGAAACTGTTTCATTGTGTCAAACATTGGATCCTTCTACCTTGGGAAATTCTTCGACATGTGGGAGTTTTCCCACAGTAAAAAGCTAATACAATAAAAAATGACATTATGAACCTTGAAGAAGGTCTTACGTAATCTTGATATAAAAATCTTTTGATTTTGTTCCAGATTCGAATACTAATTTTCATGGAATCCGATTTTTTTATTTTTTCTGCAAGGCGCACTGAATTATAGAATTACACATCAAACAACTACTTGCTATGAACTCGGGTGTGAAACTGTTTCATTGTGTCAAACATTGGGTCCTTCTCCCTTAGAAAATTCTTCGACACGTGAGATTTTCCCACAATAAATAGCTAAAACAATAAAATATGATTTTATGAACCTTGAACAAGATCTAACTTAATCTTTTTATAAAGATCTTTTGATTTTGTTCCAGATTCGAATACTAATTTTCATGGAATCCGATTTTTTTATATATTCTGCAAGGTGCATTGAATTGTATAATTACACATCAAACATTCACTTGCTATGAACTCGTGTGTGAAACTGTTTCATTCTGTCAAACAATGGGTCCTTTTCCCTTAGGAAATTCTTCGACACATGGTAGTTTTCCCATAATAAAAAGCTAAAACAATAAAATATGATTGTATGAACCTTGAACAAGGTCTTACGTAATCTTTTTATAAAGATCTTTTGATTTTGTTCCAGAATCGAATACTAATTTTCATAGAATCGGATTTTTTTATATATTCTGCAAGGCGCACTGAATTGTATAATTACACATCAAACAACCACTTCCTATGAACTCGGGTGTGAAACTGTTTCCTTGTGTCAAACATTGGGTACTACTCCCTTTAGAAATTATTCTACACGTGGGAGTTTTCCCACAGTAAAAAGCTAAAACAATAAAATATGATTTTACGAACCTTGAACAAGGTCTTACGCAATCTTTTTATAAAGATCTTTTGATTTTGATCAAGATTCGAATACTAATTTTCATGGAATATGATTTTTTTATTTATTCTGCAAGGCGCATTGAATTGTATAATTACACATCAAGCAACCACTTCCTATGAACTCGGGTGTGAAACTGTTTCATTGTGTCAAACATTGGGTCCTTCTCCCTTGGGAAATTCTTCATCATGTGGGAGTTTTCCCACAATAAAGAGCTAAAACAATAAAATATGATTTTATGAACCTTGAATAAGGTCTAACGTAATCTTTTTATAAAGATCTTTTGATTTTGTTCCAGATTCGAATACTAATTTTAATGGAATCCGATTTTTTTATATATTCTGCAAGGTGCATTGAATTGTATAATTACACATCAAACAACCACTTGCTATGAACTCGTGTGTGAAACTGTTTCATTCTGTCAAACAATGGGTCCTTTTCCCTTGGGAAATTCTTCGACGAGTGGTAGTTTTCCCATAATAAAAAGCTAAAACAATAAAATATGAGTTTATGAACCTTGAACAAGGTCTTACGTAATCTTTTTATAAAGATCTTTTGATTTTGTTCCTGATTCGAATACTAATTTTCATGGAATCTGATTTTTTTATTTATTTTGCAAGGCGCACTGAATTGCAGAATTACACATCAAACAACCACTTGCTATGAACTCGTGTGTGAAACTGTTTGCTTGTGTCAAACATTGGATCCTACTCCCTATAGATATTATTCTACACGTGGTAGTTTTCCCATAGTAAAAAGCTAAAACAATAAAATATGATTTTATGAACCTTGAACAAGGTCTTACGCAATCTTTTTATAAAGATCTTTTGATTTTGATCAAGATTCGAATACTAATTTTCATGGAATATGATTTTTTTATTTATTCTGCAAGGCGCATTGAATTGTATAATTACACATCAAACAACCACTTCCTATGAACTCGGGTGTGAAACTGGATCATTGTGTCAAACATTGGGTCCTTCTCCCTTGGGAAATTTTTCATCATGTGGGAGTTTTCCCACAATAAAAAGCTAGAACAATAAAATATGATTTTATGAACCTTGAAGAAGGTCTTACGTAATCTTTTTATAAAGATCTTTTGATTTTGTTCCAGATTCGAATACTAATTTTCATGGAATCCGATTTTTTTATTTTTTCTGCAAGGCGCACTGAATTGTAGAATTACACATCAAACAACTACTTGCTATGAACTCGGGTGTGAAACTGTTTCATTGTGTCAAACATTGGGTCCTTCTCCCTTAGAAAATTCTTCGACACTTGAGATTTTCCCACAGTAAATAGCTAAAACAATAAAATATGATTTTATGAACCTTGAACAAGATCTTACTTAATCTTTTTATAAAGATCTTTTGATTTTGTTCCAGATTCGAATACTAATTTTCATGGAAACCGATTTTTTTATATATTCTGCAAGGTGCATTGAATTGTATAATTACACATCAAACAACCACTTCCTATGAACTCGGGTGTGAAACTGGATCATTGTGTCAAACATTGGGTCCTTCTCCCTTGGGAAATTTTTCATCATGTGGGAGTTTTCCGACAATAAAGAGCTAAAACAATAAAATATGAGTTTATGAACCTTGAACAAGGTCTTACGTAATCTTTTTATAAAGATCTTTTGATTTTGTTCCAGATTCGAATACTAATTTTCATGGAATCTGATTTTTTTATTTATTTTGCAAGGCGCACTGAATTGTAGAATTACACATTAAACAACCACTTGCTATGAACTCGGGTGTGAAACTGTTTCATTGTGTCAAACATTGGGTGATTCTCCCTTGGAAAATTCTTCGACACGTGGGAGTTTTCCCACAATAAAAAGCTAAAACAATAAAATATGATTTTATTAACCTTGAACAAGGTCTTACGTAATCTTTTTATAAAGATCTTTTGATTTTGTTCCAGAATCGAATACTAATTTTCATAGAATCGGATTTTTTTATATATTCTGCAAGGCGCACTGAATTGTATAATTACACAACAAACAACCACTTCCTATGAATTCGGGTGTGAAACTGTTTCCTTGTGTCAAACATTGGGTCCTACTCCCTTTAGAAATTATTCTACATGTGGGAGTTTTCCCACAGTAAAAAGCTAAAACAATAAAATATGATTTTACGAACCTTGAACAAGGTCTTACGCAATCTTTTTATAAAGATCTTTTGATTTTGATCAAGATTCGAATACTAATTTTCATGGAATATGATTTTTTATTTATTCTGCAAGGCGCATTGAATTGTATATTTACACATCAAGCAACCACTTCCTATGAACTCGGGTGTGAAACTGTTTCATTATTTCAAACATTGGGTCCTTCTCCCTTGGGAAATTCTTCATCATGTGGGAGTTTTCCCACAATAAAGAGCTAAAACAATAAAATATGATTTTATGAACCTTGAACAAGGTCTTACGTAATCTTTTTATAAAGATCTTTTGATTTTGTTCCAGATTTGAATACTAATTTTCATGGAAACCGATTTTTTTATATATTCTGCAAGGTGCATTGAATTGTATAATTACACATCAAGCAACCACTTCCTATGAACTCGGGTGTGAAACTGTTTCATTCTGTCAAACAATGGGTCCTTTTCCCTTGGGAAATTCTTCGACACATGGTAGTTTTCCCATAATAAAAACCTAAAACAATAAAATATGAGTTTATGAACCTTGAACAAGGTCTTACGTAATCTTTTTATAAAGATCTTTTGATTTTGTTCCAGATTCGAATACTAATTTTCATGGAATCTGATTTTTTTATTTATTTTGCAAGGCGCACTGAATTGTAGAATTACACATCAAACAACCACTTCCTATGAACTCGGGTGTGAAACTGTTTCCTTGTGTCAAACATTGGGTCCCACTCCCTTTAGAAATTATTCTACACGTGGGAGTTTTCCCACAGTAAAAAGCTAAAACAATAAAATATGATTTTACGAACCTTGAACAAGGTCTTACGCAATCTTTTTATAAAGATCTTTTGATTTTGATCAAGATTCGAATACTAATTTTCATGGAATATGATTTTTTTATTTATTCTGCAAGGCGCAATGAATTGTATCATTACACATCAAACAACCACTTCCTATGAACTCGGGTGTGAAACTGGATCATTGTGTCAAACATTGGGTCCTTCTCCCTTGGGAAATTTTTCATCATGTGGGAGTTTTCCCACAATAAAGAGCTAAAACAAGAAAATATGATTTTATGAACCTTGAAGAAGGTCTTACGTAATCTTTTTATAAAGATCTTTTGATTTTGTTCCAGATTCGAATACTAATTTTCATGGAATCCGATTTTTTTATATATTCTGCAAGGTGCATTGAATTGTATAATTACACATCAAACATTCACTTGCTATGAACTCGTGTGTGAAACTGTTTCCTTGTGTCAAACATTGGGTCCCACTCCCTTTAGAAATTATTCTACACGTGGGAGTTTTCCCACAGTAAAAAGCTAAAACAATAAAATATGATTTTACGAACCTTGAACAAGGTCTTACGCAATCTTTTTATAAAGATCTTTTGATTTTGATCAAGATACGAATACTAATTTTCATGGAATATGATTTTTTTATTTATTCTGCAAGGCGCATTGAATTGTATAATTACACATCAAACAACCACTTCCTATGAACTCGGGTGTGAAACTGGATCATTGTGTCAAACATTGGGTCCTTCTCCCTTGGGAAATTTTTCATCATGTGGGAGTTTTCCCACAATAAAGAGCTAAAACAAGAAAATATGATTTTATGAACCTTGAAGAAGGTCTTACGTAATCTTTTTATAAAGATCTTTTGATTTTGTTCCAGATTCGAATACTAATTTTCATGGAATCCGATTTTTTTATATATTCTGCAAGGTGCATTGAATTGTATAATTACACATCAAACATTCACTTGCTATGAACTCGTGTGTGAAACTGTTTCATTCTGTCAAACATTGGGTACTACTCCCTTTAGAAATTATTCTACACGTGGGAGTTTTCCCACAGTAAAAAGCTAAAACAATAAAATATGATTTTACGAACCTTGAACAAGGTCTTACGCAATCTTTTTATAAAGATCTTTTGATTTTGATCAAGATTCGAATACTAATTTTCATGGAATATGATTTTTTTATTTATTCTGCAAGGCGCATTGAATTATATAATTACACATCAAACAACCACTTCCTATGAACTCGGGTGTGAAACAGTTTCATTGTGTCAAACATTAAGTCCTTCTCCCTTGGGAAATTCTTCATCATGTGGGAGTTTTCCCACAATAAAGAGCTAAAACAATAAAATATGATTTTATAAACCTTGAATAAGGTCTAACGCAATCTTATTTATAAAGATCTTTTGATTTTGTTCCAGATTCGAATACTAATTTTCATGGAATCCGATTTTTTTATATATTCTGCAAGGTGCAATGAATTGTATAATTACACATCAAACAACCACTTGCTATGAACTCGTGTGTGAAACTGTTTCATTCTGTCAAACAATGGGTCCTTTTCCCTTGGGAAATTCTTCGACACGTGGTAGTTTTCCCATAATAAAAAGCTAAAACAATAAAATATGAGTTTATGAACCTTGAACAAGGTCTTACGTAATCTTTTTATAAAGATCTTTTGATTTTGTTCCTGATTCGAATACTAATTTTCATGGAATCTGATTTTTTTATTTATTCTGCAAGGCGCAATGAATTGTATCATTACACATCAAGCAACCACTTCCTATGAACTCGGGTGTGAAACTGTTTCATTGTGTCAAACATTGGGTCCTTTTCCCTTGGGAAATTCTTCATCATGTGGGAGTTTTCCCACAATAAAAAGCTAAAACAATAAAATATGATTTTATGAACCTTGAACAAGGTCTTACGTAATCTTTTTATAAAGATCTTTTGATTTTATTGCAGATTCGAATACAAATTTTCATGGAATCTGATTTTTTAAATTTATTTTGCAAGGAGCACTGAATTGTATAATTACACATCAAACAACCACTTGCTATGAACTCGGGTGTGAAACTGTTTCATTGTGTCAAACATTGGATCCTTCTCCCTTGGGAAATTCTTCGACACGTGGGAGTTTTCCCACAATAAAAAGCTAATACAATAAAAAATGACATTATGAACCTTGAAGAAGGTCTTACGTAATCTTTTTATAAAGATCTTTTGATTTTGTTCCAGATTCGAATACTAATTTTCATGGAATCCGATTTTTTTATTTTTTCTGCAAGGCGCACTGAATTATAGAATTACAATTCAAACAACTACTTGCTATGAACTAGGGTGTGAAACTGTTTCATTGTGTCAAACATTGGGTCCTTCTCCCTTGGGAAATTCTTCGACACATGGTAGTTTTCCCATAATAAAAAGCTAAAACAATAAAATATGATTGTATGAACCTTGAACAAGGTCTTACGTAATCTTTTTATAAAGATCTTTTGATTTTGTTCCAGAATCGAATACTAATTTTCATAGAATCGGATTTTTTTATATATTCTGCAAGGCGCACTGAATTGTATAATTACACATCAAACAACCACTTCCTATGAACTCGGGTGTGAAACTGTTTCCTTGTGTCAAACATTGGGTACTACTCCCTTTAGAAATTATTCTACACGTGGTAGTTTTCCCATAGTAAAAAGCTAAAACAATAAAATATGATTTTATGAACCTTGAACAAGGTCTTACGCAATCTTTTTATAAAGATCTTTTGATTTTGATCAAGATACGAATACTAATTTTCATGGAATATGATTTTTTTATTTATTCTGCAAGGCGCATTGAATTGTATAATTACACATCAAACAACCACTTCCTATGAACTCGGGTGTGAAACTGGATCATTGTGTCAAACATTGGGTCCTTCTCCCTTGGGAAATTTTTCATCATGTGGGAGTTTTCCCACAATAAAGAGCTAAAACAATAAAATATGATTTTATGAACCTTGAAGAAGGTCTTACGTAATCTTTTTATAAAGATCTTTTGATTTTGTTCCAGATTCGAATACTAATTTTCATGGAATCCGATTTTTTTATTTTTTCTGCAAGGCGCACTGAATTGTAGAATTACACATCAAACAACTACTTGCTATGAACTCCGGTGTGAAACTGTTTCATTGTGTCAAACATTGGGTCCTTCTCCCTTAGAAAATTCTTCGACACTTGAGATTTTCCCACAGTAAATAGATAAAACAATAAAATATGATTTTATGAACCTTGAACAAGATCTTACTTAATCTTTTTATAAAGATCTTTTGATTTTGTTCCAGATTCGAATACTAATTTTCATGGAAACCGATTTTTTTATATATTCTGCAAGGTGCATTGAATTGTATAATTACACATCAAACAACCACTTGCTATGAACTCGTGTGTGAAACTGTTTCATTCTGTCAAACAATGGGTCCTTTTCCCTTGGGAAATTCTTCGACACATGGTAGTTTTCCCATAATAAAAAGCTAAAACAATAAAATATGAGTTTATGAACCTTGAACAAGGTCTTACGTAATCTTTTTATAAAGATCTTTTGATTTTGTTCCAGATTCGAATACTAATTTTAATGGAATCTGATTTTTTTATTTATTTTGCAAGGCGCACTGAATTGTAGAATTACACATTAAACAACCACTTGCTATGAACTCGGGTGTGAAACTGTTTCATTGTGTCAAACATTGGGTCATTCTCCCTTATAAAATTCTTCGACACGTGGGAGTTTTCCCACAATAAAAAGCTAAAACAATAAAATATGATTTTATTAACCTTGAACAAGGTCTTACGTAACCTTTTTATAAAGATCTTTTGATTTTGTTCCAGATTCGAATACTAATTTTCATAGATTCGGATTTTTTTATATATTCTGCAAGGCGCACTGAATTGTATAATTACACATCAAACAACCACTTCCTATGAACTCGGGTGTGAAACTGTTTCCTTGTGTCAAACATTGGGTCCTACTCCCTTTAGAAATTATTCTACACGTGGGAGTTTTCCCACAGTAAAAAGCTAAAACAATAAAATATGATTTTACGAACCTTGAACAAGGTCTTACGCAATATTTCTACAAAGATCTTTTTATTTTGATCAAGATTCGAATACTAATTTTCATGGAATATGATTTTTTTATTTATTCTGCAAGGCGCATTGAATTGTATAATTACACATCAAGCAACCACTTCCTATGAACTCGGGTGTGAAACTGTTTCATTGTGTCAAACATTGTGTCCTTCTCCCATGGGAAATTCTTCATCATGTGGGAGTTTTCCCACAATAAAGAGCTAAAACAATAAAATATGATTTTATGAACCTTGATCAAGGTCTTACGTAATCTTTTTATAAAGATCTTTTGATTTAGTTCCAGATTTGAATACTAATTTTCATGGAATCCGATTTTTTTATATATTCTGCAAGGTGCATTGAATTGTATAATTACACATCAAGCAACCACTTCCTATGAACTCGGGTGTGAAACTGTTTCATTCTGTCAAACATTGGGTCCTTCTCCCATGGGAAATTCTTCATCATGTGGGAGTTTTCCCACAATAAAGAGCTAAAACAATAAAATATGATTTTATGAACCTTGATCAAGGTCTTACGTAATATTTTTATAAAGATCTTTTGATTTAGTTCCAGATTTGAATACTAATTTTCATGGAATCCGATTTTTTTATATATTCTGCAAGGTGCATTGAATTGTATAATTACATATCAAGCAACCACTTCCTATGAACTCGGGTGTGAAACTGTTTCATTCTGTCAAACAATGGGTCCTTTTCCCTTGGGAAATTCTTCGACACATGGGAGTTTTCCCACAATAAAAAGCTAAAACAATAAAATATGATTTTATGAACCTTGAACAAGGTCTTACGTAATCTTTTTATAAAGATCTTTTGATTTTGTTCCAGAATCGAATACTAATTTTCATAGAATCGGATTTTTTTATATATTCTGCAAGGCGCACTGAATTGTATAATTACACAACAAACAACCACTTCCTATGAACTCGGGTGTGAAACTGTTTCCTTGTGTCAAACATTGGGTCCCACTCCCTTTAGAAATTATTCTACACGTGGGAGTTTTCCCACAGTAAAAAGCTAAAACAATAAAATATGATTTTACGAACCTTGAACAAGGTCTTACGTAATCTTTTTATAAAGATCTTTTGATTTTGATAAAGATTCGAATAGTAATTTTCTTGGAATATGATTTTTTTATTTATTCTGCAAGGCGCATTGAATTGTATCATTACACATCAAGCAACCACTTCCTATGAACTCGGGTGTGAAACTGTTTCATTCTGTCAAACAATGGGTCCTTTTCCCTTGCGAAATTCTTCGACACGTGGTAGTTTTCCCATAATAAAAAGCTAAAACAATAAAATATGAGTTTATGAACCTTGAACAAGGTCTTACGTAATCTTTTTATAAAGATCTTTTGATTTTGTTCCTGATTCGAATATTAACTTTCATGGAATCCGATTTTTTATATATTTTGCAAGGCGCACTGAATTGTAGAATTACACATCAAACAACCACTTGCTATACACTCGGGTGTGAAACTGTTTCACTGTGTCAAACATTGGGTCCTTCTCCCTTGGAAAATTCTTCGACAAGTGGGATTTTCCCACAATAAAAAGCTAAAACAGTAAAATATGATTTTATGAACCTTGAACAAGGTCCTACGTAATATTTTTATAAAGATCTTTTGATTTTATTGCAGATTCGAATACAAATTTTCATGGAATATGATTTTTTTATTTATTCTGCAAGGCGCATTGAATTGTATAATTACACATCAAGCAACCACTTCCTATGAACTCGGGTGTGAAACTGTTTCATTGTGTCAAACATTGGGTCCTTCTCCCTTGGGAAATTCTTCATCATGAAGGAGTTTTATCACAATAAAGAGCTAAAACAATAAAATATGATTTTATGAACCTTGAACAAGGTCTTACGTAATCTTTTTATAAAGATCTTTTGATTTTGTTCCAGAATCGAATACTAATTTTCATAGAATCGGATTTTTTTATATATTCTGCAAGGCGCATTGAATTGTATAATTACACATCAAACAACCACTTCCTATGAACTCGGGTGTGAAACTGTTTCATTGTGTCAAACATTGGGTCCTTCTCCCTTGGGAAATTCTTCATCATGTGGGAGTTTTCCCACAATAAAGAGCTAAAACAATAAAATATGATTTTATAAACCTTGAATAAGGTCTAACGTAATCTTTTTATAAAGATCTTTTGATTTTGTTCCTGATTCGAATACTAATTTTCATGGAATCTGATTTTTTTATTTATTCTGCAAGGCGCAATGAATTGTATCATTACACATCAAGCAACCACTTCCTATGAACTCGGGTGTGAAACTGTTTCATTGTGTCAAACATTGGGTCCTTTTCCCTTGGGAAATTCTTCATCATGTGGGAGTTTTCCCACAATAAAAAGCTAAAACAATAAAATATGATTTTATGAACCTTGAACAAGGTCTTACGTAATCTTTTTATAAAGATCTTTTGATTTTATTGCAGATTCGAATACAAATTTTCATGGAATCTGATTTTTTAAATTTATTTTGCAAGGAGCACTGAATTGTATAATTACACATCAAACAACCACTTGCTATGAACTCGGGTGTGAAACTGTTTCATTGTGTCAAACATTGGATCCTTCTCCCTTGGGAAATTCTTCGACACGTGGGAGTTTTCCCACAATAAAAAGCAAATACAATAAAAAATGACATTATGAACCTTGAAGAAGGTCTTACGTAATCTTTTTATAAAGATCTTTTGATTTTGTTCCAGATTCGAATACTAATTTTCATGGAATCCGATTTTTTTATTTTTTCTGCAAGGCGCACTGAATTATAGAATTACACATCAAACAACTACTTGCTATGAACTCGGGTGTGAAACTGTTTCATTGTGTCAAACATTGGGTCCTTCTCCCTTAGAAAATTCTTCGACACGTGAGATTTTCCCACAATAAATAGCTAAAACAATAAAATATGATTTTATGAACCTTGAACAAGATCTTACTTAATCTTTTTATAAAGATCTTTTGATTTTGTTCCAGATTCGAATACTAATTTTCATGGAATCCGATTTTTTTATATATTCTGCAAGGTGCATTGAATTGTATAATTACACATCAAACATTCACTTGCTATGAACTCGTGTGTGAAACTGTTTCATTCTGTCAAACAATGGGTCCTTTTCCCTTGGGAAATTCTTCGACACATGGTAGTTTTCCCATAATAAAAAGCTAAAACAATAAAATATGATTGTATGAACCTTGAACAAGGTCTTACGTAATCTTTTTATAAAGATCTTTTGATTTTGTTCCAGAATCGAATACTAATTTTCATAGAATCGGATTTTTTTATATATTCTGCAAGGCGCACTGAATTGTATAATTACACATCAAACAACCACTTCCTATGAACTCGGGTGTGAAACTGTTTCCTTGTGTCAAACATTGGGTACTACTCCCTTTAGAAATTATTCTACACGTGGGAGTTTTCCCACAGTAAAAAGCTAAAACAATAAAATATGATTTTACGAACCTTGAACAAGGTCTTACGCAATCTTTTTATAAAGATCTTTTGATTTTGATCAAGATTCGAATACTAATTTTCATGGAATATGATTTTTTTATTTATTCTGCAAGGCGCATTGAATTGTATAATTACACATCAAGCAACCACTTCCTATGAACTCGGGTGTGAAACTGTTTGCTTGTGTCAAACATTGGATCCTACTCCCTATAGATATTATTCTACACGTGGTAGTTTTCCCATAGTAAAAAGCTAAAACAATAAAATATGATTTTATGAACCTTGAACAAGGTCTTACGCAATCTTTTTATAAAGATCTTTTGATTTTGATCAAGATACGAATACTAATTTTCATGGAATATGATTTTTTTATTTATTCTGCAAGGCGCATTGAATTGTATAATTACACATCAAACAACCACTTCCTATGAACTCGGGTGTGAAACTGGATCATTGTGTCAAACATTGGGTCCTTCTCCCTTGGGAAATTTTTCATCATGTGGGAGTTTTCCCACAATAAAGAGCTAAAACAAGAAAATATGATTTTATGAACCTTGAAGAAGGTCTTACGTAATCTTTTTATAAAGATCTTTTGATTTTGTTCCAGATTCGAATACTAATTTTCATGGAATCCGATTTTTTTATTTTTTCTGCAAGGCGCACTGAATTGTAGAATTACACATCAAACAACTACTTGCTATGAACTCGGGTGTGAAACTGTTTCATTGTGTCAAACATTGGGTCCTTCTCCCTTAGAAAATTCTTCGACACTTGAGATTTTCCCACAGTAAATAGATAAAACAATAAAATATGATTTTATGAACCTTGAACAAGATCTTACTTAATCTTTTTATAAAGATCTTTTGATTTTGTTCCAGATTCGAATACTAATTTTCATGGAAACCGATTTTTTTATATATTCTGCAAGGTGCATTGAATTGTATAATTACACATCAAACAACCACTTGCTATGAACTCGTGTGTGAAACTGTTTCATTCTGTCAAACAATGGGTCCTTTTCCCTTGGGAAATTCTTCGACACATGGTAGTTTTCCCATAATAAAAAGCTAAAACAATAAAATATGAGTTTATGAACCTTGAACAAGGTCTTACGTAATCTTTTTATAAAGATCTTTTGATTTTGTTCCAGATTCGAATACTAATTTTCATGGAATCTGATTTTTTTATTTATTTTGCAAGGCGCACTGAATTGTAGAATTACACATTAAACAACCACTTGCTATGAACTCGGGTGTGAAACTGTTTCATTGTGTCAAACATTGGGTCATTCTCCCTTGGAAAATTCTTCGACACGTGGGAGTTTTCCCACAATAAAAAGCTAAAACAATAAAATATGATTTTATTAACCTTGAACAAGGTCTTACGTAACCTTTTTATAAAGATCTTTTGATTTTGTTCCAGAATCGAATACTAATTTTCATAGATTCGGATTTTTTTATATATTCTGCAAGGCGCACTGAATTGTATAATTACACAACAAACAACCACTTCCTATGAACTCGGGTGTGAAACTGTTTCCTTGTGTCAAACATTGGGTCCTACTCCCTTTAGAAATTATTCTACACGTGGGAGTTTTCCCACAGTAAAAAGCTAAAACAATAAAATATGATTTTACGAACCTTGAACAAGGTCTTACGCAATATTTCTACAAAGATCTTTTGATTTTGATCAAGATTCGAATACTAATTTTCATGGAATATGATTTTTTTATTTATTCTGCAAGGCGCATTGAATTGTATAATTACACATCAAGCAACCACTTCCTATGAACTCGGGTGTGAAACTGTTTCATTGTGTCAAACATTGGGTCCTTCTCCCATGGGAAATTCTTCATCATGTGGGAGTTTTCCCACAATAAAGAGCTAAAACAATAAAATATGATTTTATGAACCTTGATCAAGGTCTTACGTAATCTTTTTATAAAGATCTTTTGATTTAGTTCCAGATTTGAATACTAATTTTCATGGAATCCGATTTTTTTATATATTCTGCAAGGTGCATTGAATTGTATAATTACACATCAAGCAACCACTTCCTATGAACTCGGGTGTGAAACTGTTTCATTGTGTCAAACATTGGGTCCTTCTCCCTTGGAAAATTGTTCGACACGTGGGATTTTCCCACAATAAAAAGCTAAAACAATAAAATATGATTTTATGAACCTTGAGCAAGGTCATACGTAATCTTTTTATAAAGATCTTTTGATTTAGTTCCAGATTTGAATACTAATTTTCATGGAATCCGATTTTTTTATATATTCTGCAAGGTGCATTGAATTGTATAATTACACATCAAGCAACCACTTCCTATGAACTCGGGTGTGAAACTGTTTCATTCTGTCAAACAATGGGTCCTTTTCCCTTGGGAAATTCTTCGACACATGGGAGTTTTCCCACAATAAAAAGCTAAAACAATAAAATATGATTTTATGAACCTTGAACAAGGTCTTACGTAATCTTTTTATAAAGATCTTTTGATTTTGTTCCAGAATCGAATACTAATTTTCATAGAATCGGATTTTTTTATATATTCTGCAAGGCGCACTGAATTGTATAATTACACAACAAACAACCACTTCCTATGAACTCGGGTGTGAAACTGTTTCCTTGTGTCAAACATTGGGTCCCACTCCCTTTAGAAATTATTCTACACGTGGGAGTTTTCCCACAGTAAAAAGCTAAAACAATAAAATATGATTTTACGAACCTTGAACAAGGTCTTACGTAATCTTTTTATTAAGATCTTTTGATTTTGATAAAGATTCGAATAGTAATTTTCTTGGAATATGATTTTTTTATTTATTCTGCAAGGCGCATTGAATTGTATCATTACACATCAAGCAACCACTTCCTATGAACTCGGGTGTGAAACTGTTTCATTCTGTCAAACAATGGGTCCTTTTCCCGTGCGAAATTCTTCGACACGTGGTAGTTTTCCCATAATAAAAAGCTAAAACAATAAAATATGAGTTTATGAACCTTGAACAAGGTCTTACGTAATCTTTTTATAAAGATCTTTTGATTTTGTTCCTGATTCGAATATTAACTTTCATGGAATCCGATTTTTTATATATTTTGCAAGGCGCACTGAATTGTAGAATTACACATCAAACAACCACTTGCTATACACTCGGGTGTGAAACTGTTTCACTGTGTCAAACATTGGGTCCTTCTCCCTTGGAAAATTCTTCGACACGTGGGATTTTCCCACAATAAAAAGCTAAAACAGTAAAATATGATTTTATGAACCTTGAACAAGGTCCTACGTAATCTTTTTATAAAGATCTTTTGATTTTATTGCAGATTCGAATACAAATTTTCATGGAATATGATTTTTTTATTTATTCTGCAAGGCGCATTGAATTGTATAACTACACATCAAGCAACCACTTCCTATGAACTCGGGTGTGAAACTGTTTCATTGTGTCAAACATTGGGTCCTTCTCCCTTGGGAAATTCTTCATCATGAGGGAGTTTTATCACAATAAAGAGCTAAAACAATAAAATATGATTTTATGAACCTTGAACAAGGTCTTACGTAATCTTTTTATAAAGATCTTTTGATTTTGTTCCAGAATCGAATACTAATTTTCATAGAATCGGATTTTTTTATATATTCTGCAAGGCGCATTGAATTGTATAATTACACATCAAACAACCACTTGCTATGAACTCGTGTGTGAAACTGTTTCATTGTGTCAAACATTGGGTCCTTCTCCCTTGGGAAATTCTTCATCATGAGGGAGTTTTCCCACAATAAAGAGCTAAAACAATAAAATATGATTTTATGAACCTTGAACAAGGTCTTACGTAATCTTTTTATAAAGATCTTTTGATTTTGTTCCAGATTCGAATACTAATTTTCATGGAATCCGATTTTTTTATTTTTTCTGCAAGGCGCACTGAATTGTAGAATTACACATCAAACAACTACTTGCTATGAATTGGGGTGTGAAACTGTTTCATTGTGTGAAACATTGGGTCCTTCTCCCTCGGAAAATTGTTCGACACGTGAGATTTTCCCACAATAAATAGCTAAAACAATAAAGTATGATTTTATGAACCTTGAACAAGGTCCTACGTAATCTTTTTATAAAGATCTTTTGATTTTATTGCAGATTCGAATACAAATTTTCATGGAATCTGATTTTTTAAATTTATTTTGCAAGGAGCACTGAATTGTATAATTACACATCAAACAACCACTTCCTATGAACTCGGGTGTGAAACTGTTTCCTTGTGTCAAACATTGGGTCCTACTCCCTTTAGAAATTATTCTACACGTGGGAGTTTTCCCACAGTAAAAAGCTAAAACAATAAAATATAATTTTATGAACCTTGAACAAGGTCTTACGTAATCTTTTTATAAAGATCTTTTGATTTTGTTCCAGATTCGAATACTAATTTTCATGGAATCTGATTTTTTTATTTATTTTGCAAGGCGCACTGAATTGTAGAATTACACATCAAACAACCACTTGCTATGAACTCGTGTGTGAAACTGTTTCCTTGTGTCAAACATTGGGTCCTACTCCCTTTAGAAATTATTCTACACGTGGGAGTTTTCCCACATTAAAAAGCTAAAACAATAAAATATAATTTTATGAACCTTGAACAAGGTCTTACGTAATCTTTTTATAAAGATCTTTTGATTTTGTTCCAGATTCGAATACTAATTTTCATGGAATCCGATTTTTTTATATATTCTGCAAGGTGCATTGAATTGTATAATTACACATCAAACAACCACTTGCTATGAACTCGGGTGTGAAACTGTTTCACTGTGCCAGACATTGGGTCCTTCTCCCTTGGAAAATTCTTCGACACGTGGGATTTTCCCACAATAAAAAGCTAAAACAGTAAAATATGATTTTATGAACCTTGAACAAGGTCCTACGTAAACTTTTTATAAAGATCTTTTGATTTTATTGCAGATTCGAATACAAATTTTCATGGAATCTGATTTTTTAAATTTATTTTGCAAGGAGCACTGAATTGTATATTTACACATTAAACAACCACTTGCTATGAACTCGGGTGTGAAACTGTTTCATTGTGTCAAACATTGGGTCCTTCTCCCTTGGAAAATTCTTCGACACGTGGGATTTTCCCACAATAAAACGCTAAAACAGTAAAATATGATTTAATGAACCTTGAACAAGGTCTTACGTAATCTTTTTATAAAGATCTTTTGATTTTGTTCCAGATTCGAATACTAATTTTCATGGAATCTGACGTTTTTTACTTATTTTGCAAGGCGCACTGAATTGTAGAATTATACATTAAACAACCACTTACTATGAACTCGGGTGTGAAACTGTATCATTGTGTCAAACATTGGGTCCTTCTCCCTTGGGAAATTTTTCATCATGTGGGAGTTTTCCCACAATAAAGAGCTAAAACAATAAAATATGATTTTATGAACCTTGAAGAAGGTCTTACGTAATCTTTTTATAAAGATCTTTTGATTTTGTTCCAGATTCGAATACTAATTTTCATGGAATATGATTTTTTCATTTATTCTGCAAGGCGCATTGAATTGTATAATTACACATCAAGCAACCACTTCCTATGAACTCGGGTGTGAAACTGTTTCATTGTGTCAAACATTGGGTCCTTCTCCCTTGGAAAATTCTTCGACACGTGGGATTTTCCCACAATAAAAAGCTAAAACAGTAAAATATGATTTTATGAACCTTGAACAAGGTCTTACGTAATCTTTTTAAAAAGATCTTTTGATTTTGTTCCAGATTCGAATACTAATTTTCATGGAATCTGACTTTTTTTACTTATTTTGCAAGGCTCACTGAATTGTAGAATTACACATTAAACAACCACTTGCTATGAACTCGGGTGTGAAACTGTTTCATTGTGTCAAACATTGGGTCCTTCTCCCTTGGAAAATTCTTCGACACGTGGGATTTTCCCTCAATAAATAGCTAAAACAATAAAATATGATTTTATGAACCTTGAACAAGGTCTTACGTAATCTTTTTATAAAGATCTTTTGATTTTGTTCCAGATTCGAATACTAATTTTCATGGAATCTGACTTTTTTTACTTATTTTGCAAGGCGCACTGAATTGTAGAATTATACATTAAACGACCACTTACTATGAACTCGGGTGTGAAACTGTTTCATTGTGTCAAACATTGGGTCCTTCTCCCTTGGAAAATTCATCGACACGTGGGATTTTTCAACAATAAAAAGCTAAAACAGTAAAATATGATTTTATGAACCTTGAACAAGGTCCTACGTTATCTTTTTATAAAGATCTTTTGATTTTATTGCAGATTCGAATACAAATTTTCATGGAATCTGATTTTTTTAATTTATTTTGCAAGGAGCACTGAATTGTATAGTTACACATCAAACAACCACTTGCTATGAACTCGGGTGTGAAACTGTTTCCTTGTGTCAAACATTGGGTCCTACTCCCTTTAGAAATTATTCTACACGTGCGAGTTTTCCCACAGTAAAAAGCTAAAACAATAAAATATGATTTTATGAACCTTGAACAAGGTCTTACGCAATCTTTTTATAAAGATCTTTTGATTTTGATCAAGATTTGAATACTAATTTTCATGGAATATGATTTTTTTATTTATTCTGCAAGGCGCATTGAATTGTATAATTACACATCAAACAACCACTTCCTATGAACTCGGGTGTGAAACTGTATCATTGTGTCAAACATTGGGTCCTTCTCCCTTGGGAAATTTTTCATCATGTGGGAGTTTTCCCACAATAAAGAGCTAAAACAATAAAATATGATTTAATGAACCTTGAATAAGGTCTTACGTAATCTTTTTATAAAGATCTTTTGATTTTGTTCCAGATTCGAATATTAATTTTCAGGAATATGATTTTTTTATTTATTCTGCAAGGCGCATTGAATTGTATAATTACACATCAAGCAACCTCTTCCTATGAACTCGGGTGTGAAACTGTTTCACTGTGTCAAACATTGGGTCCTTCTCCCTTGGAAAATTCTTCGACACGTGGGATTTTCCCACAATAAATAGCTAAAACAATAAAATATGATTTTATGAACCTTGAACAAGGTCTTACGTAATCTTTTTATAAAGATCTTTTGATTTTGTTCCAGATTCGAATACTAATTTTCATGGAATCTGACTTTTTTTACTTATTTTGCAAGGCGCACTGAATTGTAGAATTATACATTAAACAAACACTTACTATGAACTCGGGTGTGAAACTGTATCATTGTGTCAAACATTGGGTCCTTCTCCCTTGGAAAATTCTTCGACACGTGGGATTTTCCCACAATAAATAGCTAAAACAGTAAAATATGATTTTATGAACCTTGAACAAGGTCCTACGTAATCTTTTTATAAAGACCTTTGATTTTATTGCAGATTCGAATACAACTTTTCATGGAATCTGATTTTTTAAATTTATTTTGCAAGGCGCACTGAATTGTATAATTACACATCAAACAACCACTTGCTATGAACTCGGGTGTGAAACTGTTTCATTTTGTCAAACAGTGGGTCCTTCTCCCTTGGAAAATTCTTCGACACATGGGATTTTCACACAATAAAAAGCTAAAACAGTAAAATGTGATTATATGAACCTTGAACAAGGTCCTACGTAATCTTTTTATAAAGACCTTTGATTTTATTGCAGATTCGAATACAAATTTTCATGGAATCTGATTTTTTAAATTTATTTTGCAAGGAGCACTGAATTGTATAATTACACATCAAACAACCACTTGCTATGAACTCGGGTGTGAAACTGTTTCATTGTGTCATACATTGGATCCTTCTCCTTTGGGAAATTCTTCGTCATGTGGGAGTTTACCCACAATAAAAAGCTAATACAATAAAAAATGATTTTATGAACCTTGAACAAGGTCTTACGCAATCTTTTTATAAAGACCTTTTGATTTTGTTCCAGAATCGAATACTAATTTTCATAGACTCCGATTTTTTTATTTATTCTGCAAGGCGCACTGAATTGTATAATTACACATCAAACAACCACTTCCTATGAACTCGGGTGTGAAACTGTTTCCTTGTGTCAAACATTGTGTCCTACTCCATTTAGAAATTATGCTACACGTGGGAGTTTTCCCACTGTAAAAAGCTAAAACAATAAAATATGATTTTATGAACCTTGAACAAGGTCTTACGCAATCTTTTTATAAAGATCTTTTGATTTTGATCAAGATTCGAATACTAATTTTCATGGAATATGATTTTTTTATTTATTCTGCAAAGGCGCATTGAATTGTATAATTACACATCAAACAACCACTTCCTATGAACTCGGGTGTGAAACTGTTTCATTGTGTCAAACATTGGGTCCTTCTCCCTTGGGAAATTTTTCATCATGTGGGAGTTTTCCCACAATAAAGAGCTAAAACAATAAAATATGATTTTATGAACCTTGAAGAAGGTCTTACGTAATCTTTTTATAAAGATCTTTAGATTTTGTTCCAGATTCGAATACTAATTTTCATGGAATCCGATTTTTTTATTTTTTCTGCAAGGTGCACTGAATTGTAGAATTACACATCAAACAACCACTTGCTATGAACTCGGGTGTGAAACTGTTTCATTGTGTCAAACATTGGGTCATTCTCCCTTAGAAAATTCTTCGACACGTGAGATTTTCCCACAATAAATAGCTAAAACAATAAAATATGATTTTATGAACCTTGAACAAGGTCTTACGTAATCTTTTTATAAAGATCTTTTGATTTTGTTCCAGCATCGAATACTAATTTCCATAGAATCGGATTTTTTTATATATTTTGCAAGGCGCACTGAATTGTATAATTACACATCAAACAACCACTTCCTATGAACTCGGGTGTGAAACTGTTTCCTTGTGTCAAACATTGGGTACTACTCCCTTTAGAAATTATTCTACACGTGGGAGTTTTCCCACAGAAAAAGCTAAAACAATAATATATGATTTTACGAACCTTGAACAAGGTCTTACGCAATCTTTTTATAAAGATCTTTTGATTTTGATCAAGATTCGAATACTAAATTTCATGGAATATGATTTTTTTATTTATTCTGCAAGGCGCATTGATTTGTATAATTACACATCAAGCAACCACTTCCTATGAACTCGGGTGTGAAACTGTTTCATTGTGTCAAACATTGGGTCCTTCTCCCTTGGGAAATTCTTCATCATGTGGGAGTTTTCCCACAATAAAGAGCTAAAACAATAAAATATGATTTTATGAACCTTGAAGAAGGTCTAACGTAATCTTTTTATAAAGATCTTTTGATTTTTTTCCAGATTCGAATACTAATTTTCATGGAATCCGATTTTTTTATATATTCTGCAAGGTGCATTGAATTGTATAATTACACATCAAAAAACCACTTGCTATGAACTCGTGTGTGAAACTGTTTCATTCTGTCAAACAATGGGTCCTTTTCCCTTGGGAAATTCTTCGACACGTGGTAGTTTTCCCATAATAAAAAGCTAAAACAATAAAATATGAGTTTATGAACCTTGAACAAGGTCTTACGTAATCTTTTTATAAAGATCTTTTGATTTTGTTCCTGATTCGAATACTAATTTTCATGGAATCTGATTTTTTTATTTATTTTGCAAGGCGCACTGAATTGTAGAATAACACATCAAACAACCACTTGCTATGAACTCGTGTGTGAAACTGTTTGCTTGTGTCAAACATTGGATCCTACTCCCTATAGATATTATTCTACACGTGGTAGTTTTCCCATAGTAAAAAGCTAAAACAATAAAATATGAGTTTATGAACCTTGAACAAGGCCTTACGTAATCTTTTTATAAAGATCTTTTGATATTGTTCCAGATTCGAATACAAATTTTCATGGAATCTGATTTTTTTATTTATTTTGCAAGGCGCACTGAATTGTAGAATTACACATCAAACAACCACTTGCTATGAACTCGGGTAGAAACTGTTTCATTGTGTCAAACATTGGGTCCTTCTCCCTTGAAAAATTCTTCGACACGTGGGATTTTCCCACAATAAAAAGCTAAAACAGTAAAATATGATTTTATGAACCTTGAACAAGGTCTTACGCAATCTTTTTATAAAGATCTTTTGATTTTGATCAAGATTCGAATACTAATTTTCATGGAATATGATTTTTTTATTTATTCTGCAAGGCGCATTGAATTGTATAATTACACATCAAACAACCACTTCCTATGAACTCGGGTGTGAAACTGGATCATTGTGTCAAACATTGGGTCCTTCTCCCTTGGGAAATTTTTCATCATGTGGGAGTTTTCCCACAATAAAGAGCTAAAACAATAAAATATGATTTTATGAACCTTGAAAAAGGTCTTACGTAATCTTCTTATAAAGATCTTTTGATTTTGTTCCAGATTCGAATACTAATTTTCATGGAATCCGATTTTTTTATTTTTTCTGCAAGGCGCACTGAATTGTAGAATTACACATCAAACAACTACTTGCTATGAACTCGGGTGTGAAACTGTTTCATTGTGTCAAACATTGGGTCCTTCTCCCTTAGAAAATTCTTCGACACTTGAGATTTTCCCACAGTAAATAGCTAAAACAATAAAATATGATTTTATGAACCTTGAACAAGATCTTACTTAATCTTTTTATAAAGATCTTTTGATTTTGTTCCAGATTCGAATACTAATTTTCATGGAAATCGATTTTTTTATATATTCTGCAAGGTGCATTGAATTGTATAATTACACATCAAACAACCACTTGCTATGAACTCGTGTGTGAAACTGTTTCATTCTGTCAAACAATGGGTCCTTTTCCCTTGGGAAATTCTTCGACACATGGTAGTTTTCCCATAATAAAAAGCTAAAACAATAAAATATGAGTTTATGAACCTTGAACAAGGTCTTACGTAATCTTTTTATAAAGATCTTTTGATTTTGTTCCAGATTCGAATACTAATTTTCATGGAATCTGATTTTTTTATTTATTTTGCAAGGCGCACTGAATTGTAGAATTACACATTAAACAACCACTTGCTATGAACTCGGGTGTGAAACTGTTTCATTGTGTCAAACATTGGGTCATTCTCCCTTGGAAAATTCTTCGACACGTGGGAGTTTTCCCACAATAAAAAGCTAAAACAATAAAATATGATTTTATGAACCTTGAACAAGGTCTTACGTAATCTTTTTATAAAGATCTTTTGATTTTGTTCCAGAATCGAATACTAATTTTCATAGAATCGGATTTTTTTATATATTCTGCAAGGCGCACTGAATTGTATAATTACACAACAAACAACCACTTCCTATGAACTCGGGTGTGAAACTGTTTCCTTGTGTCAAACATTGGGTCCCACTCCCTTTAGAAATTATTCTACACGTGGGAGTTTTCCCACAGTAAAAAGCTAAAACAATAAAATATGATTTTACGAACCTTGAACAAGGTCTTACGCAATCTTTTTATAAAGATCTTTTGATTTTGATCAAGATTCGAATACTAATTTTCATGGAATATGATTTTTTTATTTATTCTGCAAGGCGCAATGAATTGTATCATTACACATCAAGCAACCACTTCCTATGAACTCGGGTGTGAAACTGTTTCATTGTGTCAAACATTGGGTCCTTTTCCCTTGGGAAATTCTTCATCATGTGGGAGTTTTCCCACAATAAAGAGCTAAAACAATAAAATATGATTTTAGGAACCTTGAACAAGGTCTTACGTAATCTTTTTATAAAAATCTTTTGATTTTGTTCAAGATTTGAATACTAATTTTCATGGAATCCGATTTTTTTATATATTCTGCAAGGTGCATTGAATTGTATAATTACACATCAAACAACCACTTGCTATGAACTCGGGTGTTAAACTGTTTCACTGTGTCAAACATTGGGTCCTTCTCCCTAGGAAAATTCTTCGACACGTGGGATTTTCCCACAATAAAAAGCTAAAACAGTAAAATATGATTTTATGAACCTTGAACAAGGTCCTACGTAATCTTCTTATAAATATCTTTTGATTTTATTGCAGATTCGAATACAAATTTTTATGGAATATGATTTTTTTATTTATTCTGCAAGGCGCATTGAATTGTATAATTACACATCAAGCAACCACTTCCTATGAACTCGGGTGTGAAACTGTTTCATTGTGTCAAACATTGGGTCCTACTCCCTATAGATATTATTCTACACGTGGTAGTTTTCCCATAGTAAAAAGCTAAAACAATAAAATATGAGTTTATGAACCTTGAACAAGGTCTTACGTAATCTTTTTATAAAGATCTTTAGATTTTGTTCCAGATTCGAATACTAATTTTCATGGAATCCGATTTTTTTACATATTCTGCATGGCGCATTGAATTGTATAATTACACATCAAACAACCACTTGCTATGAACTCGTGTGTGAAATTGTTTGCTTGTGTCAAACATTGGGTCCTACTCCCTATAGATATTAATCTACACGTGGTAGTTTTCCCATAGTAAAAAGCTAAAACAATAAAATATGAGTTTATGAACCTTGAACAAGGTCTTACGTAATCTTTTTATAAAGATCTTTAGATTTTGTTCCAGATTCGAATACTAATTTTCATGGAATCCGATTTTTTTATTTTTTCTGCAAGGCGCACTGAATTGTAGAATTACACATCAAACAACCACTTGCTATGAACTCGGGTGTGAAACTGTTTCATTGTGTCAAACATTGGGTCCTTCTCCCTTAGAAAATTCTTCGACACTTGAGATTTTCCCACAGTAAATAGCTAAAACAATAAAATATGATTTTATGAACCTTGAACAAGATCTTACTTAATCTTTTTATAAAGATCTTTTGATTTTGTTCCAGATTCGAATACTAATTTTCATGGAAATCGATTTTTTTATATATTCTGCAAGGTGCATTGAATTGTATAATTACACATCAAACAACCACTTGCTATGAACTCGTGTGTGAAACTGTTTCATTCTGTCAAACAATGGGTCCTTTTCCCTTGGGAAATTCTTCGACACATGGTAGTTTTCCCATAATAAAAAGCTAAAACAATAAAATATGAGTTTATGAACCTTGAACAAGGTCTTACGTAATCTTTTTATAAAGATCTTTTGATTTTGTTCCAGATTCGAATACTAATTTTCATGGAATCTGATTTTTTTATTTATTTTGCAAGGCGCACTGAATTGTAGAATTACACATTAAACAACCACTTGCTATGAACTCGGGTGTGAAACTGTTTCATTGTGTCAAACATTGGGTCATTCTCCCTTGGAAAATTCTTCGACACGTGGGAGTTTTCCCACAATAAAAAGCTAAAACAATAAAATATGATTTTATGAACCTTGAACAAGGTCTTACGTAATCTTTTTATAAAGATCTTTTGATTTTGTTCCAGAATCGAATACTAATTTTCATAGAATCGGATTTTTTTATATATTCTGCAAGGCGCACTGAATTGTATAATTACACAACAAACAACCACTTCCTATGAACTCGGGTGTGAAACTGTTTCCTTGTGTCAAACATTGGGTCCCACTCCCTTTAGAAATTATTCTACACGTGGGAGTTTTCCCACAGTAAAAAGCTAAAACAATAAAATATGATTTTACGAACCTTGAACAAGGTCTTACGCAATCTTTTTATAAAGATCTTTTGATTTTGATCAAGATTCGAATACTAATTTTCATGGAATATGATTTTTTTATTTATTCTGCAAGGCGCAATGAATTGTATCATTACACATCAAGCAACCACTTCCTATGAACTCGGGTGTGAAACTGTTTCATTGTGTCAAACATTGGGTCCTTTTCCCTTGGGAAATTCTTCATCATGTGGGAGTTTTCCCACAATAAAGAGCTAAAACAATAAAATATGATTTTAGGAACCTTGAACAAGGTCTTACGTAATCTTTTTATAAAAATCTTTTGATTTTGTTCAAGATTTGAATACTAATTTTCATGGAATCCGATTTTTTTATATATTCTGCAAGGTGCATTGAATTGTATAATTACACATCAAACAACCACTTGCTATGAACTCGGGTGTTAAACTGTTTCACTGTGTCAAACATTGGGTCCTTCTCCCTAGGAAAATTCTTCGACACGTGGGATTTTCCCACAATAAAAAGCTAAAACAGTAAAATATGATTTTATGAACCTTGAACAAGGTCCTACGTAATCTTCTTATAAATATCTTTTGATTTTATTGCAGATTCGAATACAAATTTTTATGGAATATGATTTTTTTATTTATTCTGCAAGGCGCATTGAATTGTATAATTACACATCAAGCAACCACTTCCTATGAACTCGGGTGTGAAACTGTTTCATTGTGTCAAACATTGGGTCCTACTCCCTATAGATATTATTCTACACGTGGTAGTTTTCCCATAGTAAAAAGCTAAAACAATAAAATATGAGTTTATGAACCTTGAACAAGGTCTTACGTAATCTTTTTATAAAGATCTTTAGATTTTGTTCCTGATTCGAATACTAATTTTCATGGAATCTGATTTTTTTATTTATTTTGCAAGGCGCACTGAATTGTAGAATAACACATCAAACAACCACTTGCTATGAACTCGTGTGTGAAACTGTTTGCTTGTGTCAAACATTGGATCCTACTCCCTATAGATATTATTCTACACGTGGTAGTTTTCCCATAGTAAAAAGCTAAAACAATAAAATATGAGTTTATGAACCTTGAACAAGGCCTTACGTAATCTTTTTATAAAGATCTTTTGATATTGTTCCAGATTCGAATACAAATTTTCATGGAATCTGATTTTTTTATTTATTTTGCAAGGCGCACTGAATTGTAGAATTACACATCAAACAACCACTTGCTATGAACTCGGGTAGAAACTGTTTCATTGTGTCAAACATTGGGTCCTTCTCCCTTGAAAAATTCTTCGACACGTGGGATTTTCCCACAATAAAAAGCTAAAACAGTAAAATATGATTTTATGAACCTTGAACAAGGTCTTACGCAATCTTTTTATAAAGATCTTTTGATTTTGATCAAGATTCGAATACTAATTTTCATGGAATATGATTTTTTTATTTATTCTGCAAGGCGCATTGAATTGTATAATTACACATCAAACAACCACTTCCTATGAACTCGGGTGTGAAACTGGATCATTGTGTCAAACATTGGGTCCTTCTCCCTTGGGAAATTTTTCATCATGTGGGAGTTTTCCCACAATAAAGAGCTAAAACAATAAAATATGATTTTATGAACCTTGAAAAAGGTCTTACGTAATCTTCTTATAAAGATCTTTTGATTTTGTTCCAGATTCGAATACTAATTTTCATGGAATCCGATTTTTTTATTTTTTCTGCAAGGCGCACTGAATTGTAGAATTACACATCAAACAACTACTTGCTATGAACTCGGGTGTGAAACTGTTTCATTGTGTCAAACATTGGGTCCTTCTCCCTTAGAAAATTCTTCGACACTTGAGATTTTCCCACAGTAAATAGCTAAAACAATAAAATATGATTTTATGAACCTTGAACAAGATCTTACTTAATCTTTTTATAAAGGTCTTTTGATTTTGTTCCAGATTCGAATACTAATTTTCATGGAAATCGATTTTTTTATATATTCTGCAAGGTGCATTGAATTGTATAATTACACATCAAACAACCACTTGCTATGAACTCGTGTGTGAAACTGTTTCATTCTGTCAAACAATGGGTCCTTTTCCCTTGGGAAATTCTTCGACACATGGTAGTTTTCCCATAATAAAAAGCTAAAACAATAAAATATGAGTTTATGAACCTTGAACAAGGTCTTACGTAATCTTTTTATAAAGATCTTTTGATTTTGTTCCAGATTCGAATACTAATTTTCATGGAATCTGATTTTTTTATTTATTTTGCAAGGCGCACTGAATTGTAGAATTACACATTAAACAACCACTTGCTATGAACTCGGGTGTGAAACTGTTTCATTGTGTCAAACATTGGGTCATTCTCCCTTGGAAAATTCTTCGACACGTGGGAGTTTTCCCACAATAAAAAGCTAAAACAATAAAATATGATTTTATGAACCTTGAACAAGGTCTTACGTAATCTTTTTATAAAGATCTTTTGATTTTGTTCCAGAATCGAATACTAATTTTCATAGAATCGGATTTTTTTATATATTCTGCAAGGCGCACTGAATTGTATAATTACACAACAAACAACCACTTCCTATGAACTCGGGTGTGAAACTGTTTCCTTGTGTCAAACATTGGGTCCCACTCCCTTTAGAAATTATTCTACACGTGGGAGTTTTCCCACAGTAAAAAGCTAAAACAATAAAATATGATTTTACGAACCTTGAACAAGGTCTTACGCAATCTTTTTATAAAGATCTTTTGATTTTGATCAAGATTCGAATACTAATTTTCATGGAATATGATTTTTTTATTTATTCTGCAAGGCGCAATGAATTGTATCATTACACATCAAGCAACCACTTCCTATGAACTCGGGTGTGAAACTGTTTCATTGTGTCAAACATTGGGTCCTTTTCCCTTGGGAAATTCTTCATCATGTGGGAGTTTTCCCACAATAAAGAGCTAAAACAATAAAATATGATTTTAGGAACCTTGAACAAGGTCTTACGTAATCTTTTTATAAAAATCTTTTGATTTTGTTCAAGATTTGAATACTAATTTTCATGGAATCCGATTTTTTTATATATTCTGCAAGGTGCATTGAATTGTATAATTACACATCAAACAACCACTTGCTATGAACTCGGGTGTTAAACTGTTTCACTGTGTCAAACATTGGGTCCTTCTCCCTAGGAAAATTCTTCGACACGTGGGATTTTCCCACAATAAAAAGCTAAAACAGTAAAATATGATTTTATGAACCTTGAACAAGGTCCTACGTAATCTTCTTATAAATATCTTTTGATTTTATTGCAGATTCGAATACAAATTTTTATGGAATATGATTTTTTTATTTATTCTGCAAGGCGCATTGAATTGTATAATTACACATCAAGCAACCACTTCCTATGAACTCGGGTGTGAAACTGTTTCATTGTGTCAAACATTGGGTCCTACTCCCTATAGATATTATTCTACACGTGGTAGTTTTCCCATAGTAAAAAGCTAAAACAATAAAATATGAGTTTATGAACCTTGAACAAGGTCTTACGTAATCTTTTTATAAAGATCTTTAGATTTTGTTCCAGATTCGAATACTAATTTTCATGGAATCCGATTTTTTTACATATTCTGCATGGCGCATTGAATTGTATAATTACACATCAAACAACCACTTGCTATGAACTCGTGTGTGAAATTGTTTGCTTGTGTCAAACATTGGGTCCTACTCCCTATAGATATTAATCTACACGTGGTAGTTTTCCCATAGTAAAAAGCTAAAACAATAAAATATGAGTTTATGAACCTTGAACAAGGTCTTACGTAATCTTTTTATAAAGATCTTTAGATTTTGTTCCAGATTCGAATACTAATTTTCATGGAATCCGATTTTTTTATTTTTTCTGCAAGGCGCACTGAATTGTAGAATTACACATCAAACAACCACTTGCTATGAACTCGGGTGTGAAACTGTTTCATTGTGTCAAACATTGGGTCCTTCTCCCTTAGAAAATTCTTCGACACTTGAGATTTTCCCACAGTAAATAGCTAAAACAATAAAATATGATTTTATGAACCTTGAACAAGATCTTACTTAATCTTTTTATAAAGATCTTTTGATTTTGTTCCAGATTCGAATACTAATTTTCATGGAAATCGATTTTTTTATATATTCTGCAAGGTGCATTGAATTGTATAATTACACATCAAACAACCACTTGCTATGAACTCGTGTGTGAAACTGTTTCATTCTGTCAAACAATGGGTCCTTTTCCCTTGGGAAATTCTTCGACACATGGTAGTTTTCCCATAATAAAAAGCTAAAACAATAAAATATGAGTTTATGAACCTTGAACAAGGTCTTACGTAATCTTTTTATAAAGATCTTTTGATTTTGTTCCAGATTCGAATACTAATTTTCATGGAATCTGATTTTTTTATTTATTTTGCAAGGCGCACTGAATTGTAGAATTACACATTAAACAACCACTTGCTATGAACTCGGGTGTGAAACTGTTTCATTGTGTCAAACATTGGGTCATTCTCCCTTGGAAAATTCTTCGACACGTGGGAGTTTTCCCACAATAAAAAGCTAAAACAATAAAATATGATTTTATGAACCTTGAACAAGGTCTTACGTAATCTTTTTATAAAGATCTTTTGATTTTGTTCCAGAATCGAATACTAATTTTCATAGAATCGGATTTTTTTATATATTCTGCAAGGCGCACTGAATTGTATAATTACACAACAAACAACCACTTCCTATGAACTCGGGTGTGAAACTGTTTCCTTGTGTCAAACATTGGGTCCCACTCCCTTTAGAAATTATTCTACACGTGGGAGTTTTCCCACAGTAAAAAGCTAAAACAATAAAATATGATTTTACGAACCTTGAACAAGGTCTTACGCAATCTTTTTATAAAGATCTTTTGATTTTGATCAAGATTCGAATACTAATTTTCATGGAATATGATTTTTTTATTTATTCTGCAAGGCGCAATGAATTGTATCATTACACATCAAGCAACCACTTCCTATGAACTCGGGTGTGAAACTGTTTCATTGTGTCAAACATTGGGTCCTTTTCCCTTGGGAAATTCTTCATCATGTGGGAGTTTTCCCACAATAAAGAGCTAAAACAATAAAATATGATTTTAGGAACCTTGAACAAGGTCTTACGTAATCTTTTTATAAAAATCTTTTGATTTTGTTCAAGATTTGAATACTAATTTTCATGGAATCCGATTTTTTTATATATTCTGCAAGGTGCATTGAATTGTATAATTACACATCAAACAACCACTTGCTATGAACTCGGGTGTTAAACTGTTTCACTGTGTCAAACATTGGGTCCTTCTCCCTAGGAAAATTCTTCGACACGTGGGATTTTCCCACAATAAAAAGCTAAAACAGTAAAATATGATTTTATGAACCTTGAACAAGGTCCTACGTAATCTTCTTATAAATATCTTTTGATTTTATTGCAGATTCGAATACAAATTTTTATGGAATATGATTTTTTTATTTATTCTGCAAGGCGCATTGAATTGTATAATTACACATCAAGCAACCACTTCCTATGAACTCGGGTGTGAAACTGTTTCATTGTGTCAAACATTGGGTCCTACTCCCTATAGATATTATTCTACACGTGGTAGTTTTCCCATAGTAAAAAGCTAAAACAATAAAATATGAGTTTATGAACCTTGAACAAGGTCTTACGTAATCTTTTTATAAAGATCTTTAGATTTTGTTCCAGATTCGAATACTAATTTTCATGGAATCCGATTTTTTTACATATTCTGCATGGCGCATTGAATTGTATAATTACACATCAAACAACCACTTGCTATGAACTCGTGTGTGAAATTGTTTGCTTGTGTCAAACATTGGGTCCTACTCCCTATAGATATTATTCTACACGTGGTAGTTTTCCCATAGTAAAAAGCTAAAACAATAAAATATGAGTTTATGAACCTTGAACAAGGTCTTACGTAATCTTTTTATAAAGATCTTTAGATTTTGTTCCAGATTCGAATACTAATTTTCATGGAATCCGATTTTTTTATTTTTTCTGCAAGGTGCACTGAATTGTAGAATTACACATCAAACAACCACTTGCTATGAACTCGGGTGTGAAACTGTTTCATTGTGTCAAACATTGGGTCATTCTCCCTTAGAAAATTCTTCGACACGTGAGATTTTCCCACAATAAATAGCTAAAACAATAAAATATGATTTTATGAACCTTGAACAAGGTCTTACGTAATCTTTTTATAAAGATCTTTTGATTTTGTTCCAGAATCGAATACTAATTTCCATAGAATCGGATTTTTTTATATATTCTGCAAGGCGCACTGAATTGTATAATTACACATCAAACAACCACTTCCTATGAACTCGGGTGTGAAACTGTTTCCTTGTGTCAAACATTGGGTACTACTCCCTTTAGAAATTATTCTACACGTGGGAGTTTTCCCACAGTAAAAAGCTAAAACAATAATATATGATTTTACGAACCTTGAACAAGGTCTTACGCAATCTTTTTATAAAGATCTTTTGATTATGATCAAGATTCGAATACTAAATTTCATGGAATATGATTTTTTTATTTATTCTGCAAGGCGCATTGAATTGTACAATTACACATCAAGCAACCACTTCCTATGAACTCGGGTGTGAAACTGTTTCATTGTGTCAAACATTGGGTCCTTCTCCCTTGGGAAATTCTTCATCATGTGGGAGTTTTCCCACAATAAAGAGCTAAAACAATAAAATATGATTTTATGAACCTTGAAGAAGGTCTAACGTAATCTTTTTATAAATATCTTTTGATTTTTTTCCAGATTCGAATACTAATTTTCATGGAATCCGATTTTTTTATATATTCTGCAAGGTGCATTGAATTGTATAATTATACATCAAACAACCAATTGCTATGAACTCGTGTGTGAAACTATTTCATTCTGTCAAACAATGGGTCCTTATCCCTTGGGAAATTCTTCGACACGTGGTAGTTTTCCCATAATAAAAAGCTAAAACAATAAAATATGAGTTTATGAATCTTGAACAAGGTCTTACGTAATCTTTTTATATAGATCTTTTGATTTTGTTCCTGATTCGAATACTAATTTTCATGGAATCTGATTTTTTTATTTATTTTGCAAGGCGCACTGAATTGTAGAATAACACATCAAACAACCACTTGCTATGAACTCGTGTGTGAAACTGTTTGCTTGTGTCAAACATTGGATCCTACTCCCTATAGATATTATTCTACACGTGGTAGTTTTCCCATAGTAAAAAGCTAAAACAATAAAATATGAGTTTATGAACCTTGAACAAGGCCTTACGTAATCTTTTTATAAAGATCTTTTGATATTGTTCCAGATTCGAATACAAATTTTCATGGAATCTGATTTTTTTATTTATTTTGCAAGGCGCACTGAATTGTAGAATTACACATCAAACAACCACTTGCTATGAACTCGGGTAGAAACTGTTTCATTGTGTCAAACATTGGGTCCTTCTCCCTTGAAAAATTCTTCGACACGTGGGATTTTCCCACAATAAAAAGCTAAAACAGTAAAATATGATTTTATGAACCTTGAACAAGGTCTTACGCAATCTTTTTATAAAGATCTTTTGATTTTGATCAAGATTCGAATACTAATTTTCATGGAATATGATTTTTTTATTTATTCTGCAAGGCGCATTGAATTGTATAATTACACATCAAACAACCACTTCCTATGAACTCGGGTGTGAAACTGGATCATTGTGTCAAACATTGGGTCCTTCTCCCTTGGGAAATTTTTCATCATGTGGGAGTTTTCCCACAATAAAGAGCTAAAACAATAAAATATGATTTTATGAACCTTGAAGAAGGTCTTACGTAATCTTTTTATAAAGATCTTTTGATTTTGTTCCAGATTCGAATACTAATTTTCATGGAATCCGATTTTTTTATTTTTTCTGCAAGGCGCACTGAATTGTAGAATTACACATCAAACAACTACTTGCTATGAACTCGGGTGTGAAACTGTTTCATTGTGTCAAACATTGGGTCCTTCTCCCTTAGAAAATTCTTCGACACTTGAGATTTTCCCACAGTAAATAGCTAAAACAATAAAATATGATTTTATGAACCTTGAACAAGATCTTACTTAATCTTTTTATAAAGATCTTTTGATTTTTTTCCAGATTCGAATACTAATTTTCATGGAAACCGATTTTTTTATATATTCTGCAAGGTGCATTGAATTGTATAATTACACATCAAACAACCACTTGCTATGAACTCGTGTGTGAAACTGTTTCATTCTGTCCAACAATGGGTCCTTTTCCCTTGGGAAATTCTTCGACACATGGTAGTTTTCCCATAATAAAAAGCTAAAACAATAAAATATGAGTTTATGAACCTTGAACAAGGTCTTACGTAATCTTTTTATAAAGATCTTTTGATTTTGTTCCAGATTCGAATACTAATTTTCATGGAATCTGATTTTTTTATTTATTTTGCAAGGCGCACTGAATTGTAGAATTACACATTAAACAACCACTTGCTATGAACTCGGGTGTGAAACTGTTTCATTGTGTCAAACATTGGGTCATTCTCCCTTGGAAAATTCTTCGACACGTGGGAGTTTTCTCACAATAAAAAGCTAAAACAATAAAATATGATTTTATGAACCTTGAACAAGGTCTTACGTAATCTTTTTATAAAGATCTTTTGATTTTGTTCCAGAATCGAATACTAATTTTCATCGAATCGGATTTTTTTATATATTCTGCAAGGCGCACTGAATTGTATAATTACACAACAAAAAACCACTTCCTATGAACTCGGGTGTGAAACTGTTTCCTTGTGTCAAACATTGGGTCCCACTCCCTTTAGAAATTATTCTACACGTGGGAGTTTTCCCACAGTAAAAAGCTAAAATAATAAAATATGATTTTACGAACCTTGAACACGGTCTTACGCAATCTTTTTATAAAGATCTTTTGATTTTGATCAAGATTCGAATACTAATTTTCATGGAATATGATTTTTTTATTTATTCTGCAAGGCGCAATGAATTGTATCATTACACATCAAGCAACCACTTCCTATGAACTCGGGTGTGAAACTGTTTCATTGTGTCAAACATTGGGTCCTTTTCCCTTGGGAAATTCTTCATCATGTGGGAGTTTTCCCACAATAAAGAGCTAAAACAATAAAATATGATTTTACGAACCTTGAACAAGGTCTTACGCAATCTTTTTATAAAGATCTTTTGATTTTGATCAAGATTCGAATACTAATTTTCATGGAATATGATTTTTTTATTTATTCTGCAAGGCGCAATGAATTGTATCATTACACATCAAGCAACCACTTCCTATGAACTCGGGTGTGAAACTGTTTCATTGTGTCAAACATTGGGTCCTTTTCCCTTGGGAAATTCTTCATCATGTGGGAGTTTTCCCACAATAAAGAGCTAAAACAATAAAATATGATTTTAGGAACCTTGAACAAGGTCTTACGTAATCTTTTTATAAAAATCTTTTGATTTTGTTCAAGATTTGAATACTAATTTTCATGGAATCCGATTTTTTTATATATTCTGCAAGGTGCATTGAATTGTATAATTACACATCAAACAACCACTTGCTATGAACTCGGGTGTTAAACTGTTTCACTGTGTCAAACATTGGGTCCTTCTCCCTAGGAAAATTCTTCGACACGTGGGATTTTCCCACAAAAAAAAGCTAAAACAGTAAAATATGATTTTATGAACCTTGAACAAGGTCCTACGTAATCTTCTTATAAATATCTTTTGATTTTATTGCAGATTCGAATACAAATTTTTATGGAATATGATTTTTTTATTTATTCTGCAAGGCGCATTGAATTGTATAATTACACATCAAGCAACCACTTCCTATGAACTCGGGTGTGAAACTGTTTCATTGTGTCAAACATTGGGTCCTACTCCCTATAGATATTATTCTACACGTGGTAGTTTTCCCATAGTAAAAAGCTAAAACAATAAAATATGAGTTTATGAACCTTGAACAAGGTCTTACGTAATCTTTTTATAAAGATCTTTAGATTTTGTTCCAGATTCGAATACTAATTTTCATGGAATCCGATTTTTTTACATATTCTGCATGGCGCATTGAATTGTATAATTACACATCAAACAACCACTTGCTATGAACTCGTGTGTGAAATTGTTTGCTTGTGTCAAACATTGGGTCCTACTCCCTATAGATATTATTCTACACGTGGTAGTTTTCCCATAGTAAAAAGCTAAAACAATAAAATATGAGTTTATGAACCTTGAACAAGGTCTTACGTAATCTTTTTATAAAGATCTTTAGATTTTGTTCCAGATTCGAATACTAATTTTCATGGAATATGATTTTTTTATTTATTCTGCAAGGCGCATTGAATTGTAGAATTACACATCAAACAACTACTTGCTATGAACTCGGGTGTGAAACTGTTTCATTGTGTCAAACATTGTGTCCTTCTCCCTTGGGAAATTCTTCATCATGTGGGAGTTTTCCCACAATAAAGAGCTAAAACAATAAAATATGATTTTATGAACCTTGAAGAAGGTCTAACGTAATCTTTTTATAAAGATCTTTTGATTTTGTTCCAGATTCGAATACTAATATTCATGGAATCCGATTTTTTTATATATTCTGCAAGGTGCATTGAATTGTATAATTACACATCAAACAACCACTTGCTATGAACTCGTGTGTGAAACTGTTTCATTCTGTCAAACAATGGGTCCTTTTCCCTTGGGAAATTCTTCGACACGTGGTAGTTTTCCCATAATAAAAAGCTAAAACAATAAAATATGAGTTTATGAACCTTGAACAAGGTCTTACGTAATCTTTTTATAAAGATCTTTTGATTTTGTTCCAGATTCGAATACTAATTTTCATGGAATCTGATTTTTTTATTTATTTTGCAAGGCGCACTGAATTGTAGAATTACACATTAAACAACCATTTGCTATGAACTCGGGTGTGAAACTGTTTCATTGTGTCAAACATTGGGTCATTCTCCCTTGGAAAATTCTTCGACACGTGGGAGTTTTCCCACAATAAAAAGCTAAAACAATAAAATATGATTTTATGAACCTTGAACAAGGTCTTACGTAATCTTTTTATAAAGATCTTTTGATTTTGTTCCAGAATCGAATACTAATTTTCATAGAATCGGATTTTTTTATATATTCTGCAAGGCGCACTGAATTGTATAATTACACAACAAACAACCACTTCCTATGAACTCGGGTGTGAAACTGTTTCCTTGTGTCAAACATTGGGTCCCACTCCCTTTAGAAATTATTCTACACGTGGGAGTTTTCCCACAGTAAAAAGCTAAAACAATAAAATATGATTTTACGAACCTTGAACAAGGTCTTACGCAATCTTTTTATAAAGATCTTTTGATTTTGATCAAGATTCGAATACTAATTTTCATGGAATATGATTTTTTTATTTATTCTGCAAGGCGCAATGAATTGTATCATTACACATCAAGCAACCACTTCCTATGAACTCGGGTGTGAAACTGTTTCATTGTGTCAAACATTGGGTCCTTTTCCCTTGGGAAAATCTTCATCATGTGGGAGATTTCCCACAATAAAGAGCTAAAACAATAAAATATGATTTTATGAACCTTGAACAAGGTCTTACGTAATCTTTTTATAAAGATCTTTTGATTTTGTTCCAGATTTGAATACTAATTTTCATGGAATCCGATTTTTTTATATATTCTGCTAGGTGCATTGAATTGTATAATTACACATCAAACAACCACTTGCTATGAACTCGTGTGTGAAACTGTTTCATTCTGTCAAACAATGGGTCCTTTTCCCTTGCGAAATTCTTCGACACGTGGTAGTTTTCCCATAATAAAAAGCTAAAACAATAAAATATGAGTTTATGAACCTTGAACAAGGTCTTACGTAATCTTTTTATAAAGATCTTTTGATTTTGTTCCTGATTCGAATACTAACTTTCATGGAATCTGATTTTTTTATTTATTTTGCAAGGCGCACTGAATTGTAGAATTACACATCAAACAACCACTTGCTATAAACTCGGGTGTGAAACTGTTTCACTGTGTCAAACATTGGGTCCTTCTCCCTTGGAAAATTCTTCGACACGTGGGATTTTCCCACAGTAAAAAGCTAAAACAGTAAAATATGATTTTATGAACCTTGAACAAGGTCCTACGTAATCTTCTTATAAAGATCATTTGATTTTATTGCAGATTCGAATACAAATTTTCATGGAATATGATTTTTTTATTTATTCTGCAAGGCGCATTGAATTGTATAATTACACATCAAGCAACCACTTCCTATGAACTCGGGTGTGAAACTGTTTCATTGTGTCAAACATTGGGTCCTTCTCCCTTGGGAAATTCTTCATCATGAGGGAGTTTTCCCACAATAAAGAGCTAAAACAATAAAATATGATTTTATAAAAATTGAACAAGGTCTTACGTAATCTTTTTATAAAGATCTTTTGATTTTGTTCCAGAATCGAATACTAATTTTCATAGAATCGGATTTTTTTACATATTCTGCAAGGCGCATTGAATTGTATAATTACACATCAAACAACCACTTCCTATGAACTCGTGTGTGAAACTGTTTGCTTGTGTCAAACATTGGGTCCTACTCCCTATAGATATTATTCTACACGTGGTAGTTTTCCCATAGTAAAAAGCTAAAACAATAAAATATGAGTTTATGAACCTTGAACAAGGTCTTACGCAATCTTTTTATAAAGATCTTTTGATTTTGATCAAGATACGAATACTAATTTTCATGGAATATGATTTTTTTATTTATTCTGCAAGGCGCATTGAATTGTATAATTACACATCAAACAACCACTTCCTATGAACTCGGGTGTGAAACTGGATCATTGTGTCAAACATTGGGTCCTTCTCCCTTGGGAAATTTTTCATCATGTGGGAGTTTTCCCACAATAAAGAGCTAAAACAATAAAATATGATTTTATGAACCTTGAAGAAGGTCTTACGTAATCTTTTTATAAAGATCTTTTGATTTTGTTCCAGATTCGAATACTAATTTTCATGGAATCCGATTTTTTTATTTTTTCTGCAAGGCGCACTGAATTGTAGAATTACACATCAAACAACCACTTGCTATGAACTCGGGTGTGAACCTGTTTCATTGTGTCAAACATTGGATCCTTCTCCCTTGGGAAATTCTTCGACATGTGGGAGTTTTCCCACAATAAAAAGCTAATACAATAAAAAATGATTTTATGAACCTTGAACAAGGTCTTACGCAATCTTTTTATAAAGATCTTTTGATTTTGTTCCAGAATCGAATAGTAATTTTCATGGAATCTGATTTTTTTATTTATTCTGCAAGGCGCACTGAATTGTATAATTACACATCAAACAACTACTTGCTATGAACTCGGGTGTGAAACTGTTTCATTGTGTCAAACATTGGGTAATTCTCCCTTAGAAAATTCTTCGACACGAGAGATTTTCCCACAATAAATAGCTAAAACAATAAAATATGATTTTATGAACCTTGAACAAGATCTTACTTAATCTTTTTATAAAGATCTTTTGATTTTGTTCCAGATTCGAATACTAATTTTCATGGAATCCGATTTTTTTATATATTCTGCAAAGTGCATTGAATTGTATAATTACACATCAAACAACCACTTGCTATGAACTCGTGTGTGAAACTGTTTCATTCTGTCAAACAATGGGTCCTTTTCCCTTGGGAAGTTCTTCGACACGTGGTAGTTTTCCCACAATAAAAAGCTAAAACAATAAAATATGAGTTTATGAACCTTGAACAAGGTCTTACGTAATCTTTTTATAAAGATCTTTTGATTTTGTTCCAGATTCGATTACTAATTTTCATGGAATCTGATTTTTTAAATTTATTCTGCAAGGCGCACTGAATTGTAGAACTACACATCGAACAACCACTTGCTATGAACTCGGGTGTGAACCTGTTTCATTGTGTCAAACATTGGGTCCTTCTCCCTTGGAAAATTCTTCGACACGTGGGTTTTCCCACAATAAAAAGCTAAAACAGTAAAATATGATTTTATGAACCTTGAACAAGGTCCTACGTAATCTTTTTATAAAGATCTTTTGATTTTATTGCAGATTCGAATACAAATTTTCATGGAATCTGATTTTTTTATATATTCTGCAAGGCGCACTGAATTGTAGAACTACACATCAAACAACCACTTGCTATGAACTCGGGTGTGAACCTGTTTCATTGTGTCAAACATTGGATCCTTCTCCCTTGGGAAATTCTTCGACATGTGGGAGTTTTCCCGCAATAAAAAGCTAATACAATAAAAAATGATTTTATGAACCTTGAAGAAGGTCTTACGCAATCTTTTTATAAAGATCTTTTGATTTTGTTCCAGAATCGAATAGTAATTTTCATAGAATCTGATTTTTTTATTTATTCTGCAAGGCGCACTGAATTGTATAATTACACATCAAACAACCACTTCCTATGAACTCGGGTGTGAAACTGTTTCCTTGTGTCAAACATTGGGTCCTACTCCCTTTAGAAATTATTCTACACGTGGGAGTTTTCCCACTGTAAAGAGCTAAAACAATAAAATATGATTTTATGAACCTTGAACAAGGTCTTATGCAATCTTTTTATAAATATCTTTTGATTTTGATCAAGATTCGAATACTAATTTTCATGGAATATGATTTTTTTATTTATTCTGCAAGGGGCATTGAATTGTATAATTACACATCAAGCAACCACTTCCTATGAACTCGGGTGTGAAACTGTTTCATTGTGTCAAAAATTGGGTCCTTCTCCCTTGGGAAATTCTTCATCATGTGGGAGTTTTCCCACAATAAAGAGCTAAATTAAAATATGATTTTATGAACCTTGAACAAGGTCTTACGTTATCTTTTTATAAAGATCTTTTGATTTTGTTCCAGATTCGAATACTAATTTTCATGGAATCCGATTTTTTTATATATTCTGCAAGGTGCATTGAACTGTATAATTACACATCAAACAACCACTTGCTATGAACTCGTGTGTGAAACTGTTTCATTCTGTCAAACAATGGGTCCTTTTCCCTTGGGAAATTCTTCGACACGTGGTAGTTTTCCCATAATAAAAAGCTAAAACAATAAAATATGAGTTTATGAACCTTGAACAAGGTCTTACGTAATCATTTTATAAAGATCTTTTGATTTTGATCCTGATTCGAATACAAATTTTCATGGAATCTGATTTTTTTATTTATTTTGCAAGGCGCACTGAATTGTAGAATTACACATCAAAAAACCACTTGCTATGAACTCGGGTGTGAAACTGTTTCACTGTGCCAAACATTGGGTCCTTCTCCCTTGAAAAATTCTTCGACACGTGGGATTTTCCCACAATAAAAAGCTAAAACAGTAAAATATGATTTTATGAACCTTGAACAAGGTCTTAGGTAATCTTTTTATAAAGATCTTTTGATTTGTTCCAGATTCGAATACTAATTTTCATGGAATCTGACGTTTTTTACTTATTTTGCAAGGCGCACTGAATTGTAGAATTATACATTAAACAACCACTTACTATGAACTCGGGTGTGAAACTGTTTCATTGTGTCAAACATTGGGTCCTTCTCCCTTGGAAAATTCTTCGACACGTGGGATTTTCCCACAATAAAAAGCTAAAACAGTAAAATATGATTTTATGAACCTTGAACAAGGTCCTACGTAATCTTTTTATAAAGACCTTTGATTTTATTGCAGATTCGAATACAAATTTTCATGGAATCTGATTTTTTAAATTTATTGTGCAAGGCGCACTGAATTGTATAATTACACATCAAACAACCACTTGCTATGAACTCGGGTGTGAAACTGTTTCATTGTGTCAAACAGTGGGTCCTTCTCCCTTGGAAAATTCTTCGACACAATGGGATTTTCCCACAATAAAAGGCCAAAACAGTAAAATGTGATTATATGAACCTTGAACAAGGTCCTACGTAATCTTTTTATAAAGACCTTTGATTTTATTGCAGATTCGAATACAAATTTTCATGGAATCTGATTTTTTAAATTTATTTTGCAAGGAGCACTGAATTGTATAATTACACATCAAACAACCACTTGCTATGAACTCGGGTGTGAAACTGTTTCATTGTGTCATACATTGGATCCTTCTCCTTTGGGAAATTCTTCGACATGTGGGAGTTTTCCCACAATAAAAAGCTAATACAATAAAAAATGATTTTATGAACCTTGAACAAGGTCTTACGCAATCTTTTTATAAAGATATTTTGATTTTGTTCCAGAATCGAATAGTAATTTTCATAGAATCCGATTTTTTTATTTATTCTGCAAGGCGCACTGAATTGTATAATTACACATCAAACAACCACTTCCTATGAACTCGGGTGTGAAACTGTTTCCTTGTGTCAAACATTGGGTCCTACTCCCTTTAGAAATTATTCTACACGTGGGAGTTTTCCCACTGTAAAAAGCTAAAACAATAAAATATGATTTTATGAACCTTGAACAAGGTCTTACGCAATCTTTTTATAAAGATCTTTTGATTTTGATCAAGATTCGAATACTAATTTTCATGGAATATGATTTTTTTATTTATTCTGCAAGGCGCATTGAATTGTATAATTACACATCAAGCAACCACTTCCTATGAACTCGGGTGTGAAACTGTTTCATTGTGTCAAAAATTGGGTCCTTCTCCCTTGGGAAATTCTTCATCATGTGGGAGTTTTCCCACAATAAAGAGCTAAATTAAAATATGATTTTATGAACCTTGAACAAGGTCTTACGTAATCTTTTTATAAAGATCTTTTGATTTTGTTCCAGATTTGAATACTAATTTTCATGGAATCCGATTTTTTTATATATTCTGCAAGGTGCATTGAATTGTATAATTACACATCAAACAACCACTTGCTATGAACTCGTGTGTGAAACTGTTTCATTCTGTCAAACAATGGGTCCTTTTCCCTTGGGAAATTCTTCGACACGTGGTAGTTTTCCCATAATAAAAAGCTAAAACAATAAAATATGAGTTTATGAACCTTGAACAAGGTCTTACGTAATCTTTTTATAAAGATCTTTTGATTTTGTTCCTGATTCGAATACAAATTTTCATGGAATCTGATTTTTTTATTTATTTTGCAAGGCGCACTGAATTGTAGAATTACACATCAAACAACCACTTGCTATGAACTCGGGTGTGAAACTGTTTCACTGTGCCAAACATTGGGTACTTCTCCCTTAAAAATTCTTCGACACGTGGGATTTTTCCACAATAAAAAGCTAAAACAGAAAAATATGATTTTATGAACCTTGAACAAGGTCCTACGTAAACTTTTTATAAAGATCTTTTGATTTTATTGCAGATTCGAATACAAATTTTCATGGAATCTGATTTTTTAAATTTATTTTGCAAGGAGCACTGAATTGTATAATTACACATTAAACAACCACTTGCTATGAACTCGGGTGTGAAACTGTTTCATTGTGTCAAACAGTGGGTCCTTCTCCCTTGGAAAATTCTTCGACACATGGGATTTTCCCACAATAAAAAGCTAAAACAGTAAAATGTGATTATATGAACCTTGAACAAGGTCCTACGTAATCTTTTTATAAAGACCTTTGATTTTATTGCAGATTCGAATACAAATTTTCATGGAATCTGATTTTTTGAATTTATTTTGCAAGGAGCACTGAATTGTATAATTACACATCAAACAACCACTTGCTATGAACTCGGGTGTGAAACTGTTTCATTGTGTCATACATTGGATCCTTCTCCTTTGGGAAATTCTTCGACATGAGGGAGTTTTCCCACAATAAAAAGCTAATACAATAAAAAATGATTTTATGAACCTTGAACAAGGTCTTACGCAATCTTTTTATAAAGATATTTTGATTTTGTTTCAGAATCGAATAGTAATTTTCATAGAATCCGATTTTTTTATTTATTCTGCAAGGCGCACTGAATTGTATAATTACACATCAAACAACCACTTCCTATGAACTCGGGTGTGAAACTGTTTCCTTGTGTCAGACATTGGGTCCTACTCCCTTTAGAAATTATTCTACACGTGGGAGTTTTCCCACTGTAAAAAGCTAAAACAATAAAATATGATTTTATGAACCTTGAACAAGGTCTTACGCAATCTTTTTATAAAGATCTTTTGATTTTGATCAAGATTCGAATACTAATTTTCATGGAATCTGATTTTTTAAATTTATTTTGCAAGGAGCACTGAATTGTATAATTACACATTAAACAACCACTTGCTATGAACTCGGGTGTGAAACTGTTTCATTGTGTCAAACATTGGGTCCTTCTCCCTTGGAAAATTCTTCGACACGTGGGATTTTCCCACAATAAAAAGCTAAAACAGTAAAATGTGATTATATGAACCTTGAACAAGGTCCTACGTAATCTTTTTATAAAGACCTTTGATTTTATTGCAGATTCGAATACAAATTTTCATGGAATCTGATTTTTTAAATTTATTTTGCAAGGAGCACTGAATTGTATAATTACACATCAAACAACCACTTGCTATGAACTCGGGTGTGAAACTGTTTCATTGTGTCATACATTGGATCCTTCTCCTTTGGGAAATTCTTCGACATTAGGGAGTTTTCCCACAATAAAAAGCTAATACAATAAAAAATGATTTTATGAACCTTGAACAAGGTCTTACGCAATCTTTTTATAAAGATATTTTGATTTTGTTTCAGAATCGAATAGTAATTTTCATAGAATCCGATTTTTTTATTTATTCTGCAAGGCGCACTGAATTGTATAATTACACATCAAACAACCACTTCCTATGAACTCGGGTGTGAAACTGTTTCATTGTGTCATACATTGGATCCTTCTCCTTTGGGAAATTCTTCGACATGTGGGAGTTTTCCCACAATAAAAAGCTAATACAATAAAATATGATTTTATGAACCTTGAACAAGGTCTTACGCAATCTTTTTTAAAGATCTTTTGATTTTGATCAAGATTCGAATACTAATTTTCATGGAATCTGATTTTTAAAATTTATTTTGCAAGGAGCACTGAATTGTATAATTACACATCAAACAACCACTTGCTATGAACTCGGGTGTGAAACTGTTTCATTGTGTCATACATTGGATCCTTCTCCTTTGGGAAATTCTTCGACATGAGGGATTTTTCCCACAATAAAAAGCTAATACAATAAAAAATGATTTTATGAACCTTGAACAAGGTCTTACGCAATCTTTTTATAAAGATCTTTTGATTTTGTTCCAGAATCGAATACTAATTTTCATAGAATCGGATTTTTTTATATATTCTGCAAGGCGCACTGAATTGTATAATTACACAACAAACAACCACTTCCTATGAACTCGGGTGTGAAACTGTTTCCTTGTGTCAAACATTGGGTCCCACTCCCTTTAGAAATTATTCTACACGTGGGAGTTTTCCCACAGTAAAAAGCTAAAACAATAAAATATGATTTTACGAACCTTGAACAAGGTCTTACGCAATCTTTTTATAAAGATCTTTTGATTTTGATCAAGATTCGAATACTAATTTTCATGGAATATGATTTTTTTATTTATTCTGCAAGGCGCAATGAATTGTATCATTACACATCAAGCAACCACTTCCTATGAACTCGGGTGTGAAACTGTTTCATTGTGTCAAACATTGGGTCCTTTTCCCTTGGGAAATTCTTCATCATGTGGGAGTTTTCCCACAATAAAGAGCTAAAACAATAAAATATGATTTTAGGAACCTTGAACAAGGTCTTACGTAATCTTTTTATAAAAATCTTTTGATTTTGTTCAAGATTTGAATACTAATTTTCATGGAATCCGATTTTTTTATATATTCTGCAAGGTGCATTGAATTGTATAATTACACATCAAACAACCACTTGCTATGAACTCGGGTGTTAAACTGTTTCACTGTGTCAAACATTGGGTCCTTCTCCCTAGGAAAATTCTTCGACACGTGGGATTTTCCCACAATAAAAAGCTAAAACAGTAAAATATGATTTTATGAACCTTGAACAAGGTCCTACGTAATCTTCTTATAAATATCTTTTGATTTTATTGCAGATTCGAATACAAATTTTTATGGAATATGATTTTTTTATTTATTCTGCAAGGCGCATTGAATTGTATAATTACACATCAAGCAACCACTTCCTATGAACTCGGGTGTGAAACTGTTTCATTGTGTCAAACATTGGGTCCTACTCCCTATAGATATTATTCTACACGTGGTAGTTTTCCCATAGTAAAAAGCTAAAACAATAAAATATGAGTTTATGAACCTTGAACAAGGTCTTACGTAATCTTTTTATAAAGATCTTTAGATTTTGTTCCAGATTCGAATACTAATTTTCATGGAATCCGATTTTTTTACATATTCTGCATGGCGCATTGAATTGTATAATTACACATCAAACAACCACTTGCTATGAACTCGTGTGTGAAATTGTTTGCTTGTGTCAAACATTGGGTCCTACTCCCTATAGATATTATTCTACACGTGGTAGTTTTCCCATAGTAAAAAGCTAAAACAATAAAATATGAGTTTATGAACCTTGAACAAGGTCTTACGTAATCTTTTTATAAAGATCTTTAGATTTTGTTCCAGATTCGAATACTAAATTTCATGGAATCCGATTTTTTTATTTTTTCTGCAAGGCGCACTGAATTGTAGAATTACACATCAAACAACTACTTGCTATGAACTCGGGTGTGAAACTGTTTCATTGTGTCAAACATTGGGTCCTTCTCCCTTAGAAAATTCTTCGACACTTGAGATTTTCCCACAGTAAATAGCTAAAACAATAAAATATGATTTTATGAACCTTGAACAAGATCTTACTTAATCTTTTTATAAAGATCTTTTGATTTTGTTCCAGATTCGAATACTAATTTTCATGGAAATCGATTTTTTTATATATTCTGCAAGGTGCATTGAATTGTATAATTACACATCAAACAACCACTTGCTATGAACTCGTGTGTGAAACTGTTTCATTCTGTCAAACAATGGGTCCTTTTCCCTTGGGAAATTCTTCGACACATGGTAGTTTTCCCATAATAAAAAGCTAAAACAATAAAATATGAGTTTATGAACCTTGAACAAGGTCTTACGTAATCTTTTTATAAAGATCTTTTGATTTTGTTCCAGATTCGAATACTAATTTTCATGGAATCTGATTTTTTTATTTATTTTGCAAGGCGCACTGAATTGTAGAATTACACATTAAACAACCACTTGCTATGAACTCGGGTGTGAAACTGTTTCATTGTGTCAAACATTGGGTCATTCTCCCTTGGAAAATTCTTCGACACGTGGGAGTTTTCCCACAATAAAAAGCTAAAACAATAAAATATGATTTTATGAACCTTGAACAAGGTCTTACGTAATCTTTTTATAAAGATCTTTTGATTTTGTTCCAGAATCGAATACTAATTTTCATAGAATCGGATTTTTTTATATATTCTGCAAGGCGCACTGAATTGTATAATTACACAACAAACAACCACTTCCTATGAACTCGGGTGTGAAACTGTTTCCTTGTGTCAAACATTGGGTCCCACTCCCTTTAGAAATTATTCTACACGTGGGAGTTTTCCCACAGTAAAAAGCTAAAACAATAAAATATGATTTTACGAACCTTGAACAAGGTCTTACGCAATCTTTTTATAAAGATCTTTTGATTTTGATCAAGATTCGAATACTAATTTTCATGGAATATGATTTTTTTATTTATTCTGCAAGGCGCAATGAATTGTATCATTACACATCAAGCAACCACTTCCTATGAACTCGGGTGTGAAACTGTTTCATTGTGTCAAACATTGGGTCCTTTTCCCTTGGGAAATTCTTCATCATGTGGGAGTTTTCCCACAATAAAGAGCTAAAACAATAAAATATGATTTTAGGAACCTTGAACAAGGTCTTACGTAATCTTTTTATAAAAATCTTTTGATTTTGTTCAAGATTTGAATACTAATTTTCATGGAATCCGATTTTTTTATATATTCTGCAAGGTGCATTGAATTGTATAATTACACATCAAACAACCACTTGCTATGAACTCGGGTGTTAAACTGTTTCACTGTGTCAAACATTGGGTCCTTCTCCCTAGGAAAATTCTTCGACACGTGGGATTTTCCCACAATAAAAAGCTAAAACAGTAAAATATGATTTTATGAACCTTGAACAAGGTCCTACGTAATCTTCTTATAAATATCTTTTGATTTTATTGCAGATTCGAATACAAATTTTTATGGAATATGATTTTTTTATTTATTCTGCAAGGCGCATTGAATTGTATAATTACACATCAAGCAACCACTTCCTATGAACTCGGGTGTGAAACTGTTTCATTGTGTCAAACATTGGGTCCTACTCCCTATAGATATTATTCTACACGTGGTAGTTTTCCCATAGTAAAAAGCTAAAACAATAAAATATGAGTTTATGAACCTTGAACAAGGTCTTACGTAATCTTTTTATAAAGATCTTTAGATTTTGTTCCAGATTCGAATACTAATTTTCATGGAATCCGATTTTTTTACATATTCTGCATGGCGCATTGAATTGTATAATTACACATTAAACAACCACTTGCTATGAACTCGTGTGTGAAATTGTTTGCTTGTGTCAAACATTGGGTCCTACTCCCTATAGATATTATTCTACACGTGGTAGTTTTCCCATAGTAAAAAGCTAAAACAATAAAATATGAGTTTATGAACCTTGAACAAGGTCTTACGTAATCTTTTTATAAAGATCTTTAGATTTTGTTCCAGATTCGAATACTAATTTTCATGGAATCCGATTTTTTTATTTTTTCTGCAAGGTGCACTGAATTGTAGAATTACACATCAAACAACCACTTGCTATGAACTCGGGTGTGAAACTGTTTCATTGTGTCAAACATTGGGTCATTCTCCCTTAGAAAATTCTTCGACACGTGAGATTTTCCCACAATAAATAGCTAAAACAATAAAATATGATTTTATGAACCTTGAACAAGGTCTTACGTAATCTTTTTATAAAGATCTTTTGATTTTGTTCCAGAATCGAATACTAATTTCCATAGAATCGGATTTTTTTATATATTCTGCAAGGCGCACTGAATTGTATAATTACACATCAAACAACCACTTCCTATGAACTCGGGTGTGAAACTGTTTCCTTGTGTCAAACATTGGGTACTACTCCCTTTAGAAATTATTCTACACGTGGGAGTTTTCCCACAGTAAAAAGCTAAAACAATAATATATGATTTTACGAACCTTGAACAAGGTCTTACGCAATCTTTTTATAAAGATCTTTTGATTATGATCAAGATTCGAATACTAAATTTCATGGAATATGATTTTTTTATTTATTCTGCAAGGCGCATTGAATTGTACAATTACACATCAAGCAACCACTTCCTATGAACTCGGGTGTGAAACTGTTTCATTGTGTCAAACATTGGGTCCTTCTCCCTTGGGAAATTCTTCATCATGTGGGAGTTTTCCCACAATAAAGAGCTAAAACAATAAAATATGATTTTATGAACCTTGAAGAAGGTCTAACGTAATCTTTTTATAAATATCTTTTGATTTTTTTCCAGATTCGAATACTAATTTTCATGGAATCCGATTTTTTTATATATTCTGCAAGGTGCATTGAATTGTATAATTATACATCAAACAACCAATTGCTATGAACTCGTGTGTGAAACTGTTTCATTCTGTCAAACAATGGGTCCTTATCCCTTGGGAAATTCTTCGACACGTGGTAGTTTTCCCATAATAAAAAGCTAAAACAATAAAATATGAGTTTATGAATCTTGAACAAGGTCTTACGTAATCTTTTTATATAGATCTTTTGATTTTGTTCCTGATTCGAATACTAATTTTCATGGAATCTGATTTTTTTATTTATTTTGCAAGGCGCACTGAATTGTAGAATAACACATCAAACAACCACTTGCTATGAACTCGTGTGTGAAACTGTTTGCTTGTGTCAAACATTGGATCCTACTCCCTATAGATATTATTCTACACGTGGTAGTTTTCCCATAGTAAAAAGCTAAAACAATAAAATATGAGTTTATGAACCTTGAACAAGGCCTTACGTAATCTTTTTATAAAGATCTTTTGATATTGTTCCAGATTCGAATACAAATTTTCATGGAATCTGATTTTTTTATTTATTTTGCAAGGCGCACTGAATTGTAGAATTACACATCAAACAACCACTTGCTATGAACTCGGGTAGAAACTGTTTCATTGTGTCAAACATTGGGTCCTTCTCCCTTGAAAAATTCTTCGACACGTGGGATTTTCCCACAATAAAAAGCTAAAACAGTAAAATATGATTTTATGAACCTTGAACAAGGTCTTACGCAATCTTTTTATAAAGATCTTTTGATTTTGATCAAGATTCGAATACTAATTTTCATGGAATATGATTTTTTTATTTATTCTGCAAGGCGCATTGAATTGTATAATTACACATCAAACAACCACTTCCTATGAACTCGGGTGTGAAACTGGATCATTGTGTCAAACATTGGGTCCTTCTCCCTTGGGAAATTTTTCATCATGTGGGAGTTTTCCCACAATAAAGAGCTAAAACAATAAAATATGATTTTATGAACCTTGAAGAAGGTCTTACGTAATCTTTTTATAAAGATCTTTTGATTTTGTTCCAGATTCGAATACTAATTTTCATGGAATCCGATTTTTTTATTTTTTCTGCAAGGCGCACTGAATTGTAGAATTACACATCAAACAACTACTTGCTATGAACTCGGGTGTGAAACTGTTTCATTGTGTCAAACATTGGGTCCTTCTCCCTTAGAAAATTCTTCGACACTTGAGATTTTCCCACAGTAAATAGCTAAAACAATAAAATATGATTTTATGAACCTTGAACAAGATCTTACTTAATCTTTTTATAAAGATCTTTTGATTTTTTTCCAGATTCGAATACTAATTTTCATGGAAACCGATTTTTTTATATATTCTGCAAGGTGCATTGAATTGTATAATTACACATCAAACAACCACTTGCTATGAACTCGTGTGTGAAACTGTTTCATTCTGTCCAACAATGGGTCCTTTTCCCTTGGGAAATTCTTCGACACATGGTAGTTTTCCCATAATAAAAAGCTAAAACAATAAAATATGAGTTTATGAACCTTGAACAAGGTCTTACGTAATCTTTTTATAAAGATCTTTTGATTTTGTTCCAGATTCGAATACTAATTTTCATGGAATCTGATTTTTTTATTTATTTTGCAAGGCGCACTGAATTGTAGAATTACACATTAAACAACCACTTGCTATGAACTCGGGTGTGAAACTGTTTCATTGTGTCAAACATTGGGTCATTCTCCCTTGGAAAATTCTTCGACACGTGGGAGTTTTCTCACAATAAAAAGCTAAAACAATAAAATATGATTTTATGAACCTTGAACAAGGTCTTACGTAATCTTTTTATAAAGATCTTTTGATTTTGTTCCAGAATCGAATACTAATTTTCATCGAATCGGATTTTTTTATATATTCTGCAAGGCGCACTGAATTGTATAATTACACAACAAAAAACCACTTCCTATGAACTCGGGTGTGAAACTGTTTCCTTGTGTCAAACATTGGGTCCCACTCCCTTTAGAAATTATTCTACACGTGGGAGTTTTCCCACAGTAAAAAGCTAAAACAATAAAATATGATTTTACGAACCTTGAACACGGTCTTACGCAATCTTTTTATAAAGATCTTTTGATTTTGATCAAGATTCGAATACTAATTTTCATGGAATATGATTTTTTTATTTATTCTGCAAGGCGCAATGAATTGTATCATTACACATCAAGCAACCACTTCCTATGAACTCGGGTGTGAAACTGTTTCATTGTGTCAAACATTGGGTCCTTTTCCCTTGGGAAATTCTTCATCATGTGGGAGTTTTCCCACAATAAAGAGCTAAAACAATAAAATATGATTTTACGAACCTTGAACAAGGTCTTACGCAATCTTTTTATAAAGATCTTTTGATTTTGATCAAGATTCGAATACTAATTTTCATGGAATATGATTTTTTTATTTATTCTGCAAGGCGCAATGAATTGTATCATTACACATCAAGCAACCACTTCCTATGAACTCGGGTGTGAAACTGTTTCATTGTGTCAAACATTGGGTCCTTTTCCCTTGGGAAATTCTTCATCATGTGGGAGTTTTCCCACAATAAAGAGCTAAAACAATAAAATATGATTTTAGGAACCTTGAACAAGGTCTTACGTAATCTTTTTATAAAAATCTTTTGATTTTGTTCAAGATTTGAATACTAATTTTCATGGAATCCGATTTTTTTATATATTCTGCAAGGTGCATTGAATTGTATAATTACACATCAAACAACCACTTGCTATGAACTCGGGTGTTAAACTGTTTCACTGTGTCAAACATTGGGTCCTTCTCCCTAGGAAAATTCTTCGACACGTGGGATTTTCCCACAATAAAAAGCTAAAACAGTAAAATATGATTTTATGAACCTTGAACAAGGTCCTACGTAATCTTCTTATAAATATCTTTTGATTTTATTGCAGATTCGAATACAAATTTTTATGGAATATGATTTTTTTATTTATTCTGCAAGGCGCATTGAATTGTATAATTACACATCAAGCAACCACTTCCTATGAACTCGGGTGTGAAACTGTTTCATTGTGTCAAACATTGGGTCCTACTCCCTATAGATATTATTCTACACGTGGTAGTTTTCCCATAGTAAAAAGCTAAAACAATAAAATATGAGTTTATGAACCTTGAACAAGGTCTTACGTAATCTTTTTATAAAGATCTTTAGATTTTGTTCCAGATTCGAATACTAATTTTCATGGAATCCGATTTTTTTACATATTCTGCATGGCGCATTGAATTGTATAATTACACATCAAACAACCACTTGCTATGAACTCGTGTGTGAAATTGTTTGCTTGTGTCAAACATTGGGTCCTACTCCCTATAGATATTATTCTACACGTGGTAGTTTTCCCATAGTAAAAAGCTAAAACAATAAAATATGAGTTTATGAACCTTGAACAAGGTCTTACGTAATCTTTTTATAAAGATCTTTAGATTTTGTTCCAGATTCGAATACTAATTTTCATGGAATATGATTTTTTTATTTATTCTGCAAGGCGCATTGAATTGTAGAATTACACATCAAACAACTACTTGCTATGAACTCGGGTGTGAAACTGTTTCATTGTGTCAAACATTGTGTCCTTCTCCCTTGGGAAATTCTTCATCATGTGGGAGTTTTCCCACAATAAAGAGCTAAAACAATAAAATATGATTTTATGAACCTTGAAGAAGGTCTAACGTAATCTTTTTATAAAGATCTTTTGATTTTGTTCCAGATTCGAATACTAATATTCATGGAATCCGATTTTTTTATATATTCTGCAAGGTGCATTGAATTGTATAATTACACATCAAACAACCACTTGCTATGAACTCGTGTGTGAAACTGTTTCATTCTGTCAAACAATGGGTCCTTTTCCCTTGGGAAATTCTTCGACACGTGGTAGTTTTCCCATAATAAAAAGCTAAAACAATAAAATATGAGTTTATGAACCTTGAACAAGGTCTTACGTAATCTTTTTATAAAGATCTTTTGATTTTGTTCCAGATTCGAATACTAATTTTCATGGAATCTGATTTTTTTATTTATTTTGCAAGGCGCACTGAATTGTAGAATTACACATTAAACAACCACTTGCTATGAACTCGGGTGTGAAACTGTTTCATTGTGTCAAACATTGGGTCATTCTCCCTTGGAAAATTCTTCGACACGTGGGAGTTTTCCCACAATAAAAAGCTAAAACAATAAAATATGATTTTATGAACCTTGAACAAGGTCTTACGTAATCTTTTTATAAAGATCTTTTGATTTTGTTCCAGAATCGAATACTAATTTTCATAGAATCGGATTTTTTTATATATTCTGCAAGGCGCACTGAATTGTATAATTACACAACAAACAACCACTTCCTATGAACTCGGGTGTGAAACTGTTTCCTTGTGTCAAACATTGGGTCCCACTCCCTTTAGAAATTATTCTACACGTGGGAGTTTTCCCACAGTAAAAAGCTAAAACAATAAAATATGATTTTACGAACCTTGAACAAGGTCTTACGCAATCTTTTTATAAAGATCTTTTGATTTTGATCAAGATTCGAATACTAATTTTCATGGAATATGATTTTTTTATTTATTCTGCAAGGCGCAATGAATTGTATCATTACACATCAAGCAACCACTTCCTATGAACTCGGGTGTGAAACTGTTTCATTGTGTCAAACATTGGGTCCTTTTCCCTTGGGAAAATCTTCATCATGTGGGAGTTTTCCCACAATAAAGAGCTAAAACAATAAAATATGATTTTATGAACCTTGAACAAGGTCTTACGTAATCTTTTTATAAAGATCTTTTGATTTTGTTCCAGATTTGAATACTAATTTTCATGGAATCCGATTTTTTTATATATTCTGCTAGGTGCATTGAATTGTATAATTACACATCAAACAACCACTTGCTATGAACTCGTGTGTGAAACTGTTTCATTCTGTCAAACAATGGGTCCTTTTCCCTTGCGAAATTCTTCGACACGTGGTAGTTTTCCCATAATAAAAAGCTAAAACAATAAAATATGAGTTTATGAACCTTGAACAAGGTCTTACGCAATCTTTTTATAAAGATCTTTTGATTTTGTTCCTGATTCGAATACTAATTTTCATGGAATCCGATTTTTTTACATATTCTGCATGGCGCATTGAATTGTATAATTACACATTAAACAACCACTTGCTATGAACTCGTGTGTGAAATTGTTTGCTTGTGTCAAACATTGGGTCCTACTCCCTATAGATATTATTCTACACGTGGTAGTTTTCCCATAGTAAAAAGCTAAAACAATAAAATATGAGTTTATGAACCTTGAACAAGGTCTTACGTAATCTTTTTATAAAGATCTTTAGATTTTGTTCCAGATTCGAATACTAAATTTCATGGAATCCGATTTTTTTATTTTTTCTGCAAGGCGCACTGAATTGTAGAATTACACATCAAACAACTACTTGCTATGAACTCGGGTGTGAAACTGTTTCATTGTGTCAAACATTGGGTCCTTCTCCCTTAGAAAATTCTTCGACACTTGAGATTTTCCCACAGTAAATAGCTAAAACAATAAAATATGATTTTATGAACCTTGAACAAGATCTTACTTAATCTTTTTATAAAGATCTTTTGATTTTGTTCCAGATTCGAATACTAATTTTCATGGAAATCGATTTTTTTATATATTCTGCAAGGTGCATTGAATTGTATAATTACACATCAAACAACCACTTGCTATGAACTCGTGTGTGAAACTGTTTCATTCTGTCAAACAATGGGTCCTTTTCCCTTGGGAAATTCTTCGACACATGGTAGTTTTCCCATAATAAAAAGCTAAAACAATAAAATATGAGTTTATGAACCTTGAACAAGGTCTTACGTAATCTTTTTATAAAGATCTTTTGATTTTGTTCCAGATTCGAATACTAATTTTCATGGAATCTGATTTTTTTATTTATTTTGCAAGGCGCACTGAATTGTAGAATTACACATTAAACAACCACTTGCTATGAACTCGGGTGTGAAACTGTTTCATTGTGTCAAACATTGGGTCATTCTCCCTTGGAAAATTCTTCGACACGTGGGAGTTTTCCCACAATAAAAAGCTAAAACAATAAAATATGATTTTATGAACCTTGAACAAGGTCTTACGTAATCTTTTTATAAAGATCTTTTGATTTTGTTCCAGAATCGAATACTAATTTTCATAGAATCGGATTTTTTTATATATTCTGCAAGGCGCACTGAATTGTATAATTACACAACAAACAACCACTTCCTATGAACTCGGGTGTGAAACTGTTTCCTTGTGTCAAACATTGGGTCCCACTCCCTTTAGAAATTATTCTACACGTGGGAGTTTTCCCACAGTAAAAAGCTAAAACAATAAAATATGATTTTACGAACCTTGAACAAGGTCTTACGCAATCTTTTTATAAAGATCTTTTGATTTTGATCAAGATTCGAATACTAATTTTCATGGAATATGATTTTTTTATTTATTCTGCAAGGCGCAATGAATTGTATCATTACACATCAAGCAACCACTTCCTATGAACTCGGGTGTGAAACTGTTTCATTGTGTCAAACATTGGGTCCTTTTCCCTTGGGAAATTCTTCATCATGTGGGAGTTTTCCCACAATAAAGAGCTAAAACAATAAAATATGATTTTAGGAACCTTGAACAAGGTCTTACGTAATCTTTTTATAAAAATCTTTTGATTTTGTTCAAGATTTGAATACTAATTTTCATGGAATCCGATTTTTTTATATATTCTGCAAGGTGCATTGAATTGTATAATTACACATCAAACAACCACTTGCTATGAACTCGGGTGTTAAACTGTTTCACTGTGTCAAACATTGGGTCCTTCTCCCTAGGAAAATTCTTCGACACGTGGGATTTTCCCACAATAAAAAGCTAAAACAGTAAAATATGATTTTATGAACCTTGAACAAGGTCCTACGTAATCTTCTTATAAATATCTTTTGATTTTATTGCAGATTCGAATACAAATTTTTATGGAATATGATTTTTTTATTTATTCTGCAAGGCGCATTGAATTGTATAATTACACATCAAGCAACCACTTCCTATGAACTCGGGTGTGAAACTGTTTCATTGTGTCAAACATTGGGTCCTACTCCCTATAGATATTATTCTACACGTGGTAGTTTTCCCATAGTAAAAAGCTAAAACAATAAAATATGAGTTTATGAACCTTGAACAAGGTCTTACGTAATCTTTTTATAAAGATCTTTAGATTTTGTTCCAGATTCGAATACTAATTTTCATGGAATCCGATTTTTTTACATATTCTGCATGGCGCATTGAATTGTATAATTACACATTAAACAACCACTTGCTATGAACTCGTGTGTGAAATTGTTTGCTTGTGTCAAACATTGGGTCCTACTCCCTATAGATATTATTCTACACGTGGTAGTTTTCCCATAGTAAAAAGCTAAAACAATAAAATATGAGTTTATGAACCTTGAACAAGGTCTTACGTAATCTTTTTATAAAGATCTTTAGATTTTGTTCCAGATTCGAATACTAATTTTCATGGAATCCGATTTTTTTATTTTTTCTGCAAGGTGCACTGAATTGTAGAATTACACATCAAACAACCACTTGCTATGAACTCGGGTGTGAAACTGTTTCATTGTGTCAAACATTGGGTCATTCTCCCTTAGAAAATTCTTCGACACGTGAGATTTTCCCACAATAAATAGCTAAAACAATAAAATATGATTTTATGAACCTTGAACAAGGTCTTACGTAATCTTTTTATAAAGATCTTTTGATTTTGTTCCAGAATCGAATACTAATTTCCATAGAATCGGATTTTTTTATATATTCTGCAAGGCGCACTGAATTGTATAATTACACATCAAACAACCACTTCCTATGAACTCGGGTGTGAAACTGTTTCCTTGTGTCAAACATTGGGTACTACTCCCTTTAGAAATTATTCTACACGTGGGAGTTTTCCCACAGTAAAAAGCTAAAACAATAATATATGATTTTACGAACCTTGAACAAGGTCTTACGCAATCTTTTTATAAAGATCTTTTGATTATGATCAAGATTCGAATACTAAATTTCATGGAATATGATTTTTTTATTTATTCTGCAAGGCGCATTGAATTGTACAATTACACATCAAGCAACCACTTCCTATGAACTCGGGTGTGAAACTGTTTCATTGTGTCAAACATTGGGTCCTTCTCCCTTGGGAAATTCTTCATCATGTGGGAGTTTTCCCACAATAAAGAGCTAAAACAATAAAATATGATTTTATGAACCTTGAAGAAGGTCTAACGTAATCTTTTTATAAATATCTTTTGATTTTTTTCCAGATTCGAATACTAATTTTCATGGAATCCGATTTTTTTATATATTCTGCAAGGTGCATTGAATTGTATAATTATACATCAAACAACCAATTGCTATGAACTCGTGTGTGAAACTGTTTCATTCTGTCAAACAATGGGTCCTTATCCCTTGGGAAATTCTTCGACACGTGGTAGTTTTCCCATAATAAAAAGCTAAAACAATAAAATATGAGTTTATGAATCTTGAACAAGGTCTTACGTAATCTTTTTATATAGATCTTTTGATTTTGTTCCTGATTCGAATACTAATTTTCATGGAATCTGATTTTTTTATTTATTTTGCAAGGCGCACTGAATTGTAGAATAACACATCAAACAACCACTTGCTATGAACTCGTGTGTGAAACTGTTTGCTTGTGTCAAACATTGGATCCTACTCCCTATAGATATTATTCTACACGTGGTAGTTTTCCCATAGTAAAAAGCTAAAACAATAAAATATGAGTTTATGAACCTTGAACAAGGCCTTACGTAATCTTTTTATAAAGATCTTTTGATATTGTTCCAGATTCGAATACAAATTTTCATGGAATCTGATTTTTTTATTTATTTTGCAAGGCGCACTGAATTGTAGAATTACACATCAAACAACCACTTGCTATGAACTCGGGTAGAAACTGTTTCATTGTGTCAAACATTGGGTCCTTCTCCCTTGAAAAATTCTTCGACACGTGGGATTTTCCCACAATAAAAAGCTAAAACAGTAAAATATGATTTTATGAACCTTGAACAAGGTCTTACGCAATCTTTTTATAAAGATCTTTTGATTTTGATCAAGATTCGAATACTAATTTTCATGGAATATGATTTTTTTATTTATTCTGCAAGGCGCATTGAATTGTATAATTACACATCAAACAACCACTTCCTATGAACTCGGGTGTGAAACTGGATCATTGTGTCAAACATTGGGTCCTTCTCCCTTGGGAAATTTTTCATCATGTGGGAGTTTTCCCACAATAAAGAGCTAAAACAATAAAATATGATTTTATGAACCTTGAAGAAGGTCTTACGTAATCTTTTTATAAAGATCTTTTGATTTTGTTCCAGATTCGAATACTAATTTTCATGGAATCCGATTTTTTTATTTTTTCTGCAAGGCGCACTGAATTGTAGAATTACACATCAAACAACTACTTGCTATGAACTCGGGTGTGAAACTGTTTCATTGTGTCAAACATTGGGTCCTTCTCCCTTAGAAAATTCTTCGACACTTGAGATTTTCCCACAGTAAATAGCTAAAACAATAAAATATGATTTTATGAACCTTGAACAAGATCTTACTTAATCTTTTTATAAAGATCTTTTGATTTTTTTCCAGATTCGAATACTAATTTTCATGGAAACCGATTTTTTTATATATTCTGCAAGGTGCATTGAATTGTATAATTACACATCAAACAACCACTTGCTATGAACTCGTGTGTGAAACTGTTTCATTCTGTCCAACAATGGGTCCTTTTCCCTTGGGAAATTCTTCGACACATGGTAGTTTTCCCATAATAAAAAGCTAAAACAATAAAATATGAGTTTATGAACCTTGAACAAGGTCTTACGTAATCTTTTTATAAAGATCTTTTGATTTTGTTCCAGATTCGAATACTAATTTTCATGGAATCTGATTTTTTTATTTATTTTGCAAGGCGCACTGAATTGTAGAATTACACATTAAACAACCACTTGCTATGAACTCGGGTGTGAAACTGTTTCATTGTGTCAAACATTGGGTCATTCTCCCTTGGAAAATTCTTCGACACGTGGGAGTTTTCTCACAATAAAAAGCTAAAACAATAAAATATGATTTTATGAACCTTGAACAAGGTCTTACGTAATCTTTTTATAAAGATCTTTTGATTTTGTTCCAGAATCGAATACTAATTTTCATCGAATCGGATTTTTTTATATATTCTGCAAGGCGCACTGAATTGTATAATTACACAACAAAAAACCACTTCCTATGAACTCGGGTGTGAAACTGTTTCCTTGTGTCAAACATTGGGTCCCACTCCCTTTAGAAATTATTCTACACGTGGGAGTTTTCCCACAGTAAAAAGCTAAAACAATAAAATATGATTTTACGAACCTTGAACACGGTCTTACGCAATCTTTTTATAAAGATCTTTTGATTTTGATCAAGATTCGAATACTAATTTTCATGGAATATGATTTTTTTATTTATTCTGCAAGGCGCAATGAATTGTATCATTACACATCAAGCAACCACTTCCTATGAACTCGGGTGTGAAACTGTTTCATTGTGTCAAACATTGGGTCCTTTTCCCTTGGGAAATTCTTCATCATGTGGGAGTTTTCCCACAATAAAGAGCTAAAACAATAAAATATGATTTTACGAACCTTGAACAAGGTCTTACGCAATCTTTTTATAAAGATCTTTTGATTTTGATCAAGATTCGAATACTAATTTTCATGGAATATGATTTTTTTATTTATTCTGCAAGGCGCAATGAATTGTATCATTACACATCAAGCAACCACTTCCTATGAACTCGGGTGTGAAACTGTTTCATTGTGTCAAACATTGGGTCCTTTTCCCTTGGGAAATTCTTCATCATGTGGGAGTTTTCCCACAATAAAGAGCTAAAACAATAAAATATGATTTTAGGAACCTTGAACAAGGTCTTACGTAATCTTTTTATAAAAATCTTTTGATTTTGTTCAAGATTTGAATACTAATTTTCATGGAATCCGATTTTTTTATATATTCTGCAAGGTGCATTGAATTGTATAATTACACATCAAACAACCACTTGCTATGAACTCGGGTGTTAAACTGTTTCACTGTGTCAAACATTGGGTCCTTCTCCCTAGGAAAATTCTTCGACACGTGGGATTTTCCCACAATAAAAAGCTAAAACAGTAAAATATGATTTTATGAACCTTGAACAAGGTCCTACGTAATCTTCTTATAAATATCTTTTGATTTTATTGCAGATTCGAATACAAATTTTTATGGAATATGATTTTTTTATTTATTCTGCAAGGCGCATTGAATTGTATAATTACACATCAAGCAACCACTTCCTATGAACTCGGGTGTGAAACTGTTTCATTGTGTCAAACATTGGGTCCTACTCCCTATAGATATTATTCTACACGTGGTAGTTTTCCCATAGTAAAAAGCTAAAACAATAAAATATGAGTTTATGAACCTTGAACAAGGTCTTACGTAATCTTTTTATAAAGATCTTTAGATTTTGTTCCAGATTCGAATACTAATTTTCATGGAATCCGATTTTTTTACATATTCTGCATGGCGCATTGAATTGTATAATTACACATCAAACAACCACTTGCTATGAACTCGTGTGTGAAATTGTTTGCTTGTGTCAAACATTGGGTCCTACTCCCTATAGATATTATTCTACACGTGGTAGTTTTCCCATAGTAAAAAGCTAAAACAATAAAATATGAGTTTATGAACCTTGAACAAGGTCTTACGTAATCTTTTTATAAAGATCTTTAGATTTTGTTCCAGATTCGAATACTAATTTTCATGGAATATGATTTTTTTATTTATTCTGCAAGGCGCATTGAATTGTAGAATTACACATCAAACAACTACTTGCTATGAACTCGGGTGTGAAACTGTTTCATTGTGTCAAACATTGTGTCCTTCTCCCTTGGGAAATTCTTCATCATGTGGGAGTTTTCCCACAATAAAGAGCTAAAACAATAAAATATGATTTTATGAACCTTGAAGAAGGTCTAACGTAATCTTTTTATAAAGATCTTTTGATTTTGTTCCAGATTCGAATACTAATATTCATGGAATCCGATTTTTTTATATATTCTGCAAGGTGCATTGAATTGTATAATTACACATCAAACAACCACTTGCTATGAACTCGTGTGTGAAACTGTTTCATTCTGTCAAACAATGGGTCCTTTTCCCTTGGGAAATTCTTCGACACGTGGTAGTTTTCCCATAATAAAAAGCTAAAACAATAAAATATGAGTTTATGAACCTTGAACAAGGTCTTACGTAATCTTTTTATAAAGATCTTTTGATTTTGTTCCAGATTCGAATACTAATTTTCATGGAATCTGATTTTTTTATTTATTTTGCAAGGCGCACTGAATTGTAGAATTACACATTAAACAACCACTTGCTATGAACTCGGGTGTGAAACTGTTTCATTGTGTCAAACATTGGGTCATTCTCCCTTGGAAAATTCTTCGACACGTGGGAGTTTTCCCACAATAAAAAGCTAAAACAATAAAATATGATTTTATGAACCTTGAACAAGGTCTTACGTAATCTTTTTATAAAGATCTTTTGATTTTGTTCCAGAATCGAATACTAATTTTCATAGAATCGGATTTTTTTATATATTCTGCAAGGCGCACTGAATTGTATAATTACACAACAAACAACCACTTCCTATGAACTCGGGTGTGAAACTGTTTCCTTGTGTCAAACATTGGGTCCCACTCCCTTTAGAAATTATTCTACACGTGGGAGTTTTCCCACAGTAAAAAGCTAAAACAATAAAATATGATTTTACGAACCTTGAACAAGGTCTTACGCAATCTTTTTATAAAGATCTTTTGATTTTGATCAAGATTCGAATACTAATTTTCATGGAATATGATTTTTTTATTTATTCTGCAAGGCGCAATGAATTGTATCATTACACATCAAGCAACCACTTCCTATGAACTCGGGTGTGAAACTGTTTCATTGTGTCAAACATTGGGTCCTTTTCCCTTGGGAAAATCTTCATCATGTGGGAGTTTTCCCACAATAAAGAGCTAAAACAATAAAATATGATTTTATGAACCTTGAACAAGGTCTTACGTAATCTTTTTATAAAGATCTTTTGATTTTGTTCCAGATTTGAATACTAATTTTCATGGAATCCGATTTTTTTATATATTCTGCTAGGTGCATTGAATTGTATAATTACACATCAAACAACCACTTGCTATGAACTCGTGTGTGAAACTGTTTCATTCTGTCAAACAATGGGTCCTTTTCCCTTGCGAAATTCTTCGACACGTGGTAGTTTTCCCATAATAAAAAGCTAAAACAATAAAATATGAGTTTATGAACCTTGAACAAGGTCTTACGCAATCTTTTTATAAAGATCTTTTGATTTTGTTCCTGATTCGAATACTAACTTTCATGGAATCTGATTTTTTTATTTATTTTGCAAGGCGCACTGAATTGTAGAATTACACATCAAACAACCACTTGCTATAAACTCGGGTGTGAAACTGTTTCACTGTGTCAAACATTGGGTCCTTCTCCCTTGGAAAATTCTTCGACACGTGGGATTTTCCCACAGTAAAAAGCTAAAACAGTAAAATATGATTTTATGAACCTTGAACAAGGTCCTACGTAATCTTCTTATAAAGATCATTTGATTTTATTGCAGATTCGAATACAAATTTTCATGGAATATGATTTTTTTATTTATTCTGCAAGGCGCATTGAATTGTATAATTACACATCAAGCAACCACTTCCTATGAACTCGGGTGTGAAACTGTTTCATTGTGTCAAACATTGGGTCCTTCTCCCTTGGGAAATTCTTCATCATGAGGGAGTTTTCCCACAATAAAGAGCTAAAACAATAAAATATGATTTTATAAAAATTGAACAAGGTCTTACGTAATCTTTTTATAAAGATCTTTTGATTTTGTTCCAGAATCGAATACTAATTTTCATAGAATCGGATTTTTTTACATATTCTGCAAGGCGCATTGAATTGTATAATTACACATCAAACAACCACTTCCTATGAACTCGTGTGTGAAACTGTTTGCTTGTGTCAAACATTGGGTCCTACTCCCTATAGATATTATTCTACACGTGGTAGTTTTCCCAAAGTAAAAAGCTAAAACAATAAAATATGAGTTTATGAACCTTGAACAAGGTCTTACGCAATCTTTTTATAAAGATCTTTTGATTTTGATCAAGATACGAATACTAATTTTCATGGAATATGATTTTTTTATTTATTCTGCAAGGCGCATTGAATTGTATAATTACACATCAAACAACCACTTCCTATGAACTCGGGTGTGAAACTGGATCATTGTGTCAAACATTGGGTCCTTCTCCCTTGGGAAATTTTTCATCATGTGGGAGTTTTCCCACAATAAAGAGCTAAAACAATAAAATATGATTTTATGAACCTTGAAGAAGGTCTTACGTAATCTTTTTATAAAGATCTTTTGATTTTGTTCCAGATTCGAATACTAATTTTCATGGAATCCGATTTTTTTATTTTTTCTGCAAGGCGCACTGAATTGTAGAATTACACATCAAACAACCACTTGCTATGAACTCGGGTGTGAACCTGTTTCATTGTGTCAAACATTGGATCCTTCTCCCTTGGGAAATTCTTCGACATGTGGGAGTTTTCCCACAATAAAAAGCTAATACAATAAAAAATGATTTTATGAACCTTGAACAAGGTCTTACGCAATCTTTTTATAAAGATCTTTTGATTTTGTTCCAGAATCGAATAGTAATTTTCATGGAATCTGATTTTTTTATTTATTCTGCAAGGCGCACTGAATTGTATAATTACACATCAAACAACTACTTGCTATGAACTCGGGTGTGAAACTGTTTCATTGTGTCAAACATTGGGTAATTCTCCCTTAGAAAATTCTTCGACACGAGAGATTTTCCCACAATAAATAGCTAAAACAATAAAATATGATTTTATGAACCTTGAACAAGATCTTACTTAATCTTTTTATAAAGATCTTTTGATTTTGTTCCAGATTCGAATACTAATTTTCATGGAATCCGATTTTTTTATATATTCTGCAAAGTGCATTGAATTGTATAATTACACATCAAACAACCACTTGCTATGAACTCGTGTGTGAAACTGTTTCATTCTGTCAAACAATGGGTCCTTTTCCCTTGGGAAGTTCTTCGACACGTGGTAGTTTTCCCACAATAAAAAGCTAAAACAATAAAATATGAGTTTATGAACCTTGAACAAGGTCTTACGTAATCTTTTTATAAAGATCTTTTGATTTTGTTCCAGATTCGATTACTAATTTTCATGGAATCTGATTTTTTAAATTTATTCTGCAAGGCGCACTGAATTGTAGAACTACACATCGAACAACCACTTGCTATGAACTCGGGTGTGAACCTGTTTCATTGTGTCAAACATTGGGTCCTTCTCCCTTGGAAAATTCTTCGACACGTGGGATTTTCCCACAATAAAAAGCTAAAACAGTAAAATATGATTTTATGAACCTTGAACAAGGTCCTACGTAATCTTTTTATAAAGATCTTTTGATTTTATTGCAGATTCGAATACAAATTTTCATGGAATCTGATTTTTTTATATATTCTGCAAGGCGCACTGAATTGTAGAACTACACATCAAACAACCACTTGCTATGAACTCGGGTGTGAACCTGTTTCATTGTGTCAAACATTGGATCCTTCTCCCTTGGGAAATTCTTCGACATGTGGGAGTTTTCCCGCAATAAAAAGCTAATACAATAAAAAATGATTTTATGAACCTTGAAGAAGGTCTTACGCAATCTTTTTATAAAGATCTTTTGATTTTGTTCCAGAATCGAATAGTAATTTTCATAGAATCTGATTTTTTTATTTATTCTGCAAGGCGCACTGAATTGTATAATTACACATCAAACAACCACTTCCTATGAACTCGGGTGTGAAACTGTTTCCTTGTGTCAAACATTGGGTCCTACTCCCTTTAGAAATTATTCTACACGTGGGAGTTTTCCCACTGTAAAGAGCTAAAACAATAAAATATGATTTTATGAACCTTGAACAAGGTCTTATGCAATCTTTTTATAAATATCTTTTGATTTTGATAAAGATTCGAATACTAATTTTCATGGAATATGATTTTTTTATTTATTCTGCAAGGGGCATTGAATTGTATAATTACACATCAAGCAACCACTTCCTATGAACTCGGGTGTGAAACTGTTTCATTGTGTCAAAAATTGGGTCCTTCTCCCTTGGGAAATTCTTCATCATGTGGGAGTTTTCCCACAATAAAGAGCTAAATTAAAATATGATTTTATGAACCTTGAACAAGGTCTTACGTTATCTTTTTATAAAGATCTTTTGATTTTGTTCCAGATTCGAATACTAATTTTCATGGAATCCGATTTTTTTATATATTCTGCAAGGTGCATTGAACTGTATAATTACACATCAAACAACCACTTGCTATGAACTCGTGTGTGAAACTGTTTCATTCTGTCAAACAATGGGTCCTTTTCCCTTGGGAAATTCTTCGACACGTGGTAGTTTTCCCATAATAAAAAGCTAAAACAATAAAATATGAGTTTATGAACCTTGAACAAGGTCTTACGTAATCATTTTATAAAGATCTTTTGATTTTGATCCTGATTCGAATACAAATTTTCATGGAATCTGATTTTTTTATTTATTTTGCAAGGCGCACTGAATTGTAGAATTACACATCAAAAAACCACTTGCTATGAACTCGGGTGTGAAACTGTTTCACTGTGCCAAACATTGGGTCCTTCTCCCTTGAAAAATTCTTCGACACGTGGGATTTTCCCACAATAAAAAGCTAAAACAGTAAAATATGATTTTATGAACCTTGAACAAGGTCTTAGGTAATCTTTTTATAAAGATCTTTTGATTTGTTCCAGATTCGAATACTAATTTTCATGGAATCTGACGTTTTTTACTTATTTTGCAAGGCGCACTGAATTGTAGAATTATACATTAAACAACCACTTACTATGAACTCGGGTGTGAAACTGTTTCATTGTGTCAAACATTGGGTCCTTCTCCCTTGGAAAATTCTTCGACACGTGGGATTTTCCCACAATAAAAAGCTAAAACAGTAAAATATGATTTTATGAACCTTGAACAAGGTCCTACGTAATCTTTTTATAAAGACCTTTGATTTTATTGCAGATTCGAATACAAATTTTCATGGAATCTGATTTTTTAAATTTATTGTGCAAGGCGCACTGAATTGTATAATTACACATCAAACAACCACTTGCTATGAACTCGGGTGTGAAACTGTTTCATTGTGTCAAACAGTGGGTCCTTCTCCCTTGGAAAATTCTTCGACACATGGGATTTTCCCACAATAAAAGGCCAAAACAGTAAAATGTGATTATATGAACCTTGAACAAGGTCCTACGTAATCTTTTTATAAAGACCTTTGATTTTATTGCAGATTCGAATACAAATTTTCATGGAATCTGATTTTTTAAATTTATTTTGCAAGGAGCACTGAATTGTATAATTACACATCAAACAACCACTTGCTATGAACTCGGGTGTGAAACTGTTTCATTGTGTCATACATTGGATCCTTCTCCTTTGGGAAATTCTTCGACATGTGGGAGTTTTCCCACAATAAAAAGCTAATACAATAAAAAATGATTTTATGAACCTTGAACAAGGTCTTACGCAATCTTTTTATAAAGATATTTTGATTTTGTTCCAGAATCGAATAGTAATTTTCATAGAATCCGATTTTTTTATTTATTCTGCAAGGCGCACTGAATTGTATAATTACACATCAAACAACCACTTCCTATGAACTCGGGTGTGAAACTGTTTCCTTGTGTCAAACATTGGGTCCTACTCCCTTTAGAAATTATTCTACACGTGGGAGTTTTCCCACTGTAAAAAGCTAAAACAATAAAATATGATTTTATGAACCTTGAACAAGGTCTTACGCAATCTTTTTATAAAGATCTTTTGATTTTGATCAAGATTCGAATACTAATTTTCATGGAATATGATTTTTTTATTTATTCTGCAAGGCGCATTGAATTGTATAATTACACATCAAGCAACCACTTCCTATGAACTCGGGTGTGAAACTGTTTCATTGTGTCAAAAATTGGGTCCTTCTCCCTTGGGAAATTCTTCATCATGTGGGAGTTTTCCCACAATAAAGAGCTAAATTAAAATATGATTTTATGAACCTTGAACAAGGTCTTACGTAATCTTTTTATAAAGATCTTTTGATTTTGTTCCAGATTTGAATACTAATTTTCATGGAATCCGATTTTTTTATATATTCTGCAAGGTGCATTGAATTGTATAATTACACATCAAACAACCACTTGCTATGAACTCGTGTGTGAAACTGTTTCATTCTGTCAAACAATGGGTCCTTTTCCCTTGGGAAATTCTTCGACACGTGGTAGTTTTCCCATAATAAAAAGCTAAAACAATAAAATATGAGTTTATGAACCTTGAACAAGGTCTTACGTAATCTTTTTATAAAGATCTTTTGATTTTGTTCCTGATTCGAATACAAATTTTCATGGAATCTGATTTTTTTATTTATTTTGCAAGGCGCACTGAATTGTAGAATTACACATCAAACAACCACTTGCTATGAACTCGGGTGTGAAACTGTTTCACTGTGCCAAACATTGGGTACTTCTCCCTTAAAAATTCTTCGACACGTGGGATTTTTCCACAATAAAAAGCTAAAACAGAAAAATATGATTTTATGAACCTTGAACAAGGTCCTACGTAAACTTTTTATAAAGATCTTTTGATTTTATTGCAGATTCGAATACAAATTTTCATGGAATCTGATTTTTTAAATTTATTTTGCAAGGAGCACTGAATTGTATAATTACACATTAAACAACCACTTGCTATGAACTCGGGTGTGAAACTGTTTCATTGTGTCAAACAGTGGGTCCTTCTCCCTTGGAAAATTCTTCGACACATGGGATTTTCCCACAATAAAAAGCTAAAACAGTAAAATGTGATTATATGAACCTTGAACAAGGTCCTACGTAATCTTTTTATAAAGACCTTTGATTTTATTGCAGATTCGAATACAAATTTTCATGGAATCTGATTTTTTGAATTTATTTTGCAAGGAGCACTGAATTGTATAATTACACATCAAACAACCACTTGCTATGAACTCGGGTGTGAAACTGTTTCATTGTGTCATACATTGGATCCTTCTCCTTTGGGAAATTCTTCGACATGAGGGAGTTTTCCCACAATAAAAAGCTAATACAATAAAAAATGATTTTATGAACCTTGAACAAGGTCTTACGCAATCTTTTTATAAAGATATTTTGATTTTGTTTCAGAATCGAATAGTAATTTTCATAGAATCCGATTTTTTTATTTATTCTGCAAGGCGCACTGAATTGTATAATTACACATCAAACAACCACTTCCTATGAACTCGGGTGTGAAACTGTTTCCTTGTGTCAGACATTGGGTCCTACTCCCTTTAGAAATTATTCTACACGTGGGAGTTTTCCCACTGTAAAAAGCTAAAACAATAAAATATGATTTTATGAACCTTGAACAAGGTCTTACGCAATCTTTTTATAAAGATCTTTTGATTTTGATCAAGATTCGAATACTAATTTTCATGGAATCTGATTTTTTAAATTTATTTTGCAAGGAGCACTGAATTGTATAATTACACATTAAACAACCACTTGCTATGAACTCGGGTGTGAAACTGTTTCATTGTGTCAAACATTGGGTCCTTCTCCCTTGGAAAATTCTTCGACACGTGGGATTTTCCCACAATAAAAAGCTAAAACAGTAAAATGTGATTATATGAACCTTGAACAAGGTCCTACGTAATCTTTTTATAAAGACCTTTGATTTTATTGCAGATTCGAATACAAATTTTCATGGAATCTGAATTTTTTAATTTATTTTGCAAGGAGCACTGAATTGTATAATTACACATCAAACAACCACTTGCTATGAACTCGGGTGTGAAACTGTTTCATTGTGTCATACATTGGATCCTTCTCCTTTGGGAAATTCTTCGACATTAGGGAGTTTTCCCACAATAAAAAGCTAATACAATAAAAAATGATTTTATGAACCTTGAACAAGGTCTTACGCAATCTTTTTATAAAGATATTTTGATTTTGTTTCAGAATCGAATAGTAATTTTCATAGAATCCGATTTTTTTATTTATTCTGCAAGGCGCACTGAATTGTATAATTACACATCAAACAACCACTTCCTATGAACTCGGGTGTGAAACTGTTTCATTGTGTCATACATTGGATCCTTCTCCTTTGGGAAATTCTTCGACATGTGGGAGTTTTCCCACAATAAAAAGCTAATACAATAAAATATGATTTTATGAACCTTGAACAAGGTCTTACGCAATCTTTTTATAAAGATCTTTTGATTTTGATCAAGATTCGAATACTAATTTTCATGGAATCTGATTTTTTAAATTTATTTTGCAAGGAGCACTGAATTGTATAATTACACATCAAACAACCACTTGCTATGAACTCGGGTGTGAAACTGTTTCATTGTGTCATACATTGGATCCTTCTCCTTTGGGAAATTCTTCGACATGAGGGATTTTTCCCACAATAAAAAGCTAATACAATAAAAAATGATTTTATGAACCTTGAACAAGGTCTTACGCAATCTTTTTATAAAGATATTTTGATTTTGTTTCAGAATCGAATAGTAATTTTCATAGAATCCGATTTTTTTATTTATTCTGCAAGGCGCATTGAATTGTATAATTACACATCAAGCAACCACTTCCTATGAACTCGGGTGTGAAACTGTTTCATTGTGTCAAAAATTGGGTCCTTCTCCCTTGGGAAATTCTTCATCATGTGGGAGTTTTCCCACAATAAAGAGCTAAAACAATAAAATATGATTTTATGAACCTTGAACAAGGTCTTACGTAATCTTTTTATAAAGATCTTTTGATTTTGTTCCAGATTCGAATACTAATTTTCATGGAATCCGATTTTTTTATATATTCTGCAAGGTGCATTGAATTGTATAATTACACATCAAACAACCACTTGCTATGAACTCGTGTGTGAAACTGTTTCATTCTGTCAAACAATGGGTCCTTTTCCCTTGGGAAATTCTTCGACACGTGGTAGTTTTCCCATAATAAAAAGCTAAAACAATAAAATATGAGTTTATGAACCTTGAACAAGGTCTTACGTAATCTTTTTATAAAGATCTTTTGATTTTGTTCCTGAATCGAATACTAATTTTCATGGAATCTGATTTTTTTATTTATTTTGCAAGACGCACTGAATTGTAGAATTACACATCAAACAACCACTTGCTATGAACTCGGGTGTGAAACTGTTTCACTGTGCCAGACATTGGGTCCTTCTCCCTTGAAAAATTCTTCGACACGTGGGATTTTCCCACAATAAAAAGCTAAAACAGTAAAATATGATTTTATGAACCTTGAACAAGGTCCTACGTAAACTTTTTATAAAGATCTTTTGATTTTATTGCAGATTCGAATACAAATTTTCATGGAATCTGATTTTTTAAATTTATTTTGCAAGGAGCACTGAATTGTATATTTACACATTAAACAACCACTTGCTATGAACTCGGGTGTGAAACTGTTTCATTGTGTCAAACATTGGGTCCTTCTCCCTTGGAAAATTCTTCGACACGTGGGATTTTCCCACAATAAAACGCTAAAACAGTAAAATATGATTTAATGAACCTTGAACAAGGTCTTACGTAATCTTTTTATAAAGATCTTTTGATTTTGTTCCAGATTCGAATACTAATTTTCATGGAATCTGACGTTTTTTACTTATTTTGCAAGGCGCACTGAATTGTAGAATTATACATTAAACAACCACTTACTATGAACTCGGGTGTGAAACTGTATCATTGTGTCAAACATTGGGTCCTTCTCCCTTGGGAAATTTTTCATCATGTGGGAGTTTTCCCACAATAAAGAGCTAAAACAATAAAATATGATTTTATGAACCTTGAAGAAGGTCTTACGTAATCTTTTTATAAAGATCTTTTGATTTTGTTCCAGATTCGAATACTAATTTTCATGGAATATGATTTTTTCATTTATTCTGCAAGGCGCATTGAATTGTATAATTACACATCAAGCAACCACTTCCTATGAACTCGGGTGTGAAACTGTTTCATTGTGTCAAACATTGGGTCCTTCTCCCTTGGAAAATTCTTCGACACGTGGGATTTTCCCACAATAAAAAGCTAAAACAGTAAAATATGATTTTATGAACCTTGAACAAGGTCTTACGTAATCTTTTTAAAAAGATCTTTTGATTTTGTTCCAGATTCGAATACTAATTTTCATGGAATCTGACTTTTTTTACTTATTTTGCAAGGCTCACTGAATTGTAGAATTACACATTAAACAACCACTTGCTATGAACTCGGGTGTGAAACTGTTTCATTGTGTCAAACATTGGGTCCTTCTCCCTTGGAAAATTCTTCGACAGGTGGGATTTTCCCTCAATAAATAGCTAAAACAATAAAATATGATTTTATGAACCTTGAACAAGGTCTTACGTAATCTTTTTATAAAGATCTTTTGATTTTGTTCCAGATTCGAATACTAATTTTCATGGAATATGACTTTTTTTACTTATTTTGCAAGGCGCACTAAATTGTAGAATTATACATTAAACAACCACTTACTATGAACTCGGGTGTGAAACTGTTTCATTGTGTCAAACATTGGGTCCTTCTCCCTTGGAAAATTCATCGACACGTGGGATTTTTCAACAATAAAAAGCTAAAACAGTAAAATATGATTTTATGAACCTTGAACAAGGTCCTACGTTATCTTTTTATAAAGATCTTTTGATTTTATTGCAGATTCGAATACAAATTTTCATGGAATCTGATTTTTTTAATTTATTTTGCAAGGAGCACTGAATTGTATAGTTACACATCAAACAACCACTTGCTATGAACTCGGGTGTGAAACTGTTTCCTTGTGTCAAACATTGGGTCCTACTCCCTTTAGAAATTATTCTACACGTGCGAGTTTTCCCACAGTAAAAAGCTAAAACAATAAAATATGATTTTATGAACCTTGAACAAGGTCTTACGCAATCTTTTTATAAAGATCTTTTGATTTTGATCAAGATTTGAATACTAATTTTCATGGAATATGATTTTTTTATTTATTCTGCAAGGCGCATTGAATTGTATAATTACACATCAAACAACCACTTCCTATGAACTCGGGTGTGAAACTGTATCATTGTGTCAAACATTGGGTCCTTCTCCCTTGGGAAATTTTTCATCATGTGGGAGTTTTCCCACAATAAAGAGCTAAAACAATAAAATATGATTTAATGAACCTTGAATAAGGTCTTACGTAATCTTTTTATAAAGATCTTTTGATTTTGTTCCAGATTCGAATATTAATTTTCAGGAATATGATTTTTTTATTTATTCTGCAAGGCGCATTGAATTGTATAATTACACATCAAGCAACCTCTTCCTATGAACTCGGGTGTGAAACTGTTTCACTGTGTCAAACATTGGGTCCTTCTCCCTTAGAAAATTCTTCGACACGTGGGATTTTCCCACAATAAATAGCTAAAACAATAAAATATGATTTTATGAACCTTGAACAAGGTCTTACGTAATCTTTTTATAAAGATCTTTTGATTTTGTTCCAGATTCGAATACTAATTTTCATGGAATCTGACTTTTTTTACTTATTTTGCAAGGCGCACTGAATTGTAGAATTATACATTAAACAAACACTTACTATGAACTCGGGTGTGAAACTGTATCATTTTGTCAAACATTGGGTCCTTCTCCCTTGGAAAATTCTTCGACACGTGGGATTTTCCCACAATAAATAGCTAAAACAGTAAAATATGATTTTATGAACCTTGAACAAGGTCCTACGTAATCTTTTTATAAAGACCTTTGATTTTATTGCAGATTCGAATACAACTTTTCATGGAATCTGATTTTTTAAATTTATTTTGCAAGGCGCACTGAATTGTATAATTACACATCAAACAACCACTTGCTATGAACTCGGGTGTGAAACTGTTTCATTTTGTCAAACAGTGGGTCCTTCTCCCTTGGAAAATTCTTCGACACATGGGATTTTCACACAATAAAAAGCTAAAACAGTAAAATGTGATTATATGAACCTTGAACAAGGTCCTACGTAATCTTTTTATAAAGACCTTTGATTTTATTGCAGATTCGAATACAAATTTTCATGGAATCTGATTTTTTAAATTTATTTTGCAAGGAGCACTGAATTGTATAATTACACATCAAACAACCACTTGCTATGAACTCGGGTGTGAAACTGTTTCATTGTGTCATACATTGGATCCTTCTCCTTTGGGAAATTCTTCGTCATGTGGGAGTTTACCCACAATAAAAAGCTAATACAATAAAAAATGATTTTATGAACCTTGAACAAGGTCTTACGCAATCTTTTTATAAAGACCTTTTGATTTTGTTCCAGAATCGAATACTAATTTTCATAGACTCCGATTTTTTTATTTATTCTGCAAGGCGCACTGAATTGTATAATTACACATCAAACAACCACTTCCTATGAACTCGGGTGTGAAACTGTTTCCTTGTGTCAAACATTGTGTCCTACTCCATTTAGAAATTATGCTACACGTGGGAGTTTTCCCACTGTAAAAAGCTAAAACAATAAAATATGATTTTATGAACCTTGAACAAGGTCTTACGCAATCTTTTTATAAAGATCTTTTGATTTTGATCAAGATTCGAATACTAATTTTCATGGAATATGATTTTTTTATTTATTCTGCAAAGGCGCATTGAATTGTATAATTACACATCAAACAACCACTTCCTATGAACTCGGGTGTGAAACTGTTTCATTGTGTCAAACATTGGGTCCTTCCCCCTTGGGAAATTTTTCATCATGTGGGAGTTTTCCCACAATAAAGAGCTAAAACAATAAAATATGATTTTATGAACCTTGAAGAAGGTCTTACGTAATCTTTTTATAAAGATCTTTAGATTTTGTTCCAGATTCGAATACTAATTTTCATGGAATCCGATTTTTTTATTTTTTCTGCAAGGTGCACTGAATTGTAGAATTACACATCAAACAACCACTTGCTATGAACTCGGGTGTGAAACTGTTTCATTGTGTCAAACATTGGGTCATTCTCCCTTAGAAAATTCTTCGACACGTGAGATTTTCCCACAATAAATAGCTAAAACAATAAAATATGATTTTATGAACCTTGAACAAGGTCTTACGTAATCTTTTTATAAAGATCTTTTGATTTTGTTCCAGCATCGAATACTAATTTCCATAGAATCGGATTTTTTTATATATTCTGCAAGGCGCACTGAATTGTATAATTACACATCAAACAACCACTTCCTATGAACTCGGGTGTGAAACTGTTTCCTTGTGTCAAACATTGGGTACTACTCCCTTTAGAAATTATTCTACACGTGGGAGTTTTCCCACAGTAAAAAGCTAAAACAATAATATATGATTTTACGAACCTTGAACAAGGTCTTACGCAATCTTTTTATAAAGATCTTTTGATTTTGATCAAGATTCGAATACTAAATTTCATGGAATATGATTTTTTTATTTATTCTGCAAGGCGCATTGATTTGTATAATTACACATCAAGCAACCACTTCCTATGAACTCGGGTGTGAAACTGTTTCATTGTGTCATACATTGGATCCTTCTCCTTTGGGAAATTCTTCGACATGAGGGATTTTTCCCACAATAAAAAGCTAATACAATAAAAAATGATTTTATGAACCTTGAACAAGGTCTTACGCAATCTTTTTATAAAGATATTTTGATTTTGTTTCAGAATCGAATAGTAATTTTCATAGAATCCGATTTTTTTATTTATTCTGCAAGGCGCATTGAATTGTATAATTACACATCAAGCAAACACTTCCTATGAACTCGGGTGTGAAACTGTTTCATTGTGTCAAAAATTGGGTCCTTCTCCCTTGGGAAATTCTTCATCATGTGGGAGTTTTCCCACAATAAAGAGCTAAAACAATAAAATATGATTTTATGAACCTTGAACAAGGTCTTACGTAATCTTTTTATAAAGATCTTTTGATTTTGTTCCAGATTCGAATACTAATTTTCATGGAATCCGATTTTTTTATATATTCTGCAAGGTGCATTGAATTGTATAATTACACATCAAACAACCACTTGCTATGAACTCGTGTGTGAAACTGTTTCATTCTGTCAAACAATGGGTCCTTTTCCCTTGGGAAATTCTTCGACACGTGGTAGTTTTCCCATAATAAAAAGCTAAAACAATAAAATATGAGTTTATGAACCTTGAACAAGGTCTTACGTAATCTTTTTATAAAGATCTTTTGATTTTGTTCCTGAATCGAATACTAATTTTCATGGAATCTGATTTTTTTATTTATTTTGCAAGACGCACTGAATTGTAGAATTACACATCAAACAACCACTTGCTATGAACTCGGGTGTGAAACTGTTTCACTGTGCCAGACATTGGGTCCTTCTCCCTTGAAAAATTCTTCGACACGTGGGATTTTCCCACAATAAAAAGCTAAAACAGTAAAATATGATTTTATGAACCTTGAACAAGGTCCTACGTAAACTTTTTATAAAGATCTTTTGATTTTATTGCAGATTCGAATACAAATTTTCATGGAATCTGATTTTTTAAATTTATTTTGCAAGGAGCACTGAATTGTATATTTACACATTAAACAACCACTTGCTATGAACTCGGGTGTGAAACTGTTTCATTGTGTCAAACATTGGGTCCTTCTCCCTTGGAAAATTCTTCGACACGTGGGATTTTCCCACAATAAAACGCTAAAACAGTAAAATATGATTTTATGAACCTTGAAGAAGGTCTTACGTAATCTTTTTATAAAGATCTTTTGATTTTGTTCCAGATTCGAATACTAATTTTCATGGAATATGATTTTTTCATTTATTCTGCAAGGCGCATTGAATTGTATAATTACACATCAAGCAACCACTTCCTATGAACTCGGGTGTGAAACTGTTTCATTGTGTCAAACATTGGGTCCTTCTCCCTTGGAAAATTCTTCGACACGTGGGATTTTCCCACAATAAAAAGCTAAAACAGTAAAATATGATTTTATGAACCTTGAACAAGGTCTTACGTAATCTTTTTAAAAAGATCTTTTGATTTTGTTCCAGATTCGAATACTAATTTTCATGGAATCTGACTTTTTTTACTTATTTTGCAAGGCTCACTGAATTGTAGAATTACACATTAAACAACCACTTGCTATGAACTCGGGTGTGAAACTGTTTCATTGTGTCAAACATTGGGTCCTTCTCCCTTGGAAAATTCTTCGACACGTGGGATTTTCCCTCAATAAATAGCTAAAACAATAAAATATGATTTTATGAACCTTGAACAAGGTCTTACGTAATCTTTTTATAAAGATCTTTTGATTTTGTTCCAGATTCGAATACTAATTTTCATGGAATCTGACTTTTTTTACTTATTTTGCAAGGCGCACTAAATTGTAGAATTATACATTAAACAACCACTTACTATGAACTCGGGTGTGAAACTGTTTCATTGTGTCAAACATTGGGTCCTTCTCCCTTGGAAAATTCATCGACACGTGGGATTTTTCAACAATAAAAAGCTAAAACAGTAAAATATGATTTTATGAACCTTGAACAAGGTCCTACGTTATCTTTTTATAAAGATCTTTTGATTTTATTGCAGATTCGAATACAAATTTTCATAGAATCTGATTTTTTTAATTTATTTTGCAAGGAGCACTGAATTGTATAGTTACACATCAAACAACCACTTGCTATGAACTCGGGTGTGAAACTGTTTCCTTGTGTCAAACATTGGGTCCTACTCCCTTTAGAAATTATTCTACACGTGCGAGTTTTCCCACAGTAAAAAGCTAAAACAATAAAATATGATTTTATGAACCTTGAACAAGGTCTTACGCAATCTTTTTATAAAGATCTTTTGATTTTGATCAAGATTTGAATACTAATTTTCATGGAATATGATTTTTTTATTTATTCTGCAAGGCGCATTGAATTGTATAATTACACATCAAACAACCACTTCCTATGAACTCGGGTGTGAAACTGTATCATTGTGTCAAACATTGGGTCCTTCTCCCTTGGGAAATTTTTCATCATGTGGGAGTTTTCCCACAATAAAGAGCTAAAACAATAAAATATGATTTAATGAACCTTGAATAAGGTCTTACGTAATCTTTTTATAAAGATCTTTTGATTTTGTTCCAGATTCGAATATTAATTTTCAGGAATATGATTTTTTTATTTATTCTGCAAGGCGCATTGAATTGTATAATTACACATCAAGCAACCTCTTCCTATGAACTCGGGTGTGAAACTGTTTCACTGTGTCAAACATTGGGTCCTTCTCCCTTAGAAAATTCTTCGACACGTGGGATTTTCCCACAATAAATAGCTAAAACAATAAAATATGATTTTATGAACCTTGAACAAGGTCTTACGTAATCTTTTTATAAAGATCTTTTGATTTTGTTCCAGATTCGAATACTAATTTTCAAGGAATCTGACTTTTTTTACTTATTTTGCAAGGCGCACTGAATTGTAGAATTATACATTAAACAAACACTTACTATGAACTCGGGTGTGAAACTGTATCATTGTGTCAAACATTGGGTCCTTCTCCCTTGGAAAATTCTTCGACACGTGGGATTTTCCCACAATAAATAGCTAAAACAGTAAAATATGATTTTATGAACCTTGAACAAGGTCCTACGTAATCTTTTTATAAAGACCTTTTATTTTATTGCAGATTCGAATACAACTTTTCATGGAATCTGATTTTTTAAATTTATTTTGCAAGGCGCACTGAATTGTATAATTACACATCAAACAACCACTTGCTATGAACTCGGGTGTGAAACTGTTTCATTTTGTCAAACAGTGGGTCCTTCTCCCTTGGAAAATTCTTCGACACATGGGATTTTCACACAATAAAAAGCTAAAACAGTAAAATGTGATTATATGAACCTTGAACAAGGTCCTACGTAATCTTTTTATAAAGACCTTTGATTTTATTGCAGATTCGAATACAAATTTTCATGGAATCTGATTTTTTAAATTTATTTTGCAAGGAGCACTGAATTGTATAATTACACATCAAACAACCACTTGCTATGAACTCGGGTGTGAAACTGTTTCATTGTGTCATACATTGGATCCTTCTCCTTTGGGAAATTCTTCGTCATGTGGGAGTTTACCCACAATAAAAAGCTAATACAATAAAAAATGATTTTATGAACCTTGAACAAGGTCTTACGCAATCTTTTTATAAAGACCTTTTGATTTTGTTCCAGAATCGAATACTAATTTTCATAGACTCCGATTTTTTTATTTATTCTGCAAGGCGCACTGAATTGTATAATTACACATCAAACAACCACTTCCTATGAACTCGGGTGTGAAACTGTATCCTTGTGTCAAACATTGTGTCCTACTCCATTTAGAAATTATGCTACACGTGGGAGTTTTCCCACTGTAAAAAGCTAAAACAATAAAATATGATTTTATGAACCTTGAACAAGGTCTTACGCAATCTTTTTATAAAGATCTTTTGATTTTGATCAAGATTCGAATACTAATTTTCATGGAATATGATTTTTTTATTTATTCTGCAAAGGCGCATTGAATTGTATAATTACACATCAAACAACCACTTCCTATGAACTCGGGTGTGAAACTGTTTCATTGTGTCAAACATTGGGTCCTTCTCCCTTGGGAAATTTTTCATCATGTGGGAGTTTTCCCACAATAAAGAGCTAAAACAATAAAATATGATTTTATGAACCTTGAAGAAGGTCTTACGTAATCTTTTTATAAAGATCTTTAGATTTTGTTCCAGATTCGAATACTAATTTTCATGGAATCCGATTTTTTTATTTTTTCTGCAAGGTGCACTGAATTGTAGAATTACACATCAAACAACCACTTGCTATGAACTCGGGTGTGAAACTGTTTCATTGTGTCAAACATTGGGTCATTCTCCCTTAGAAAATTCTTCGACACGTGAGATTTTCCCACAATAAATAGCTAAAACAATAAAATATGATTTTATGAACCTTGAACAAGGTCTTACGTAATCTTTTTATAAAGATCTTTTGATTTTGTTCCAGCATCGAATACTAATTTCCATAGAATCGGATTTTTTTATATATTCTGCAAGGCGCACTGAATTGTATAATTACACATCAAACAACCACTTCCTATGAACTCGGGTGTGAAACTGTTTCCTTGTGTCAAACATTGGGTACTACTCCCTTTAGAAATTATTCTACACGTGGGAGTTTTCCCACAGTAAAAAGCTAAAACAATAATATATGATTTTACGAACCTTGAACAAGGTCTTACGCAATCTTTTTATAAAGATCTTTTGATTTTGATCAAGATTCGAATACTAAATTTCATGGAATATGATTTTTTTATTTATTCTGCAAGGCGCATTGATATGTATAATTACACATCAAGCAACCACTTCCTATGAACTCGGGTGTGAAACTGTTTCATTGTGTCAAACATTGGGTCCTTCTCCCTTGGGAAATTCTTCATCATGTGGGAGTTTTCCCACAATAAAGAGCTAAAACAATAAAATATGATTTTATGAACCTTGAAGAAGGTCTAACGTAATCTTTTTATAAAGATCTTTTGATTTTTTTCCAGATTCGAATACTAATTTTCATGGAATCCGATTTTTTTATATATTCTGCAAGGGTCATTGAATTGTATAATTACACATCAAAAAACCACTTGCTATGAACTCGTGTGTGAAACTGTTTCATTCTGTCAAACAATGGGTCCTTTTCCCTTGGGAAATTCTTCGACACGTGGTAGTTTTCCCATAATAAAAAGCTAAAACAATAAAATATGAGTTTATGAACCTTGAACAAGGTCTTACGTAATCTTTTTATAAAGATCTTTTGATTTTGTTCCTGATTCGAATACTAATTTTCATGGAATCTGATTTTTTTATTTATTTTGCAAGGCGCACTGAATTGTAGAATAACACATCAAACAACCACTTGCTATGAACTCGTGTGTGAAACTGTTTGCTTGTGTCAAACATTGGATCCTACTCCCTATAGATATTATTCTACACGTGGTAGTTTTCCCATAGTAAAAAGCTAAAACAATAAAATATGAGTTTATGAACCTTGAACAAGGCCTTACGTAATCTTTTTATAAAGATCTTTTGATATTGTTCCAGATTCGAATACAAATTTTCATGGAATCTGATTTTTTTATTTATTTTGCAAGGCGCACTGAATTGTAGAATTACACATCAAACAACCACTTGCTATGAACTCGGGTAGAAACTGTTTCATTGTGTCAAACATTGGGTCCTTCTCCCTTGAAAAATTCTTCGACACGTGGGATTTTCCCACAATAAAAAGCTAAAACAGTAAAATATGATTTTATGAACCTTGAACAAGGTCTTACGCAATCTTTTTATAAAGATCTTTTGATTTTGATCAAGATTCGAATACTAATTTTCATGGAATATGATTTTTTTATTTATTCTGCAAGGCGCATTGAATTGTATAATTACACATCAAACAACCACTTCCTATGAACTCGGGTGTGAAACTGGATCATTGTGTCAAACATTGGGTCCTTCTCCCTTGGGAAATTTTTCATCATGTGGGAGTTTTCCCACAATAAAGAGCTAAAACAATAAAATATAATTTTATGAACCTTGAAGAAGGTCTTACGTAATCTTTTTATAAAGATCTTTTGATTTTGTTCCAGATTCGAATACTAATTTTCATGGAATCCGATTTTTTTATTTTTTCTGCAAGGCGCACTGAATTGTAGAATTACACATCAAACAACTACTTGCTATGAACTCGGGTGTGAAACTGTTTCATTGTGTCAAACATTGGGTCCTTCTCCCTTAGAAAATTCTTCGACACTTGAGATTTTCCCACAGTAAATAGCTAAAACAATAAAATATGATTTTATGAACCTTGAACAAGATCTTACTTAATCTTTTTATAAAGATCTTTTGATTTTGTTCCAGATTCGAATACTAATTTTCATGGAAATCGATTTTTTTATATATTCTGCAAGGTGCATTGAATTGTATAATTACACATCAAACAACCACTTGCTATGAACTCGTGTGTGAAACTGTTTCATTCTGTCAAACAATGGGTCCTTTTCCCTTGGGAAATTCTTCGACACATGGTAGTTTTCCCATAATAAAAAGCTAAAACAATAAAATAAGAGTTTATGAACCTTGAACAAGGTCTTACGTAATCTTTTTATAAAGATCTTTTGATTTTGTTCCAGATTCGAATACTAATTTTCATGGAATCTGATTTTTTTATTTATTTTGCAAGGCGCACTGAATTGTAGAATTACACATTAAACAACCACTTGCTATGAACTCGGGTGTGAAACTGTTTCATTGTGTCAAACATTGGGTCATTCTCCCTTGGAAAATTCTTCGACACGTGGGAGTTTTCCCACAATAAAAAGCTAAAACAATAAAATAAGAGTTTATGAACCTTGAACAAGGTCTTACGTAATCTTTTTATAAAGATCTTTTGATTTTGTTCCAGATTCGAATATTAATTTTCAGGAATATGATTTTTTTATTTATTCTGCAAGGCGCATTGAATTGTATAATTACACATCAAGCAACCTCTTCCTATGAACTCGGGTGTGAAACTGTTTCACTGTGTCAAACATTGGGTCCTTCTCCCTTAGAAAATTCTTCGACACGTGGGATTTTCCCACAATAAATAGCTAAAACAATAAAATATGATTTTATGAACCTTGAACAAGGTCTTACGTAATCTTTTTATAAAGATCTTTTGATTTTGTTCCAGATTCGAATACTAATTTTCATGGAATCTGACTTTTTTTACTTATTTTTCAAGGCGCACTGAATTGTAGAATTATACATTAAACAAACACTTACTATGAACTCGGGTGTGAAACTGTATCATTGTGTCAAACATTGGGTCCTTCTCCCTTGGAAAATTCTTCGACACGTGGGATTTTCCCACAATAAATAGCTAAAACAGTAAAATATGATTTTATGAACCTTGAACAAGGTCCTACGTAATCTTTTTATAAAGACCTTTGATTTTATTGCAGATTCAAATACAACTTTTCATGGAATCTGATTTTTTAAATTTATTTTGCAAGGCGCACTGAATTGTATAATTACACATCAAACAACCACTTGCTATGAACTCGGGTGTGAAACTGTTTCATTTTGTCAAACAGTGGGTCCTTCTCCCTTGGAAAATTCTTCGACACATGGGATTTTCACACAATAAAAAGCTAAAACAGTAAAATGTGATTATATGAACCTTGAACAAGGTCCTACGTAATCTTTTTATAAAGACCTTTGATTTTATTGCAGATTCGAATACAAATTTTCATGGAATCTGATTTTTTAAATTTATTTTGCAAGGAGCACTGAATTGTATAATTACACATCAAACAACCACTTGCTATGAACTCGGGTGTGAAACTGTTTCATTGTGTCATACATTGGATCCTTCTCCTTTGGGAAATTCTTCGTCATGTGGGAGTTTACCCACAATAAAAAGCTAATACAATAAAAAATGATTTTATGAACCTTGAACAAGGTCTTACGCAATCTTTTTATAAAGACCTTTTGATTTTGTTCCAGAATCGAATACTAATTTTCATAGACTCCGATTTTTTTATTTATTCTGCAAGGCGCACTGAATTGTATAATTACACATCAAACAACCACTTCCTATGAACTCGGGTGTGAAACTGTTTCCTTGTGTCAAACATTGTGTCCTACTCCATTTAGAAATTATGCTACACGTGGGAGTTTTCCCACTGTAAAAAGCTAAAACAATAAAATATGATTTTATGAACCTTGAACAAGGTCTTACGCAATCTTTTTATAAAGATCTTTTGATTTTGATCAAGATTCGAATACTAATTTTCATGGAATATGATTTTTTTATTTATTCTGCAAAGGCGCATTGAATTGTATAATTACACATCAAACAACCACTTCCTATGAACTCGGGTGTGAAACTGTTTCATTGTGTCAAACATTGGGTCCTTCTCCCTTGGGAAATTTTTCATCATGTGGGAGTTTTCCCACAATAAAGAGCTAAAACAATAAAATATGATTTTATGAACCTTGAAGAAGGTCTTACGTAATCTTTTTATAAAGATCTTTAGATTTTGTTCCAGATTCGAATACTAATTTTCATGGAATCCGATTTTTTTATTTTTTCTGCAAGGTGCACTGAATTGTAGAATTACACATCAAACAACCACTTGCTATGAACTCGGGTGTGAAACTGTTTCATTGTGTCAAACATTGGGTCATTCTCCCTTAGAAAATTCTTCGACACGTGAGATTTTCCCACAATAAATAGCTAAAACAATAAAATATGATTTTATGAACCTTGAACAAGGTCTTACGTAATCTTTTTATAAAGATCTTTTGATTTTGTTCCAGCATCGAATACTAATTTCCATAGAATCGGATTTTTTTATATATTCTGCAAGGCGCACTGAATTGTATAATTACACATCAAACAACCACTTCCTATGAACTCGGGTGTGAAACTGTTTCCTTGTGTCAAACATTGGGTACTACTCCCTTTAGAAATTATTCTACACGTGGGAGTTTTCCCACAGTAAAAAGCTAAAACAATAATATATGATTTTACGAACCTTGAACAAGGTCTTACGCAATCTTTTTATAAAGATCTTTTGATTTTGATCAAGATTCGAATACTAAATTTCATGGAATATGATTTTTTTATTTATTCTGCAAGGCGCATTGATTTGTATAATTACACATCAAGCAACCACTTCCTATGAACTCGGGTGTGAAACTGTTTCATTGTGTCAAACATTGGGTCCTTCTCCCTTGGGAAATTCTTCATCATGTGGGAGTTTTCCCACAATAAAGAGCTAAAACAATAAAATATGATTTTATGAACCTTGAAGAAGGTCTAACGTAATCTTTTTATAAAGATCTTTTGATTTTTTTCCAGATTCGAATACTAATTTTCATGGAATCCGATTTTTTTATATATTCTGCAAGGTGCATTGAATTGTATAATTACACATCAAAAAACCACTTGCTATGAACTCGTGTGTGAAACTGTTTCATTCTGTCAAACAATGGGTCCTTTTCCCTTGGGAAATTCTTCGACACGTGGTAGTTTTCCCATAATAAAAAGCTAAAACAATAAAATATGAGTTTATGAACCTTGAACAAGGTCTTACGTAATCTTTTTATAAAGATCTTTTGATTTTGTTCCTGATTCGAATACTAATTTTCATGGAATCTGATTTTTTTATTTATTTTGCAAGGCGCACTGAATTGTAGAATAACACATCAAACAACCACTTGCTATGAACTCGTGTGTGAAACTGTTTGCTTGTGTCAAACATTGGATCCTACTCCCTATAGATATTATTCTACACGTGGTAGTTTTCCCATAGTAAAAAGCTAAAACAATAAAATATGAGTTTATGAACCTTGAACAAGGCCTTACGTAATCTTTTTATAAAGATCTTTTGATATTGTTCCAGATTCGAATACAAATTTTCATGGAATCTGATTTTTTTATTTATTTTGCAAGGCGCACTGAATTGTAGAATTACACATCAAACAACCACTTGCTATGAACTCGGGTAGAAACTGTTTCATTGTGTCAAACATTGGGTCCTTCTCCCTTGAAAAATTCTTCGACACGTGGGATTTTCCCACAATAAAAAGCTAAAACAGTAAAATATGATTTTATGAACCTTGAACAAGGTCTTACGCAATCTTTTTATAAAGATCTTTTGATTTTGATCAAGATTCGAATACTAATTTTCATGGAATATGATTTTTTTATTTATTCTGCAAGGCGCATTGAATTGTATAATTACACATCAAACAACCACTTCCTATGAACTCGGGTGTGAAACTGGATCATTGTGTCAAACATTGGGTCCTTCTCCCTTGGGAAATTTTTCATCATGTGGGAGTTTTCCCACAATAAAGAGCTAAAACAATAAAATATGATTTTATGAACCTTGAAGAAGGTCTTACGTAATCTTTTTATAAAGATCTTTTGATTTTGTTCCAGATTCGAATACTAATTTTCATGGAATCCGATTTTTTTATTTTTTCTGCAAGGCGCACTGAATTGTAGAATTACACATCAAACAACTACTTGCTATTAACTCGGGTGTGAAACTGTTTCATTGTGTCAAACATTGGGTCCTTCTCCCTTAGAAAATTCTTCGACACTTGAGATTTTCCCACAGTAAATAGCTAAAACAATAAAATATGATTTTATGAACCTTGAACAAGATCTTACTTAATCTTTTTATAAAGATCTTTTGATTTTGTTCCAGATTCGAATACTAATTTTCATGGAAATCGATTTTTTTATATATTCTGCAAGGTGCATTGAATTGTATAATTACACATCAAACAACCACTTGCTATGAACTCGTGTGTGAAACTGTTTCATTCTGTCAAACAATGGGTCCTTTTCCCTTGGGAAATTCTTCGACACATGGTAGTTTTCCCATAATAAAAAGCTAAAACAATAAAATAAGAGTTTATGAACCTTGAACAAGGTCTTACGTAATCTTTTTATAAAGATCTTTTGATTTTGTTCCAGATTCGAATACTAATTTTCATGGAATCTGATTTTTTTATTTATTTTGCAAGGCGCACTGAATTGTAGAATTACACATTAAACAACCACTTGCTATGAACTCGGGTGTGAAACTGTTTCATTGTGTCAAACATTGGGTCATTCTCCCTTGGAAAATTCTTCGACACGTGGGAGTTTTCCCACAATAAAAAGCTAAAACAATAAAATATGATTTTATGAACCTTGAACAAGGTCTTACGTAATCTTTTTATAAAGATCTTTTGATTTTGTTCCAGAATCGAATACTAATTTTCATAGAATCGGATTTTTTTATATATTCTGCAAGGCGCACTGAATTGTATAATTACACAACAAACAACCACTTCCTATGAACTCGGGTGTGAAACTGTTTCCTTGTGTCAAACATTGGGTCCCACTCCCTTTAGAAATTATTCTACACGTGGGAGTTTTCCCACAGTAAAAAGCTAAAACAATAAAATATGATTTTACGAACCTTGAACAAGGTCTTACGCAATCTTTTTATAAAGATCTTTTGATTTTGATCAAGATTCGAATACTAATTTTCATGGAATATGATTTTTTTATTTATTCTGCAAGGCGCAATGAATTGTATCATTACACATCAAGCAACCACTTCCTATGAACTCGGGTGTGAAACTGTTTCATTGTGTCAAACATTGGGTCCTACTCCCTATAGATATTATTCTACACGTGGTAGTTTTCCCATAGTAAAAAGCTAAAACAATAAAATATGAGTTTATGAACCTTGAACAAGGTCTTACGTAATCTTTTTATAAAGATCTTTAGATTTTGTTCCAGATTCGAATACTAATTTTCATGGAATCCGATTTTTTTACATATTCTGCAAGGCGCATTGAATTGTATAATTACACATCAAACAACCACTTGCTATGAACTCGTGTGTGAAATTGTTTGCTTGTGTCAAACATTGGGTCCTACTCCCTATAGATATTATTCTACACGTGGTAGTTTTCCCATAGTAAAAAGCTAAAACAATAAAATATGAGTTTATGAACCTTGAACAAGGTCTTACGTAATCTTTTTATAAAGATCTTTAGATTTTGTTCCAGATTCGAATACTAATTTTCATGGAATCCGATTTTTTTATTTTTTCTGCAAGGTGCACTGAATTGTAGAATTACACATCAAACAACCACTTGCTATGAACTCGGGTGTGAAACTGTTTCATTGTGTCAAACATTGGGTCATTCTCCCTTAGAAAATTCTTCGACACGTGAGATTTTCCCACAATAAATAGCTAAAACAATAAAATATGATTTTATGAACCTTGAACAAGGTCTTACGTAATCTTTTTATAAAGATCTTTTGATTTTGTTCCAGAATCGAATACTAATTTCCATAGAATCGGATTTTTTTATATATTCTGCAAGGCGCACTGAATTGTATAATTACACATCAAACAACCACTTCCTATGAACTCGGGTGTGAAACTGTTTCCTTGTGTCAAACATTGGGTACTACTCCCTTTAGAAATTATTCTACACGTGGGAGTTTTCCCACAGTAAAGAGCTAAAACAATAATATATGATTTTACGAACCTTGAACAAGGTCTTACGCAATCTTTTTATAAAGATCTTTTGATTATGATCAAGATTCGAATACTAAATTTCATGGAATATGATTTTTTTATTTATTCTGCAAGGCGCATTGAATTGTATAATTACACATCAAGCAACCACTTCCTATGAACTCGGGTGTGAAACTGTTTCATTGTGTCAAACATTGGGTCCTTCTCCCTTGGGAAATTCTTCATCATGTGGGAGTTTTCCCACAATAAAGAGCTAAAACAATAAAATATGATTTTATGAACCTTGAAGAAGGTCTAACGTAATCTTTTTATAAATATCTTTTGATTTTTTTCCAGATTCGAATACTAATTTTCATGGAATCCGATTTTTTTATATATTCTGCAAGGTGCATTGAATTGTATAATTACACATCAAACAACCACTTGCTATGAACTCGTGTGTGAAACTGTTTGCTTGTGTCAAACATTGGATCCTACTCCCTATAGATATTATTCTACACGTGGTAGTTTTCCCATAGTAAAAAGCTAAAACAATAAAATATGAGTTTATGAACCTTGAACAAGGCCTTACGTAATCTTTTTATAAAGATCTTTTGATATTGTTCCAGATTCGAATACAAATTTTCATGGAATCTGATTTTTTTATTTATTTTGCAAGGCGCACTGAATTGTAGAATTACACATCAAACAACCACTTGCTATGAACTCGGGTAGAAACTGTTTCATTGTGTCAAACATTGGGTCCTTCTCCCTTGAAAAATTCTTCGACACGTGGGATTTTCCCACAATAAAAAGCTAAAACAGTAAAATATGATTTTATGAACCTTGAACAAGGTCTTACGCAATCTTTTTATAAAGATCTTTTGATTTTGATCAAGATTCGAATACTAATTTTCATGGAATATGATTTTTTTATTTATTCTGCAAGGCGCATTGAATTGTATAATTACACATCAAACAACCACTTCCTATGAACTCGGGTGTGAAACTGGATCATTGTGTCAAACATTGGGTCCTTCTCCCTTGGGAAATTTTTCATCATGTGGGAGTTTTCCCACAATAAAGAGCTAAAACAATAAAATATGATTTTATGAACCTTGAAGAAGGTCTTACGTAATCTTTTTATAAAGATCTTTTGATTTTGTTCCAGATTCGAATACTAATTTTCATGGAATCCGATTTTTTTATTTTTTCTGCAAGGCGCACTGAATTGTAGAATTACACATCAAACAACTACTTGCTATGAACTCGGGTGTGAAACTGTTTCATTGTGTCAAACATTGGGTCCTTCTCCCTTAGAAAATTCTTCGACACTTGAGATTTTCCCACAGTAAATAGTTAAAACAATAAAATATGATTTTATGAACCTTGAACAAGATCTTACTTAATCTTTTTATAAAGATCTTTTGATTTTGTTCCAGATTCGAATACTAATTTTCATGGAAACCGATTTTTTTATATATTCTGCAAGGTGCATTGAATTGTATAATTACACATCAAACAACCACTTGCTATGAACTCGTGTGTGAAACTGTTTCATTCTGTCAAACAATGGGTCCTTTTCCCTTGGGAAATTCTTCGACACATGGTAGTTTTCCCATAATAAAAAGCTAAAACAATAAAATATGAGTTTATGAACCTTGAACAAGGTCTTACGTAATCTTTTTATAAAGATCTTTTGATTTTGTTCCAGATTCGAATACTAATTTTCATGGAATCTGATTTTTTTATTTATTTTGCAAGGCGCACTGAATTGTAGAATTACACATTAAACAACCACTTGCTATGAACTCGGGTGTGAAACTGTTTCATTGTGTCAAACATTGGGTCATTCTCCCTTGGAAAATTCTTCGACACGTGGGAGTTTTCCCACAATAAAAAGCTAAAACAATAAAATATGATTTTATGAACCTTGAACAAGGTCTTACGTAATCTTTTTATAAAGATCTTTTGATTTTGTTCCAGAATCGAATACTAATTTTCATAGAATCGGATTTTTTTATATATTCTGCAAGGCGCACTGAATTGTATAATTACACAACAAAAAACCACTTCCTATGAACTCGGGTGTGAAACTGTTTCCTTGTGTCAAACATTGGGTCCCACTCCCTTTAGAAATTATTCTACACGTGGGAGTTTTCCCACAGTAAAAAGCTAAAACAATAAAATATGATTTTACGAACCTTGAACAAGGTCTTACGCAATCTTTTTATAAAGATCTTTTGATTTTGATCAAGATTCGAATACTAATTTTCATGGAATATGATTTTTTTATTTATTCTGCAAGGCGCAATGAATTGTATCATTACACATCAAGCAACCACTTCCTATGAACTCGGGTGTGAAACTATTTCATTGTGTCAAACATTGGGTCCTTTTCCCTTGGGAAATTCTTCATCATGTGGGAGTTTTCCCACAATAAAGAGCTAAAACAATAAAATATGATTTTAGGAACCTTGAACAAGGTCTTACGTAATCTTTTTATAAAGATCTTTTGATTTTGTTCCAGATTTGAAAACTAATTTTCATGGAATCCGATTTTTTTATATATTCTGCAAGGTGCATTGAATTGTATAATTACACATCAAACAACCACTTGCTATGAACTCGTGTGTGAAACTGTTTCATTCTGTCAAACAATGGGTCCTTTTCCCTTGCGAAATTCTTCGACACGTGGTAGTTTTCTCATAATAAAAAGCTAAAACAATAAAATATGAGTTTATGAACCTTGATCAAGGTCTTACGTAATCTTTTTATAAAGATCTTTTGATTTTGTTCCTGATTCGAATACTAACTTTCATGGAATCTGATTTTTTTATTTATTTTGCAAGGCGCACTGAATTGTAGAATTACACATCAAACAACCACTTGCTATAAACTCGGGTGTGAAACTGTTTCACTGTGTCAAACATTGGGTCCTTCTCCCTTGGAAAATTCTTCGACACGTGGGATTTTCCCACAATAAAAAGCTAAAACAGTAAAATATTATTTTATGAACCTTGAACAAGGTCCTACGTAATCTTCTTATAAAGATCTTTTGATTTTATTGCAGATTCGAATACAAATTTTCATGGAATATGATTTTTTTATTTATTCTGCAAGGCGCATTGAATTGTATAATTACACATCAAACAACCACTTCCTATGAACTCGGGTGTGAAACTGGATCATTGTGTCAAACATTGGGTCCTTCTCCCTTGGGAAATTTTTCATCATGTGGGAGTTTTCCCACAATAAAGAGCTAAAACAATAAAATATGATTTTATGAACCTTGAAGAAGGTCTTACGTAATCTTTTTATAAAGATCTTTTGATTTTGTTCCAGATTCGAATACTAATTTTCATGGAATCCGATTTTTTTATTTTTTCTGCAAGGCGCACTGAATTGTAGAATTACACATCAAACAACTACTTGCTATGAACTCGGGTGTGAAACTGTTTCATTGTGTCAAACATTGGGTCCTTCTCCCTTAGAAAATTCTTCGACACTTGAGATTTTCCCACAGTAAATAGTTAAAACAATAAAATATGATTTTATGAACCTTGAACAAGATCTTACTTAATCTTTTTATAAAGATCTTTTGATTTTGTTCCAGATTCGAATACTAATTTTCATGGAAACCGATTTTTTTATATATTCTGCAAGGTGCATTGAATTGTATAATTACACATCAAACAACCACTTGCTATGAACTCGTGTGTGAAACTGTTTCATTCTGTCAAACAATGGGTCCTTTTCCCTTGGGAAATTCTTCGACACATGGTAGTTTTCCCATAATAAAAAGCTAAAACAATAAAATATGAGTTTATGAACCTTGAACAAGGTCTTACGTAATCTTTTTATAAAGATCTTTTGATTTTGTTCCAGATTCGAATACTAATTTTCATGGAATCTGATTTTTTTATTTATTTTGCAAGGCGCACTGAATTGTAGAATTACACATTAAACAACCACTTGCTATGAACTCGGGTGTGAAACTGTTTCATTGTGTCAAACATTGGGTCATTCTCCCTTGGAAAATTCTTCGACACGTGGGAGTTTTCCCACAATAAAAAGCTAAAACAATAAAATATGATTTTATGAACCTTGAACAAGGTCTTACGTAATCTTTTTATAAAGATCTTTTGATTTTGTTCCAGAATCGAATACTAATTTTCATAGAATCGGATTTTTTTATATATTCTGCAAGGCGCACTGAATTGTATAATTACACAACAAAAAACCACTTCCTATGAACTCGGGTGTGAAACTGTTTCCTTGTGTCAAACATTGGGTCCCACTCCCTTTAGAAATTATTCTACACGTGGGAGTTTTCCCACAGTAAAAAGCTAAAACAATAAAATATGATTTTACGAACCTTGAACAAGGTCTTACGCAATCTTTTTATAAAGATCTTTTGATTTTGATCAAGATTCGAATACTAATTTTCATGGAATATGATTTTTTTATTTATTCTGCAAGGCGCAATGAATTGTATCATTACACATCAAGCAACCACTTCCTATGAACTCGGGTGTGAAACTATTTCATTGTGTCAAACATTGGGTCCTTTTCCCTTGGGAAATTCTTCATCATGTGGGAGTTTTCCCACAATAAAGAGCTAAAACAATAAAATATGATTTTAGGAACCTTGAACAAGGTCTTACGTAATCTTTTTATAAAGATCTTTTGATTTTGTTCCAGATTTGAAAACTAATTTTCATGGAATCCGATTTTTTTATATATTCTGCAAGGTGCATTGAATTGTATAATTACACATCAAACAACCACTTGCTATGAACTCGTGTGTGAAACTGTTTCATTCTGTCAAACAATGGGTCCTTTTCCCTTGCGAAATTCTTCGACACGTGGTAGTTTTCTCATAATAAAAAGCTAAAACAATAAAATATGAGTTTATGAACCTTGATCAAGGTCTTACGTAATCTTTTTATAAAGATCTTTTGATTTTGTTCCTGATTCGAATACTAACTTTCATGGAATCTGATTTTTTTATTTATTTTGCAAGGCGCACTGAATTGTAGAATTACACATCAAACAACCACTTGCTATAAACTCGGGTGTGAAACTGTTTCACTGTGTCAAACATTGGGTCCTTCTCCCTTGGAAAATTCTTCGACACGTGGGATTTTCCCACAATAAAAAGCTAAAACAGTAAAATATTATTTTATGAACCTTGAACAAGGTCCTACGTAATCTTCTTATAAAGATCTTTTGATTTTATTGCAGATTCGAATACAAATTTTCATGGAATATGATTTTTTTATTTATTCTGCAAGGCGCATTGAATTGTATAATTACACATCAAGCAACCACTTCCTATGAACTCGGGTGTGAAACTGTTTCATTGTGTCAAACATTGGGTCCTTCTCCCTTGGGAAATTCTTCATCATGAGGGAGTTTTCCCACAATAAAGAGCTAAAACAATAAAATATGATTTTATGAACCTTGAACAAGGTCTTACGTAATCTTTTTATAAAGATCTTTTGATTTTGTTCCAGAATCGAATACTAATTTTCATAGAATCGGATTTTTTTACATATTCTGCAAGGCGCATTGAATTGTATAATTACACATCAAACAACCACTTGCTATGAACTCGTGTGTGAAATTGTTTGCTTGTGTCAAACATTGGGTCCTACTCCCTATAGATATTATTCTACACGTGGTAGTTTTCCCATAGTAAAAAGCTAAAACAATAAAATATGAGTTTATGAACCTTGAACAAGGTCTTACGTAATCTTTTTATAAAGATCTTTTGATTTTGTTCCAGATTCGAATACAAATTTTCATGGAATCTGATTTTTTTATTTATTTTGCAAGGCGCACTGAATTGTAGAATTACACATCAAACAACCACTTGCTATGAACTCGGGTGAGAAACTGTTTCACTGTGTCAAACATTGGGTCCTTCTCTCTTGAAAAATTCTTCGACACGTGGAATTTTCCCACAATAAAAAGCTAAAACAGTAAAATATGATTTTATGAACCTTGAACAAGGTCCTACGTAATCTTTTTATAAAGATCTTTTGATTTTATTGCAGATTCGAATACAAATTTTCATGGAATCTGATTTTTTAAATTTATTTTGCAAGGAGCACTGAATTGTATAATTACACATCAAACAACCACTTCCTATGAACTCGGGTGTGAAACTGTTTCCTTGTGTCAAACATTGGGTCCTACTCCCTATAGATATTATTCTACACGTGGTAGTTTTCCCATAGTAAAAAGCTAAAACAATAAAATATGAGTTTATGAACCTTGAACAAGGTCTTACGTAATCTTTTTATAAAGATCTTTTGATTTTGTTCCAGATTCGAATACTAATTTTCATGGAATCTGATTTTTTTATTTATTTTGCAAGGCGCACTGAATTGTAGAATTACACATTAAACAACCACTTGCTATGAACTCGGGTGTGAAACTGTTTCATTGTGTCAAACATTGGGTCATTCTCCCTTGGAAAATTCTTCGACACGTGGGAGTTTTCCCACAATAAAAAGCTAAAACAATAAAATATGATTTTATGAACCTTGAACAAGGTCTTACGTAATCTTTTTATAAAGATCTTTTGATTTTGTTCCAGAATCGAATACTAATTTTCATAGAATCGGATTTTTTTATATATTCTGCAAGGCGCACTGAATTGTATAATTACACAACAAACAACCACTTCCTATGAACTCGGGTGTGAAACTGTTTCCTTGTGTCAAACATTGGGTCCCACTCCCTTTAGAAATTATTCTACACGTGGGAGTTTTCCCACAGTAAAAAGCTAAAACAATAAAATATGATTTTACGAACCTTGAACAAGGTCTTACGCAATCTTTTTATAAAGATCTTTTGATTTTGATCAAGATTCGAATACTAATTTTCATGGAATATGATTTTTTTATTTATTCTGCAAGGCGCAATGAATTGTATCATTACACATCAAGCAACCACTTCCTATGAACTCGGGTGTGAAACTGTTTCATTGTGTCAAACATTGGGTCCTACTCCCTATAGATATTATTCTACACGTGGTAGTTTTCCCATAGTAAAAAGCTAAAACAATAAAATATGAGTTTATGAACCTTGAACAAGGTCTTACGTAATCTTTTTATAAAGATCTTTAGATTTTGTTCCAGATTCGAATACTAATTTTCATGGAATCCGATTTTTTTACATATTCTGCAAGGCGCATTGAATTGTATAATTACACATCAAACAACCACTTGCTATGAACTCGTGTGTGAAATTGTTTGCTTGTGTCAAACATTGGGTCCTACTCCCTATAGATATTATTCTACACGTGGTAGTTTTCCCATAGTAAAAAGCTAAAACAATAAAATATGAGTTTATGAACCTTGAACAAGGTCTTACGTAATCTTTTTATAAAGATCTTTTGATTTTGTTCCAGAATCGAATACTAATTTCCATAGAATCGGATTTTTTTATATATTCTGCAAGGCGCACTGAATTGTATAATTACACATCAAACAACCACTTCCTATGAACTCGGGTGTGAAACTGTTTCCTTGTGTCAAACATTGGGTACTACTCCCTTTAGAAATTATTCTACACGTGGGAGTTTTCCCACAGTAAAGAGCTAAAACAATAATATATGATTTTACGAACCTTGAACAAGGTCTTACGCAATCTTTTTATAAAGATCTTTTGATTATGATCAAGATTCGAATACTAAATTTCATGGAATATGATTTTTTTATTTATTCTGCAAGGCGCATTGAATTGTATAATTACACATCAAGCAACCACTTCCTATGAACTCGGGTGTGAAACTGTTTCATTGTGTCAAACATTGGGTCCTTCTCCCTTGGGAAATTCTTCATCATGTGGGAGTTTTCCCACAATAAAGAGCTAAAACAATAAAATATGATTTTATGAACCTTGAAGAAGGTCTAACGTAATCTTTTTATAAATATCTTTTGATTTTTTTCCAGATTCGAATACTAATTTTCATGGAATCCGATTTTTTTATATATTCTGCAAGGTGCATTGAATTGTATAATTACACATCAAACAACCACTTGCTATGAACTCGTGTGTGAAACTGTTTGCTTGTGTCAAACATTGGATCCTACTCCCTATAGATATTATTCTACACGTGGTAGTTTTCCCATAGTAAAAAGCTAAAACAATAAAATATGAGTTTATGAACCTTGAACAAGGCCTTACGTAATCTTTTTATAAAGATCTTTTGATATTGTTCCAGATTCGAATACAAATTTTCATGGAATCTGATTTTTTTATTTATTTTGCAAGGCGCACTGAATTGTAGAATTACACATCAAACAACCACTTGCTATGAACTCGGGTAGAAACTGTTTCATTGTGTCAAACATTGGGTCCTTCTCCCTTGAAAAATTCTTCGACACGTGGGATTTTCCCACAATAAAAAGCTAAAACAGTAAAATATGATTTTATGAACCTTGAACAAGGTCTTACGCAATCTTTTTATAAAGATCTTTTGATTTTGATCAAGATTCGAATACTAATGTTCATGGAATATGATTTTTTCATTTATTCTGCAAGGCGCATTGAATTGTATAATTACACATCAAACAACCACTTCCTATGAACTCGGGTGTGAAACTGGATCATTGTGTCAAACATTGGGTCCTTCTCCCTTGGGAAATTTTTCATCATGTGGGAGTTTTCCCACAATAAAGAGCTAAAACAATAAAATATGATTTTATGAACCTTGAAGAAGGTCTTACGTAATCTTTTTATAAAGATCTTTTGATTTTGTTCCAGATTCGAATACTAATTTTCATGGAATCCGATTTTTTTATTTTTTCTGCAAGGCGCACTGAATTGTAGAATTACACATCAAACAACTACTTGCTATGAACTCGGGTGTGAAACTGTTTCATTGTGTCAAACATTGGGTCCTTCTCCCTTAGAAAATTCTTCGACACTTGAGATTTTCCCACAGTAAATAGTTAAAACAATAAAATATGATTTTATGAACCTTGAACAAGATCTTACTTAATCTTTTTATAAAGATCTTTTGATTTTGTTCCAGATTCGAATACTAATTTTCATGGAAACCGATTTTTTTATATATTCTGCAAGGTGCATTGAATTGTATAATTACACATCAAACAACCACTTGCTATGAACTCGTGTGTGAAACTGTTTCATTCTGTCAAACAATGGGTCCTTTTCCCTTGGGAAATTCTTCGACACATGGTAGTTTTCCCATAATAAAAAGCTAAAACAATAAAATATGAGTTTATGAACCTTGAACAAGGTCTTACGTAATCTTTTTATAAAGATCTTTTGATTTTGTTCCAGATTCGAATACTAATTTTCATGGAATCTGATTTTTTTATTTATTTTGCAAGGCGCACTGAATTGTAGAATTACACATTAAACAACCACTTGCTATGAACTCGGGTGTGAAACTGTTTCATTGTGTCAAACATTGGGTCATTCTCCCTTGGAAAATTCTTCGACACGTGGGAGTTTTCCCACAATAAAAAGCTAAAACAATAAAATATGATTTTATGAACCTTGAACAAGGTCTTACGTAATCTTTTTATAAAGATCTTTTGATTTTGTTCCAGAATCGAATACTAATTTTCATAGAATCGGATTTTTTTATATATTCTGCAAGGCGCACTGAATTGTATAATTACACAACAAAAAACCACTTCCTATGAACTCGGGTGTGAAACTGTTTCCTTGTGTCAAACATTGGGTCCCACTCCCTTTAGAAATTATTCTACACGTGGGAGTTTTCCCACAGTAAAAAGCTAAAACAATAAAATATGATTTTACGAACCTTGAACAAGGTCTTACGCAATCTTTTTATAAAGATCTTTTGATTTTGATCAAGATTCGAATACTAATTTTCATGGAATATGATTTTTTTATTTATTCTGCAAGGCGCAATGAATTGTATCATTACACATCAAGCAACCACTTCCTATGAACTCGGGTGTGAAACTGTTTCATTGTGTCAAACATTGGGTCCTTTTCCCTTGGGAAATTCTTCATCATGTGGGAGTTTTCCCACAATAAAGAGCTAAAACAATAAAATATGATTTTAGGAACCTTGAACAAGGTCTTACGTAATCTTTTTATAAAGATCTTTTGATTTTGTTCCAGATTTGAAAACTAATTTTCATGGAATCCGATTTTTTTATATATTCTGCAAGGTGCATTGAATTGTATAATTACACATCAAACAACCACTTGCTATGAACTCGTGTGTGAAACTGTTTCATTCTGTCAAACAATGGGTCCTTTTCCCTTGCGAAATTCTTCGACACGTGGTAGTTTTCCCATAATAAAAAGCTAAAACAATAAAATATGAGTTTATGAACCTTGATCAAGGTCTTACGTAATCTTTTTATAAAGATCTTTTGATTTTGTTCCTGATTCGAATACTAACTTTCATGGAATCTGATTTTTTTATTTATTTTGCAAGGCGCACTGAATTGTAGAATTACACATCAAACAACCACTTGCTATAAACTCGGGTGTGAAACTGTTTCACTGTGTCAAACATTGGGTCCTTCTCCCTTGGAAAATTCTTCGACACGTGGGATTTTCCCACAATAAAAAGCTAAAACAGTAAAATATTATTTTATGAACCTTGAACAAGGTCCTACGTAATCTTCTTATAAAGATCTTTTGATTTTATTGCAGATTCGAATACAAATTTTCATGGAATATGATTTTTTTATTTATTCTGCAAGGCGCATTGAATTGTATAATTACACATCAAGCAACCACTTCCTATGAACTCGGGTGTGAAACTGTTTCATTGTGTCAAACATTGGGTCCTTCTCCCTTGGGAAATTCTTCATCATGAGGGAGTTTTCCCACAATAAAGAGCTAAAACAATAAAATATGATTTTATGAACCTTGAACAAGGTCTTACGTAATCTTTTTATAAAGATCTTTTGATTTTGTTCCAGAATCGAATACTAATTTTCATAGAATCGGATTTTTTTACATATTCTGCAAGGCGCATTGAATTGTATAATTACACATCAAACAACCACTTGCTATGAACTCGTGTGTGAAATTGTTTGCTTGTGTCAAACATTGGGTCCTACTCCCTATAGATATTATTCTACACGTGGTAGTTTTCCCATAGTAAAAAGCTAAAACAATAAAATATGAGTTTATGAACCTTGAACAAGGTCTTACGTAATCTTTTTATAAAGATCTTTTGATTTTGTTCCAGATTCGAATACAAATTTTCATGGAATCTGATTTTTTTATTTATTTTGCAAGGCGCACTGAATTGTAGAATTACACATCAAACAACCACTTGCTATGAACTCGGGTGAGAAACTGTTTCACTGTGTCAAACATTGGGTCCTTCTCCCTTGAAAAATTCTTCGACACGTGGAATTTTCCCACAATAAAAAGCTAAAACAGTAAAATATGATTTTATGAACCTTGAACAAGGTCCTACGTAATCTTTTTATAAAGATCTTTTGATTTTATTGCAGATTCGAATACAAATTTTCATGGAATCTGATTTTTTAAATTTATTTTGCAAGGAGCACTGAATTGTATAATTACACATCAAACAACCACTTCCTATGAACTCGGGTGTGAAACTGTTTCCTTGTGTCAAACATTGGGTACTACTCCCTTTAGAAATTATTCTACACGTGGGAGTTTTCCCACAGTAAAAAGCTAAAACAATAAAATATGATTTTACGAACCTTGAACAAGGTCTTACGCAATCTTTTTATAAAGATCTTTTGATTTTGATCAAGATTCGAATACTAATTTTCATGGAATATGATTTTTTTATTTATTCTGCAAGGCGCATTGAATTGTATAATTACACATCAAGCAACCACTTCCTATGAACTCGGGTGTGAAACTGTTTCATTGTGTCAAACATTGTGTCCTTTTCCCTTGGGAAATTCTTCGACACGTGGTAGTATTCCCATAATAAAAAGCTAAAACAATAAAATATGAGTTTATGAACCTTGAAGAAGGTCTAACGTAATCTTTTTATAAAGATCTTTTGATTTTGTTCCAGATTCGAATACTAATTTTCATGGAAACCGATTTTTTTATATATTCTGCAAGGTGCATTGAATTGTATAATTACACATCAAACAACCACTTGCTATGAACTCGTGTGTGAAACTGTTTCATTCTGTCAAACAATGGGTCCTTTTCCCTTGGGAAATTCTTCGACACATGGTAGTTTTCCCATAATAAAAAGCTAAAACAATAAAATATGAGTTTATGAACCTTGAACAAGGTCTTACGTAATCTTTTTATAAAGATCTTTTGATTTTGTTCCAGATTCGAATACTAATTTTCATGGAATCTGATTTTTTTATTTATTTTGCAAGGCGCACTGAATTGTAGAATTACACATTAAACAACCACTTGCTATGAACTCGGGTGTGAAACTGTTTCATTGTGTCAAACATTGGGTCATTCTCCCTTGGAAAATTCTTCGACACGTGGGAGTTTTCCCACAATAAAAAGCTAAAACAATAAAATATGATTTTATGAACCTTGAACAAGGTCTTACGTAATCTTTTTATAAAGATCTTTTGATTTTGTTCCAGAATCGAATACTAATTTTCATAGAATCGGATTTTTTTATATATTCTGCAAGGCGCACTGAATTGTATAATTACACAACAAAAAACCACTTCCTATGAACTCGGGTGTGAAACTGTTTCCTTGTGTCAAACATTGGGTCCCACTCCCTTTAGAAATTATTCTACACGTGGGAGTTTTCCCACAGTAAAAAGCTAAAACAATAAAATATGATTTTACGAACCTTGAACAAGGTCTTACGCAATCTTTTTATAAAGATCTTTTGATTTTGATCAAGATTCGAATACTAATTTTCATGGAATATGATTTTTTTATTTATTCTGCAAGGCGCAATGAATTGTATCATTACACATCAAGCAACCACTTCCTATGAACTCGGGTGTGAAACTGTTTCATTGTGTCAAACATTGGGTCCTTTTCCCTTGGGAAATTCTTCATCATGTGGGAGTTTTCCCACAATAAAGAGCTAAAACAATAAAATATGATTTTAGGAACCTTGAACAAGGTCTTACGTAATCTTTTTATAAAGATCTTTTGATTTTGTTCCAGATTTGAAAACTAATTTTCATGGAATCCGATTTTTTTATATATTCTGCAAGGTGCATTGAATTGTATAATTACACATCAAACAACCACTTGCTATGAACTCGTGTGTGAAACTGTTTCATTCTGTCAAACAATGGGTCCTTTTCCCTTGCGAAATTCTTCGACACGTGGTAGTTTTTCCCATAATAAAAAGCTAAAACAATAAAATATGAGTTTATGAACCTTGATCAAGGTCTTACGTAATCTTTTTATAAAGATCTTTTGATTTTGTTCCTGATTCGAATACTAACTTTCATGGAATCTGATTTTTTTATTTATTTTGCAAGGCGCACTGAATTGTAGAATTACACATCAAACAACCACTTGCTATAAACTCGGGTGTGAAACTGTTTCACTGTGTCAAACATTGGGTCCTTCTCCCTTGGAAAATTCTTCGACACGTGGGATTTTCCCACAATAAAAAGCTAAAACAGTAAAATATTATTTTATGAACCTTGAACAAGGTCCTACGTAATCTTCTTATAAAGATCTTTTGATTTTATTGCAGATTCGAATACAAATTTTCATGGAATATGATTTTTTTATTTATTCTGCAAGGCGCATTGAATTGTATAATTACACATCAAGCAACCACTTCCTATGAACTCGGGTGTGAAACTGTTTCATTGTGTCAAACATTGGGTCCTTCTCCCTTGGGAAATTCTTCATCATGAGGGAGTTTTCCCACAATAAAGAGCTAAAACAATAAAATATGATTTTATGAACCTTGAACAAGGTCTTACGTAATCTTTTTATAAAGATCTTTTGATTTTGTTCCAGAATCGAATACTAATTTTCATAGAATCGGATTTTTTTACATATTCTGCAAGGCGCATTGAATTGTATAATTACACATCAAACAACCACTTGCTATGAACTCGTGTGTGAAATTGTTTGCTTGTGTCAAACATTGGGTCCTACTCCCTATAGATATTATTCTACACGTGGTAGTTTTCCCATAGTAAAAAGCTAAAACAATAAAATATGAGTTTATGAACCTTGAACAAGGTCTTACGTAATCTTTTTATAAAGATCTTTTGATTTTGTTCCAGATTCGAATACAAATTTTCATGGAATCTGATTTTTTTATTTATTTTGCAAGGCGCACTGAATTGTAGAATTACACATCAAACAACCACTTGCTATGAACTCGGGTGAGAAACTGTTTCACTGTGTCAAACATTGGGTCCTTCTCCCTTGAAAAATTCTTCGACACGTGGAATTTTCCCACAATAAAAAGCTAAAACAGTAAAATATGATTTTATGAACCTTGAACAAGGTCCTACGTAATCTTTTTATAAAGATCTTTTGATTTTATTGCAGATTCGAATACAAATTTTCATGGAATCTGATTTTTTAAATTTATTTTGCAAGGAGCACTGAATTGTATAATTACACATCAAACAACCACTTCCTATGAACTCGGGTGTGAAACTGTTTCCTTGTGTCAAACATTGGGTACTACTCCCTTTAGAAATTATTCTACACGTGGGAGTTTTCCCACAGTAAAAAGCTAAAACAATAAAATATGATTTTACGAACCTTGAACAAGGTCTTACGCAATCTTTTTATAAAGATCTTTTGATTTTGATCAAGATTCGAATACTAATTTTCATGGAATATGATTTTTTTATTTATTCTGCAAGGCGCATTGAATTGTATAATTACACATCAAGCAACCACTTCCTATGAACTCGGGTGTGAAACTGTTTCATTGTGTCAAACATTGTGTCCTTTTCCCTTGGGAAATTCTTCGACACGTGGTAGTATTCCCATAATAAAAAGCTAAAACAATAAAATATGAGTTTATGAACCTTGAAGAAGGTCTAACGTAATCTTTTTATAAAGATCTTTTGATTTTGTTCCAGATTCGAATACTAATTTTCATGGAATCCGATTTTTTTATATATTCTGCAAGGTGCATTGAATTGTATAATTACACATCAAACAACCACTTGCTATGAACTCGTGTGTGAAACTGTTTCATTCTGTCAAACAATGGGTCCTTTTCCCTTGGGAAATTCTTCGACACGTGGTAGTATTCCCATAATAAAAAGCTAAAACAATAAAATATGAGTTTATGAACCTTGAACAAGGTCTTACGTAATCTTTTTATAAAGATCTTTTGATTTTGTTCCTGATTCGAATACTAATTTTCATGGAATCTGATTTTTTTATTTATTTTGCAAGGCGCACTGAATTGTAGAATTACACATCAAACAACCACTTGCTATGAACTCGTGTGTGAAACTGTTTGCTTGTGTCAAACATTGGATCCTACTCCCTATAGATATTATTCTACACGTGGTAGTTTTCCCATAGTAAAAAGCTAAAACAATAAAATATGAGTTTATGAACCTTGAACAAGGCCTTACGTAATCTTTTTATAAAGATCTTTTGATATTGTTCCAGATTCGAATACAAATTTTCATGGAATCTGATTTTTTTATTTATTTTGCAAGGCTCACTGAATTGTAGAATTACACATCAAACAACCAATTCCTATGAACTCGGGTGTGAAACTGGATCATTGTGTCAAACATTGGGTCCTTCTCCCTTGGGAAATTTTTCATCATGTGGGAGTTTTCCCACAATAAAGAGCTAAAACAATAAAATATGATTTTATGAACCTTGAAGAAGGTCTTACGTAATCTTTTTATAAAGATCTTTTGATTTTGTTCCAGATTCGAATACTAATTCTCATGGAATCCGATTTTTTTATTTTTTCTGCAAGGCGCACTGAATTGTAGAATTACACATCAAACAACTACTTTCTATGAACTCGGGTGTGAAACTGTTTCATTGTGTCAAACATTGGGTCCTTCTCCCTTAGAAAATTCTTCGACACTTGAGATTTTCCCACAGTAAAGAGCTAAAACAATAAAATATGATTTTATGAACATTGAACAAGATCTTACTTAATCTTTTTATAAAGATCTTTAGATTTTGTTCCAGATTCGAATACTAATTTTCATGGAAACCGATTTTTTTATATATTCTGCAAGGTGCATTGAATTGTATAATTACACATCAAACAACCACTTGCTATGAACTCGTGTGTGAAACTGTTTCATTCTGTCAAACAATGGGTCCTTTTCCCTTGGGAAATTCTTCGACACATGGTAGTTTTCCCATAATAAAAAGCTAAAACAATAAAATATGAGTTTATGAACCTTGAACAAGGTCTTACGTAATCTTTTTATAAAGATCTTTTGATTTTGTTCCAGATTCGAATACTAATTTTCATGGAATCTGATTTTTTTATTTATTTTGCAAGGCGCACTGAATTGTAGAATTACACATTAAACAACCACTTGCTATGAACTCGGGTGTGAAACTGTTTCATTGTGTCAAACATTGGGTCATTCTCCCTTGGAAAATTCTTCGACACGTGGGAGTTTTCCCACAATAAAAAGCTAAAACAATAAAATATGATTTTATGAACCTTGAACAAGGTCTTACGTAATCTTTTTATAAAGATCTTTTGATTTTGTTCCAGAATCGAATACTAATTTTCATAGAATCGGATTTTTTTATATATTCTGCAAGGCGCACTGAATTGTATAATTACACAACAAACAACCACTTCCTATGAACTCGGGTGTGAAACTGTTTCCTTGTGTCAAACATTGGGTCCCACTCCCTTTAGAAATTATTCTACACGTGGGAGTTTTCCCACAGTAAAAAGCTAAAACAATAAAATATGATTTTACGAACCTTGAACAAGGTCTTACGCAATCTTTTTATAAAGATCTTTTGATTTTGATCAAGATTCGAATACTAATTTTCATGGAATATGATTTTTTTATTTATTCTGCAAGGCGCAATGAATTGTATCATTACACATCAAGCAACCACTTCCTATGAACTCGGGTGTGAAACTGTTTCATTGTGTCAAACATTGGGTCCTTTTCCCTTGGGAAATTCTTCATCATGTGGGAGTTTTCCCACAATAAAGAGCTAAAACAATAAAATATGATTTTATGAACCTTGAACAAGGTCTTACGTAATCTTTTTATAAAGATCTTTTGATTTTGTTCCAGATTTGAATACTAATTTTCATGGAATCCGATTTTTTTATATATTCTGCAAGGTGCATTGAATTGTATAATTACACATCAAACAACCACTTGCTATGAACTCGTGTGTGAAACTGTTTCATTCTGTCAAACAATGGGTCCTTTTCCCTTGCGAAATTCTTCGACACGTGGTAGTTTTCCCATAATAAAAAGCTAAAACAATAAAATATGAGTTTATGAACCTTGAACAAGGTCTTACGTAATCTTTTTATAAAGATCTTTTGATTTTGTTCCTGATTCGAATACTAACTTTCATGGAATCTGATTTTTTTATTTATTTTGCAAGGCGCACTGAATTGTAGAATTACACATCAAACAACCACTTGCTATAAACTCGGGTGTGAAACTGTTTCACTGTGTCAAACATTGGGTCCTTCTCCCTTGGAAAATTCTTCGACACGTGGGATTTTCCCACAGTAAAAAGCTAAAACAGTAAAATATGATTTTATGTACCTTGAACAAGGTCCTACGTAATCTTCTTATAAAGATCATTTGATTTTATTGCAGATTCGAATACAAATTTTCATGGAATATGATTTTTTTATTTATTCTGCAAGGCGCATTGAATTGTATAATTACACATCAAGCAACCACTTCCTATGAACTCGGGTGTGAAACTGTTTCATTGTGTCAAACATTGGGTCCTTCTCCCTTGGGAAATTCTTCATCATGAGGGAGTTTTCCCACAATAAAGAGCTAAAACAATAAAATATGATTTTATAAAAATTGAACAAGGTCTTACGTAATCTTTTTATAAAGATCTTTTGATTTTGTTCCAGAATCGAATACTAATTTTCATAGAATCGGATTTTTTTACATATTCTGCAAGGCGCATTGAATTGTATAATTACACATCAAACAACCACTTCCTATGAACTCGTGTGTGAAACTGTTTGCTTGTGTCAAACATTGGGTCCTACTCCCTATAGATATCATTCTACACGTGGTAGTTTTCCCATAGTAAAAAGCTAAAACAATAAAATATGAGTTTATGAACCTTGAACAAGGTCTTACGCAATCTTTTTATAAAGATCTTTTGATTTTGATCAAGATACGAATACTAATTTTCATGGAATATGATTTTTTTATTTATTCTGCAAGGCGCATTGAATTGTATAATTACACATCAAACAACCACTTCCTATGAACTCGGGTGTGAAACTGGATCATTGTGTCAAACATTGGGTCCTTCTCCCTTGGGAAATTTTTCATCATGTGGGAGTTTTCCCACAATAAAGAGCTAAAACAATAAAATATGATTTTATGAACCTTGAAGAAGGTCTTACGTAATCTTTTTATAAAGATCTTTTGATTTTGTTCCAGATTCGAATACTAATTTTCATGGAATCCGATTTTTTTATTTTTTCTGCAAGGCGCACTGAATTGTAGAATTACACATCAAACAACCACTTGCTATGAACTCGGGTGTGAACCTGTTTCATTGTGTCAAACATTGGATCCTTCTCCCTTGGGAAATTCTTCGACATGTGGGAGTTTTCCCACAATAAAAAGCTAATACAATAAAAAATGATTTTTTGAACCTTGAACAAGGTCTTACGCAATCTTTTTATAAAGATCTTTTGATTTTGTTCCAGAATCGAATAGTAATTTTCATGGAATCTGATTTTTTTATTTATTCTGCAAGGCGCACTGAATTGTATAATTACACATCAAACAACTACTTGCTATGAACTCGGGTGTGAAACTGTTTCATTGTGTCAAACATTGGGTAATTCTCCCTTAGAAAATTCTTCGACACGAGAGATTTTCCCACAATAAATAGATAAAACAATAAAATATGATTTTATGAACCTTGAACAAGATCTTACTTAATCTTTTTATAAAGATCTTTTGATTTTGTTCCAGATTCGAATACTAATTTTCATGGAATCCGATTTTTTTATATATTCTGCAAAGTGCATTGAATTGTATAATTACACATCAAACAACCACTTGCTATGAACTCGTGTGTGAAACTGTTTCATTCTGTCAAACAATGGGTCCTTTTCCCTTGGGAAGTTCTTCGACACGTGGTAGTTTTCCCACAAAAAAAAGCTAAAACAATAAAATATGAGTTTATGAACCTTGAACAAGGTCTTACGTAATCTTTTTATAAAGATCTTTTGATTTTGTTCCAGATTCGAATACTAATTTTCATGGAATCTGATTTTTTAAATTTATTCTGCAAGGCGCACTGAATTGTAGAACTACACATCGAACAACCACTTGCTATGAACTCGGGTGTGAACCTGTTTCATTGTGTCAAACATTGGGTCCTTCTCCCTTGGAAAATTCTTCGACACGTGGGATTTTCCCACAATAAAAAGCTAAAACAGTAAAATATGATTTTATGAACCTTGAACAAGGTCCTACGTAATCTTTTTATAAAGATCTTTTGATTTTATTGCAGATTCGAATACAAATTTTCATGGAATCTGATTTTTTTTATATATTCTGCAAGGCGCACTGAATTGTAGAACTACACATCAAACAACCACTTGCTATGAACTCGGGTGTGAACCTGTTTCATTGTGTCAAACATTGGATCCTTCTCCCTTGGGAAATTCTTCGACATGTGGGAGTTTTCCCACAATAAAAAGCTAATACAATAAAAAATGATTTTATGAACCTTGAACAAGGTCTTACGCAATCTTTTTATAAAGATCTTTTGATTTTGTTCCAGAATCGAATAGTAATTTTCATAGAATCTGATTTTTTTATTTATTCTGCAAGGCGCACTGAATTGTATAATTACACATCAAACAACCACTTCCTATGAACTCGGGTGTGAAACTGTTTCCTTGTGTCAAACATTGGGTCCTACTCCCTTTAGAAATTATTCTACACGTGGGAGTTTTCCCACTGTAAAGAGCTAAAACAATAAAATATGATTTTATGAACCTTGAACAAGGTCTTATGCAATCTTTTTATAAAGATCTTTTGATTTTGATCAAGATTCGAATACTAATTTTCATGGAATATGATTTTTTTATTTATTCTGCAAGGGGCATTGAATTGTATAATTACACATCAAGCAACCACTTCCTATGAACTCGGGTGTGAAACTGTTTCATTGTGTCAAAAATTGGGTCCTTCTCCCTTGGGAAATTCTTCATCATGTGGGAGTTTTCCCACAATAAAGAGCTAAATTAAAATATGATTTTATGAACCTTGAACAAGGTCTTACGTTATCTTTTTATAAAGATCTTTTGATTTTGTTCCAGATTCGAATACTAATTTTCATGGAATCCGATTTTTTTATATATTCTGCAAGGTGCATTGAACTGTATAATTACACATCAAACAACCACTTGCTATGAACTCGTGTGTGAAACTGTTTCATTCTGTCAAACAATGGGTCCTTTTCCCTTGGGAAATTCTTCGACACGTGGTAGTTTTCCCATAATAAAAAGCTAAAACAATAAAATATGAGTTTATGAACCTTGAACAAGGTCTTACGTAATCATTTTATAAAGATCTTTTGATTTTGATCCTGATTCGAATACAAATTTTCATGGAATCTGATTTTTTTATTTATTTTGCAAGGCGCACTGAATTGTAGAATTACACATCAAAAAACCACTTGCTATGAACTCGGGTGTGAAACTGTTTCACTGTGCCAAACATTGGGTCCTTCTCCCTTGAAAAATTCTTCGACACGTGGGATTTTCCCACAATAAAAAGCTAAAACAGTAAAATATGATTTTATGAACCTTGAACAAGGTCTTAGGTAATCTTTTTATAAAGATCTTTTGATTTGTTCCAGATTCGAATACTAATTTTCATGGAATCTGATTTTTTAAATTTATTTTGCAAGGAGCACTGAATTGTATAATTACACATTAAACAACCACTTGCTATGAACTCGGGTGTGAAACTGTTTCATTGTGTCAAACATTGGGTCCTTCTCCCTTGGAAAATTCTTCGACGCGTGGGATTTTCCCACAATAAAAAGCTAAAACAGTAAAATGTGATTATATGAACCTTGAACAAGGTCCTACGTAATCTTTTTATAAAGACCTTTGATTTTATTGCAGATTCGAATACAAATTTTCATGGAATCTGATTTTTTAAATTTATTTTGCAAGGAGCACTGAATTGTATAATTACACATCAAACAACCACTTGCTATGAACTCGGGTGTGAAACTGTTTCATTGTGTCATAAATTGGATCCTTCTCCTTTGGGAAATTCTTCGACATGAGGGATTTTTCCCACAATAAAAAGCTAATACAATAAAAAATGATTTTATGAACCTTGAACAAGGTCTTACGCAATCTTTTTATAAAGATATTTTGATTTTGTTTCAGAATCGAATAGTAATTTTCATAGAATCCGATTTTTTTATTTATTCTGCAAGGCGCATTGAATTGTATAATTACACATCAAGCAACCACTTCCTATGAACTCGGGTGTGAAACTGTTTCATTGTGTCAAAAATTGGGTCCTTCTCCCTTGGGAAATTCTTCATCATGTGGGAGTTTTCCCACAATAAAGAGCTAAAACAATAAAATATGATTTTATGAACCTTGAACAAGGTCTTACGTAATCTTTTTATAAAGATCTTTTGATTTTGTTCCAGATTCGAATACTAATTTTCATGGAATCCGATTTTTTTATATATTCTGCAAGGTGCATTGAATTGTATAATTACACATCAAACAACCACTTGCTATGAACTCGTGTGTGAAACTGTTTCATTCTGTCAAACAATGGGTCCTTTTCCCTTGGGAAATTCTTCGACACGTGGTAGTTTTCCCATAATAAAAAGCTAAAACAATAAAATATGAGTTTATGAACCTTGAACAAGGTCTTACGTAATCTTTTTATAAAGATCTTTTGATTTTGTTCCTGAATCGAATACTAATTTTCATGGAATCTGATTTTTTTATTTATTTTGCAAGACGCACTGAATTGTAGAATTACACATCAAACAACCACTTGCTATGAACTCGGGTGTGAAACTGTTTCACTGTGCCAGACATTGGGTCCTTCTCCCTTGAAAAATTCTTCGACACGTGGGATTTTCCCACAATAAAAAGCTAAAACAGTAAAATATGATTTTATGAACCTTGAACAAGGTCCTACGTAAACTTTTTATAAAGACCTTTTGATTTTATTGCAGATTCGAATACAAATTTTCATGGAATCTGATTTTTTAAATTTATTTTGCAAGGAGCACTGAATTGTATATTTACACATTAAACAACCACTTGCTATGAACTCGGGTGTGAAACTGTTTCATTGTGTCAAACATTGGGTCCTTCTCCCTTGGAAAATTCTTCGACACGTGGGATTTTCCCACAATAAAACGCTAAAACAGTAAAATATGATTTAATGAACCTTGAACAAGGTCTTACGTAATCTTTTTATAAAGATCTTTTGATTTTGTTCCAGATTCGAATACTAATTTTCATGGAATCTGACGTTTTTTACTTATTTTGCAAGGCGCACTGAATTGTAGAATTATACATTAAACAACCACTTACTATGAACTCGGGTGTGAAACTGTTTCATTGTGTCAAACATTGGGTCCTTCTCCCTTGGAAAATTCTTCGACACGTGGGATTTTCCCACAATAAAAAGCTAAAACAGTAAAATATGATTTTATGAACCTTGAACAAGGTCCTACGTAATCTTTTTATAAAGACCTTTGATTTTATTGCAGATTCGAATACAAATTTTCATGGAATCTGATTTTTTAAATTTATTGTGCAAGGCGCACTGAATTGTATAATTACACATCAAACAACCACTTGCTATGAACTCGGGTGTGAAACTGTTTCGTTGTGTCAAACAGTGGATCCTTCTCCCTTGGAAAATTCTTCGACACATGGGATTTTCCCACAATAAAAAGCTAAAACAGTAAAATGTGATTATATGAACCTTGAACAAGTTCCTACGTAATCTTTTTATAAAGACCTTTGATTTTATTGCAGATTCGAATACAAATTTTCATGGAATCTGATTTTTTAAATTTATTTTGCAAGGTGCATTGAATTGTATAATTACACATCAAACAACCACTTGCTATGAACTCGTGTGTGAAACTGTTTCATTCTGTCAAACAATGGGTCCTTTTCCCTTGGGAAGTTCTTCGACACATGGTAGTTTTCCCACAATAAAAAGCTAAAACAATAAAATATGAGTTTATGAACCTTGAACAAGGTCTTACGTAATCTTTTTATAAAGATCTTTTGATTTTGTTCCAGATTCGAATACTAATTTTCATGGAATCTGATTTTTTTATATATTCTGCAAGGCGCACTGAATTGTAGAACTACACATCAAACAACCACTTGCTATGAACTCGGGTGTGAACCTGTTTCATTGTGTCAAACATTGGGTCCTTCTCCCTTGGAAAATTCTTCGACACGTGGGATTTTCCCACAATAAAAAGCTAAAACAGTAAAATATGATTTTATGAACCTTGAACAAGGTCTTACGCAATCTTTTTATAAAGATCTTTTGATTTTGTTCCAGAATCGAATAGTAATTTTCATAGAATCCGATTTTTTTATTTATTCTGCAAGGCGCACTGAATTGTATAATTACACATCAAACAACCACTTCCTATGAACTCGGGTGTGAAACTGTTTCCTTGTGTCAAACATTGGGTCCTACTCCCTTTAGAAATTATTCTACACGTGGGAGTTTTCCCACTGTAAAAAGCTAAAACAATAAAATATGATTTTATGAACCTTGAACAAGGTCTTACGCAATCTTTTTATGAAGATCTTTTGATTTTGTTCCAGATTCGAATACTAATTTTCATGGAATCCGATTTTTTTATTTATTCTGCAAGGCGCATTGAATTGTATAATTACACATCAAGCAACCACTTCCTATGAACTCGGGTGTGAAACTGTTTCATTGTGTCAAAAATTGGGTCCTTCTCCCTTGGGAAATTCTTCATCATGTGGGAGTTTTCCCACAACAAAGAGCTAAATTAAAATATGATTTTATGAACCTTGAACAAGGTCGTACGTAATCTTTTTATAAAGATCTTTTGATTTTGTTCCAGATTCGAATACTAATTTTAATGGAATCCGATTTTTTTATATATTCTGCAAGGTGCATTGAATTGTATAATTACACATCAAACAACCACTTGCTATGAAATCGTGTGTGAAACTGTTTCATTCTGTCAAACAATGGGTCCTTTTCCCTTGGGAAATTCTTCGACACGTGGTAGTTTTCCCATAATAAAAAGCTAAAACAATAAAATATGAGTTTATGAACCTTGAACAATGTCTTACGTAATCTTTTTATAAAGATCTTTTGATTTTGTTCCAGATTCGAATACTAATTTTCATGGAATCTGATTTTTTTAATTTATTCTGCAAGGCGCACTGAATTGTAGAACTACACATCAAACAACCACTTGCTATGAACTCGGGTGTGAAACTGTTTCACTGTGCCAAACATTGGGTCCTTCTCCCTTGAAAAATTCTTCGACACGTGGGATTTTCCCACAATAAAAAGCTAAAACAGTAAAATATGATTTTATGAACCTTGAACAAGGTCCTACGTAAACTTTTTATAAAGATCTTTTGATTTTATTGCAGATTCGAATACAAATTTTCATGGAATCTGATTTTTTAAATTTATTTTGCAAGGAGCACTGAATTGTATAATTACACATCAAACAACCACTTCCTATGAACTCGGGTGTGAAACTGTTTCCTTGTGTCAAACATTGGGTCCTACTTCCTTTAGAAATTATTCTACACGTGGGAGTTTTCCCACAGTAAAAAGCTAATACAATAAAAAATGATTTTATGAACCTTGAACAAGGTCCTACGTAATCTTTTTATAAAGACCTTTGATTTTATTGCAGATTCGAATACAAATTTTCATGGAATCTGATTTTTTGAATTTATTTTGCAAGGAGCACTGAATTGTATAATTACACATCAAACAACCACTTGCTATGAACTCGGGTGTGAAACTGTATCATTGTGTCATGCATTGGATCCTTCTCCTTTGGGAAATTCTTCGACATGAGGGAGTTTTCCCACAATAAAAAGCTAATACAATAAAAAATGATTTTATGAACCTTGAACAAGGTCTTACGCAATCTTTTTATAAAGATATTTTGATTTTGTTTCAGAATCGAATAGTAATTTTCATAGAATCCGATTTTTTTATTTATTCTGCAAGGCGCACTGAATTGTATAATTACACATCAAACAACCACTTCCTATGAACTCGGGTGTGAAACTGTTTCCTTGTGTCAGACATTGGGTCCTACTCCCTTTAGAAATTATTCTACACGTGGGAGTTTTCCCACTGTAAAAAGCTAAAACAATAAAATATGATTTTATGAACCTTGAACAAGGTCTAACGCAATCTTTTTATAAAGATCTTTTGATTTTGATCAAGATTCGAATACTAATTTTCATGGAATCTGATTTTTTAAATTTATTTTGCAAGGAGCACTGAATTGTATAATTACACATTAAACAACCACTTGCTATGAACTCGGGTGTGTAACTGTTTCATTGTGTCAAACATTGGGTCCTTCTCCCTTGGAAAATTCTTCGACACGTGGGATTTTCCCACAATAAAAAGCTAAAACAGTAAAATGTGATTATATGAACCTTGAACAAGGTCCTACGTAATCTTTTTATAAAGACCTTTGATTTTATTGCAGATTCGAATACAAATTTTCATGGAATCTGATTTTTTAAATTTATTTTGCAAGGAGCACTGAATTGTATAATTACACATCAAACAACCACTTGCTATGAACTCGGGTGTGAAACTGTTTCATTGTGTCATACATTGGATCCTTCTCCTTTGGGAAATTCTTCGACATTAGGGAGTTTTCCCACAATAAAAAGCTAATACAATAAAAAATGATTTTATGAACCTTGAACAAGGTCTTACGCAATCTTTTTATAAAGATATTTTGATTTTGTTTCAGAATCGAATAGTAATTTTCATAGAATCCGATTTTTTTATTTATTCTGCAAGGCGCACTGAATTGTATAATTACACATCAAACAACCACTTCCTATGAACTCGGGTGTGAAACTGTTTCATTGTGTCATACATTGGATCCTTCTCCTTTGGGAAATTCTTCGACATGTGGGAGTTTTCCCACAATAAAAAGCTAATACAATAAAATATGATTTTATGAACCTTGAACAAGGTCTTACGCAATCTTTTTATAAAGATCTTTTGATTTTGTTCCAGATTCGAATACTAATTTTCATGGAATCCGATTTTTTTATATATTCTGCAAGGTGCATTGAATTGTATAATTACACATCAAACAACCACTTGCTATGAACTCGTGTGTGAAACTGTTTCATTCTGTCAAACAATGGGTCCTTTTCCCTTGGGAAATTCTTCGACACGTGGTAGTTTTCCCATAATAAAAAGCTAAAACAATAAAATATGAGTTTATGAACCTTGAACAAGGTCTTACGTAATCTTTTTATAAAGATCTTTTGATTTTGTTCCTGATTCGAATACTAATTTTCATGGAATCTGATTTTTTTATTTATTTTGCAAGGCGCACTGAATTGTAGAATTACACATCAAACAACCACTTGCTATGAACTCGGGTGTGAAACTGTTTCACTGTGCCAGACATTGGGTCCTTCTCCCTTGAAAAATTCTTCGACACGTGGGATTTTCCCACAATAAAAAGCTAATACAATAAAATATGATTTTATGAACCTTGAACAAGGTCCTACGTAAACTTTTTATAAAGATCTTTTGATTTTATTGCAGATTCGAATACAAATTTTCATGGAATCTGATTTTTTAAATTTATTTTGCAAGGAGCACTGAATTGTATATTTACACATTAAACAACCACTTGCTATGAACTCGGGTGTGAAACTGTTTCATTGTGACAAACATTGGGTCCTTCTCCCTTGGAAAATTCTTCGACACGTGGGATTTTCCCACAATAAAAAGCTAAAACAGAAAAATATGATTTTATGAACCTTGAACAAGGTCCTACGTAATCTTTTTATAAAGACCTTTGATTTTATTGCAGATTCGAATACAAATTTTCATGGAATCTGATTTTTTAAATTTATTGTGCAAGGCGCACTGAATTGTATAATTACACATCAAACAACCACTTGCTATGAACTCGGGTGTGAAACTGTTTCATTGTGTCAAACAGTGGGTCCTTCTCCCTTGGAAAATTCTTCGACACATGGGATTTTCCCACAATAAAAAGCTAAAACAGTAAAATGTGATTATATGAACCTTGAACAAGGTCCTACGTAATCTTTTTATAAAGACCTTTGATTTTATTGCAGATTCGAATACAAATTTTCATGGAATCTGATTTTTTAAATTTATTTTGCAAGGTGCATTGAATTGTATAATTACACATCAAACAACCACTTGCTATGAACTCGTGTGTGAAACTGTTTCATTCTGTCAAACAATGGGTCCTTTTCCCTTGGGAAGTTCTTCGACACATGGTAGTTTTCCCACAATAAAAAGCTAAAACAATAAAATATGAGTTTATGAACCTTGAACAAGGTCTTACGTAATCTTTTTATAAAGATCTTTTGATTTTGTTCCAGATTCGAATACTAATTTTCATGGAATCTGATTTTTTTATATATTCTGCAAGGCGCACTGAATTGTAGAACTACACATCAAGCAACCACTTCCTATGAACTCGGGTGTGAAACTGTTTCATTGTGTCAAACATTGGGTCCTTCTCCCTTGGGAAATTCTTCATCATGTGGGACTTTTCCCACAATAAAAAGCTAAAACAGTAAAATATGATTTTATGAACCTTGAACAAGGTCCTACGTAATCTTTTTATAAAGATCTTTTGATTTTATTGCAGATTCGAATACAAATTTTCATGGAATCTGATTTTTTTATATATTCTGCAAGGCGCACTGAATTGTAGAACTACACATCAAACAACCACTTGCTATGAACTCGGGTGTGAACCTGTTTCATTGTGTCAAACATTGGATCCTTCTCCCTTGGGAAATTCTTCGACATGTGGGAGTTTTCCCACAATAAAAAGCTAATACAATAAAAAATGATTTTATGAACCTTGAACAAGGTCTTACGCAATCTTTTTATAAAGATCTTTTGATTTTGTTCCAGAATCGAATAGTAATTTTCATAGAATCCGATTTTTTTATTTATTCTGCAAGGCGCACTGAATTGTATAATTACACATCAAACAACCACTTCCTATGAACTCGGGTGTGAAACTGTTTCCTTGTGTCAAACATTGGGTCCTACTCCCTTTAGAAATTATTCTACACGTGGGAGTTTTCCCACTGTAAAAAGCTAAAACAATAAAAAATGATTTTATGAACCTTGAACAAGGTCTTACGCAATCTTTTTATAAAGATATTTTGATTTTGTTTCAGAATCGAATAGTAATTTTCATAGAATCCGATTTTTTTATTTATTCTGCAAGGCGCACTGAATTGTATAATTACACATCAAACAACCACTTCCTATGAACTCGGGTGTGAAACTGTTTCATTGTGTCATACATTGGATCCTTCTCCTTTGGGAAATTCTTCGACATGTGGGAGTTTTCCCACAACAAAAAGCTAATACAATAAAATATGATTTTATGAACCTTGAACAAGGTCTTACGCAATCTTTTTATAAAGATCTTTTGATTTTGATCAAGATTCGAATACTAATTTTCATGGAATCTGATTTTTTAAATTTATTTTGCAAGGAGCACTGAATTGTATAATTACACATCAAACAACCACTTGCTATGAACTCGGGTGTGAAACTGTTTCATTGTGTCATACATTGGATCCTTCTCCTTTGGGAAATTCTTCGACATGAGGGATTTTTCCCACAATAGAAAGCTAATACAATAAAAAATGATTTTATGAACCTTGAACAAGGTCTTACGCAATCTTTTTATAAAGATATTTTGATTTTGTTTCAGAATCGAATAGTAATTTTCATAGAATCCGATTTTTTTATTTATTCTGCAAGGCGCATTGAATTGTATAATTACACATCAAGCAACCACTTCCTATGAACTCGGGTGTGAAACTGTTTCATTGTGTCAAAAATTGGGTCCTTCTCCCTTGGAAATTCTTCATCATGTGAGAGTTTTCCCACAATAAAGAGCTAAAACAATAAAATATGATTTTATGAACCTTGAACAAGGTCTTACGTAATCTTTTTATAAAGATCTTTTGATTTTGTTCCAGATTCGAATACTAATTTTCATGGAATCCGATTTTTTTATATATTCTGCAAGGTGCATTGAATTGTATAATTACACATCAAACAACCACTTGCTATGAACTCGTGTGTGAAACTGTTTCATTCTGTCAAACAATGGGTCCTTTTCCCTTGGGAAATTCTTCGACACGTGGTAGTTTTCCCATAATAAAAAGCTAAAACAATAAAATATGAGTTTATGAACCTTGAACAAGGTCTTACGTAATCTTTTTATAAAGATCTTTTGATTTTGTTCCTGATTCGAATACTAATTTTCATGGAATCTGATTTTTTTATTTATTTTGCAAGGCGCACTGAATTGTAGAATTACACATCAAACAACCACTTGCTATGAACTCGGGTGTGAAACTGTTTCACTGTGCCAGACATTGGGTCCTTCTCCCTTGAAAAATTCTTCGACACGTGGGATTTTCCCACAATAAAAAGCTAAAACAGTAAAATATGATTTTATGAACCTTGAACAAGGTCCTACGTAAACTTTTTATAAAGATCTTTTGATTTTATTGCAGATTCGAATACAAATTTTCATGGAATCTGATTTTTTAAATTTATTTTGCAAGGAGCACTGAATTGTATATTTAAACATTAAACAACCACTTGCTATGAACTCGGGTGTGAAACTGTTTCATTGTGTCAAACATTGGGTCCTTCTCCCTTGGAAAATTCTTCGACACGTGGGATTTTCCCACAATAAAACGCTAAAACAGTAAAATATGATTTTATGAACCTTGAACAAGGTCTTACGTAATCTTTTTATAAAGATCTTTTGATTTTGTTCCAGATTCGAATACTAATTTTCATGGAATCTGACGTTTTTTACTTATTTTGCAAGGCGCACTGAATTGTAGAATTATACATTAAACAACCACTTACTATGAACTCGGGTGTGAAACTGTTTCATTGTGTCAAACATTGGGTCCTTCTCCCTTGGAAAATTCTTCGACACGTGGGATTTTCCCACAATAAAAAGCTAAAACAGAAAAATATGATTTTATGAACCTTGAACAAGGTCCTACGTAATCTTTTTATAAAGACCTTTGATTTTATTGCAGATTCGAATACAAATTTTCATGGAATCTGATTTTTTAAATTTATTGTGCAAGGCGCACTGAATTGTATAATTACACATCAAACAACCACTTGCTATGAACTCGGGTGTGAAACTGTTTCATTGTGTCAAACAGTGGGTCCTTCTCCCTTGGAAAATTCTTCGACACATGGGATTTTCCCACAATAAAAAGCTAAAACAGTAAAATGTGATTATATGAGCCTTGAACAAGGTCCTACGTAATCTTTTTATAAAGACCTTTGATTTTATTGCAGATTCGAATACAAATTTTCATGGAATCTGATTTTTTAAATTTATTTTGCAAGGTGCATTGAATTGTATAATTACACATCAAACAACCACTTGCTATGAACTCGTGTGTGAAACTGTTTCATTCTGTCAAACAATGGGTCCTTTTCCCTTGGGAAGTTCTTCGACACATGGTAGTTTTCCCACAATAAAAAGCTAAAACAATAAAATATGAGTTTATGAACCTTGAACAAGGTCTTACGTAATCTTTTTATAAAGATCTTTTGATTTTGTTCCAGATTCGAATACTAATTTTCATTAAATCTGATTTTTTTATATATTCTGCAAGGCGCACTGAATTGTAGAACTACACATCAAACAACCACTTGCTATGAACTCGGGTGTGAACCTGTTTCATTGTGTCAAACATTGGGTCCTTCTCCCTTGGAAAATTCTTCGACACGTGGGATTTTCCCACAATAAAAAGCTAAAACAGTAAAATATGATTTTATGAACCTTGAACAAGGTCCTACGTAATCTTTTTATAAAGATCTTTTGATTTTATTGCAGATTCGAATACAAATTTTCATGGAATCTGATTTTTTTATATATTCTGCAAGGCGCACTGAATTGTAGAACTACACATCAAACAACCACTTGCTATGAACTCGGGTGTGAACCTGTTTCATTGTGTCAAACATTGGATCCTTCTCCCTTGGGAAATTCTTCGACATGTGGGAGTTTTCCCACAATAAAAAGCTAATACAATAAAAAATGATTTTATGAACCTTGAACAAGGTCTTACGCAATCTTTTTATAAAGATCTTTTGATTTTGTTCCAGAATCGAATAGTAATTTTCATAGAATCCGATTTTTTTATTTATTCTGCAAGGCGCACTGAATTGTATAATTACACATCAAACAACCACTTCCTATGAACTCGGGTGTGAAACTGTTTCCTTGTGTCAAACATTGGGTCCTACTCCCTTTAGAAATTATTCTACACGTGGGAGTTTTCCCACTGTAAAAAGCTAAAACAATAAAATATGATTTTATGAACCTTGAACAAGGTCTTACGCAATCTTTTTATGAAGATCTTTTGATTTTGTTCCAGATTCGAATACTAATTTTCATGGAATCCGATTTTTTTATTTATTCTGCAAGGCGCATTGAATTGTATAATTACACATCAAGCAACCACTTCCTATGAACTCGGGTGTGAAACTGTTTCATTGTGTCAAAAATTGGGTCCTTCTCCCTTGGGAAATTCTTCATCATGTGGGAGTTTTCCCACAACAAAGAGCTAAATTAAAATATGATTTTATGAACCTTGAACAAGGTCGTACGTAATCTTTTTATAAAGCACTTTTGATTTTGTTCCAGATTCGAATACTAATTTTCATGGAATCCGATTTTTTTATATATTCTGCAAGGTGCATTGAATTGTATAATTACACATCAAACAACCACTTGCTATGAAATCGTGTGTGAAACTGTTTCATTCTGTCAAACAATGGGTCCTTTTCCCTTGGGAAATTCTTCGACACGTGGTAGTTTTCCCATAATAAAAAGCTAAAACAATAAAATATGAGTTTATGAACCTTGAACAAGGTCTTACGTAATCTTTTTATAAAGATATTTTGATTTTGTTCCTGATTCGAATACTAATTTTCATGGAATCTGATTTTTTTATTTATTTTGCAAGGCGCACTGAATTGTAGAATTACACATCAAACAACCACTTGCTATGAACTCGGGTGTGAAACTGTTTCACTGTGCCAAACATTGGGTCCTTCTCCCTTGAAAAATTCTTCGACACGTGGGATTTTCCCACAATAAAAAGCTAAAACAGTAAAATATGATTTTATGAACCTTGAACAAGGTCCTACGTAAACTTTTTATAAAGATCTTTTGATTTTATTGCAGATTCGAATACAAATTTTCATGGAATCTGATTTTTTAAATTTATTTTGCAAGGAGCACTGAATTGTATAATTACACATTAAACAACCACTTGCTATGAACTCGGGTGTGAAACTGTTTCATTGTGTCAAACATTGGGTCCTTCTCCCTTGGAAAATTCTTCGACACGTGGGATTTTCCCACAATAAAAAGCTAAAACAGGTATATATGGTTTTATGAACCTTGAACAAGGTCTTACGTAATCTTTTTATAAAGATCTTTTGATTTTGTTCCAGATTCGAATACTAATTTTCATGGAATCTGACGTTTTTTATTTATTCTGCAAGGCGCACTGAATTGTATAATTACACATCAAACAACCACTTCCTATGAACTCGGGTGTGAAACTGTTTCCTTGTGTCAAACATTGGGTCCTACTCCCTTTAGAAATTATTCTACACGTGGGAGTTTTCCCACTGTAAAAAGCTAAAACAATAAAATATGATTTTATGAACCTTGAACAAGGTCTTACGCAATCTTTTTATAAAGATCTTTTGATTTTGATCAAGATTCGAATACTAATTTTCATGGAATATGATTTTTTTATTTATTCTGCAAGGCGCATTGAATTGTATAATTACACATCAAGCAACCACTTCCTATGAATTCGGGTGTGAAACTGTTTCATTGTGTCAATAATTGGGTCCTTCTCCCTTGGGAAATTCTTCATCATGTGGGAGTTTTCCCACAATAAAGAGCTAAATTAAAATTTGATTTTATGAACCTTGAACAAGGTCTTACGTAATCTTTTTATAAAGATCTTTTGATTTTGTTCCAGATTTGAATACTAATTTTCATGGAATCCGATTTTTTTATATATTCTGCAAGGTGCATTGAATTGTATAATTACACATCAAACAACCACTTGCTATGAACTCGTGTGTGAAACTGTTTCATTCTGTCAAACAATGGGTCCTTTTCCCTTGGGAAAATCTTCGACACGTGGTAGTTTTCCCATAATAAAAAGCTAAAACAATAAAATATGAGTTTATGAACCTTGAACAAGGTCTTACGTAATCTTTTTATAAAGATCTTTTGATTTTGTTCCTGATTCGAATACTAATTTTCATGGAATCTGATTTTTTTATTTATTTTGCAAGGCGCACTGAATTGTAGAATTACACATCAAACAACCACTTGCTATGAACTCGGGTGTGAAACTGTTTCACTGTGCCAAACATTGGGTCCTTCTCCCTTGAAAAATTCTTCGACACGTGGGATTTTCCCACAATAAAAAGCTAAAACAGTAAAATATGATTTTATGAACCTTGAACAAGGTCCTACGTAAACTTTTTATAAAGATCTTTTGATTTTATTGCAGATTCGAATACAAATTTTCATGGAATCTGATTTTTTAAATTTATTTTGCAAGGAGCACTGAATTGTATAATTACACATTAAACAACCACTTGCTATGAACTCGGGTGTGAAACTGTTTCATTGTGTCAAACATTGGGTCCTTCTCCCTTGGAAAATTCTTCGACACGTGGGATTTTCCCACAATAAAACGCTAAAACAGTAAAATATGATTTTATGAACCTTGAACAAGGTCTTACGTAATCTTTTTATAAAGATCTTTTGATTTTGTTCCAGATTCGAATACTAATTTTCATGGAATCTGACGTTTTTTACTTATTTTGCAAGGCGCACTGAATTGTAGAATTATACATTAAACAACCACTTACTATGAACTCGGGTGTGAAACTGTTTCATTGTGTCAAACATTGGGTCCTTCTCCCTTGGAAAATTCTTCGACACGTGGGATTTTCCCACAATAAAAAGCTAAAACAGTAAAATATGATTTTATGAACCTTGAACAAGGTCCTACGTAATCTTTTTATAAAGACCTTTGATTTTATTGCAGATTCGAATACAAATTTTCATGGAATCTGATTTTTTAAATTTATTGTGCAAGGCGCACTGAATTGTATAATTACACATCAAACAACCACTTGCTATGAACTCGGGTGTGAAACTGTTTCATTGTGTCAAACAGTGGGTCCTTCTCCCTTGGAAAATTCTTCGACACATGGGATTTTCCCACAATAAAAAGCTAAAAAAGTAAAATGTGATTATATGAACCTTGAACAAGGTCCTACGTAATCTTTTTATAAAGACCTTTGATTTTATTGCAGATTCGAATACAAATTTTCATGGAATCTGATTTTTTAAATTTATTTTGCAAGGTGCATTGAATTGTATAATATTACACATCAAACAACCACTTGCTATGAACTCGTGTGTGAAACTGTTTCATTCTGTCAAACAATGGGTCCTTTTCCCTTGGGAAGTTCTTCGACACATGGTAGTTTTCCCACAATAAAAAGCTAAAACAATAAAATATGAGTTTATGAACCTTGAACAAGGTCTTCCGTAATCTTTTTATAAAGATCTTTTGATTTTGTTCCAGATTCGAATACTAATTTTCATGGAATCTGATTTTTTTATATATTCTGCAAGGCGCACTGAATTGTAGAACTACACATCAAACAACCACTTGCTATGAACTCGGGTGTGAACCTGTTTCATTGTGTCAAACATTGGGTCCTTCTCCCTTGGAAAATTCTTCGACACGTGGGATTTTCCCACAATAAAAAGCTAAAAGAGTAAAATATGATTTTATGAACCTTGAACAAGGTCCTACGTAATCTTTTTATAAAGATCTTTTGATTTTATTGCAGATTCGAATACAAATTTTCATGGAATCTGATTTTTTTATATATTCTGCAAGGCGCACTGAATTGTAGAACTACACATCAAACAACCACTTGCTATGAACTCGGGTGTGAACCTGTTTCATTGTGTCAAACATTGGATCCTTCTCCCTTGGGAAATTCTTCGACATGTGGGAGTTTTCCCACAATAAAAAGCTAATACAATAAAATATGATTTTATGAACCTTGAACAAGGTCTTACGCAATCTTTTTATGAAGATCTTTTGATTTTGTTCAGGATTCGAATACTAATTTTCATGGAATCCGATTTTTTTATTTATTCTGCAAGGCGCACTGAATTGTATAATTACACATCAAACAACCACTTCCTATGAACTCGGGTGTGAAACTGTTTCCTTGTGTCAAACATTGGGTCCTACTCCCTTTAGAAATTATTCTACACGTGGGAGTTTTCCCACTGTAAAAAGCTAAAACAATAAAATATGATTTTATGAACCTTGAACAAGGTCTTACGCAATCTTTTTATAAAGATCTTTTGATTTTGATCAAGATTCGAATACTAATTTTCATGGAATATGATTTTTTTATTTATTCTGCAAGGCGCATTGAATTGTATAATTACACATCAAGCAACCACTTCCTATGAACTCGGGTGTGAAACTGTTTCATTGTGTCAAAAATTGGGTCCTTCTCCCTTGGGAAATTCTTCATCATGTGGGAGTTTTCCCACAATAAAGAGCTAAATTAAAATATGATTTTATGAACCTTGAACAAGGTCTTACGTAATCTTTTTATAAAGATCTTTTGATTTTGTTCCAGATTTGAATACTAATTTTCATGGAATCCGATTTTTTTATATATTCTGCAAGGTGCATTGAATTGTATAATTACACATCAAACAACCACTTGCTATGAACTCGGGTGTGAAACTGTTTCACTCTGCCAAACATTGGGTCCTTCTCCCTTGAAAAATTCTTCGACACGTGGGATTTTCCCACAATAAAAAGCTAAAACAGTAAAATATGATTTTATGAACCTTGAACAAGGTCCTACGTAAACTTTTTATAAAGATCTTTTGATTTTATTGCAGATTCGAATACAAATTTTCATGGAATCTGATTTTTTAAATTTATTTTGCAAGGAGCACTGAATTGTATAATTACACATTAAACAACCACTTGCTATGAACTCGGGTGTGAAACTGTTTCATTGTGTCAAACATTGGGTCCTTCTCCCTTGGAAAATTCTTCGACACGTGGGATTTTCCCACAATAAAAAGCTAAAACAGTAAAATATGATTTTATGAACCTTGAACAAGGTCTTACGTAATCTTTTTATAAAGATCTTTTGATTTTGTTCCAGATTCGAATACTAATTTTCATGGAATCTGACGTTTTTTATTTATTCTGCAAGGCGCACTGAATTGTATAATTACACATCAAACAACCACTTCCTATGAACTCGGGTGTGAAACTGTTTCCTTGTGTCAAACATTGGGTCCTACTCCCTTTAGAAATTATTCTACACGTGGGAGTTTTCCCACTGTAAAAAGCTAAAACAATAAAATATGATTTTATGAACCTTGAACAAGGTCTTACGCAATCTTTTTATAAAGATCTTTTGATTTTGATCAAGATTCGAATACTAATTTTCATGGAATATGATTTTTTTATTTATTCTGCAAGGCGCATTGAATTGTATAATTACACATCAAGCAACCACTTCCTATGAACTCGGGTGTGAAACTGTTTCATTGTGTCAATAATTGGGTCCTTCTCCCTTGGGAAATTCTTCATCATGTGGGAGTTTTCCCACAATAAAGAGCTAAATTAAAATATGATTTTATGAACCTTGAACAAGGTCTTACGTAATCTTTTTATAAAGATCTTTTGATTTTGTTCCTGATTCGAATACTAATTTTCATGGAATCTGATTTTTTTATTTATTTTGCAAGGCGCACTGAATTGTAGAATTACACATCAAACAACCACTTGCTATGAACTCGGGTGTGAAACTGTTTCACTGTGCCAAACATTGGGTCATTCTCCCTTGAAAAATTCTTCGACACGTGGGATTTTCCCACAATAAAAAGCTAAAACAGTAAAATATGATTTTATGAACCTTGAACAAGGTCCTACGTAAACTTTTTATAAAGATCTTTTGATTTTATTGCAGATTCGAATACAAATTTTCATGGAATCTGATTTTTTAAATTTATTTTGCAAGGAGCACTGAATTGTATAATTACACATTAAACAACCACTTGCTATGAACTCGGGTGTGAAACTGTTTCATTGTGTCAAACATTGGGTCCTTCTCCCTTGGAAAATTCTTCGACACGTGGGATTTTCCCACAATAAAACGCTAAAACAGTAAAATATGATTTTATGAACCTTGAACAAGGTCTTACGTAATCTTTTTATAAAGATCTTTTGATTTTGTTCCAGATTCGAATACTAATTTTCATGGAATCTGACGTTTTTTACTTATTTTGCAAGGCGCACTGAATTGTAGAATTATACATTAAACAACCACTTACTATGAACTCGGGTGTGAAACTGTTTCATTGTGTCAAACATTGGGTCCTTCTCCCTTGGAAAATTCTTCGACACGTGGGATTTTCCCACAATAAAAAGCTAAAACAGTAAAATATGATTTTATGAACCTTGAACAAGGTCCTACGTAATCTTTTTATAAAGACCTTTGATTTTATTGCAGATTCGAATACAAATTTTCATGGAATCTGATTTTTTAAATTTATTGTGCAAGGCGCACTGAATTGTATAATTACACATCAAACAACCACTTGCTATGAACTCGGGTGTGAAACTGTTTCATTGTGTCAAACAGTGGGTCCTTCTCCCTTGGAAAATTCTTCGACACATGGGATTTTCCCACAATAAAAAGCTAAAACAGTAAAATGTGATTATATGAACCTTGAACAAGGTCCTACGTAATCTTTTTATAAAGACCTTTGATTTTATTGCAGATTCGAATACAAATTTTCATGGAATCTGATTTTTTAAATTTATTTTGCAAGGTGCATTTAATTGTATAATTACACATCAAACAACCACTTGCTATGAACTCGTGTGTGAAACTGTTTCATTCTGTCAAACAATGGGTCCTACTCCCTTTAGAAATTATTCTACACGTGGGAGTTTTCCCACTGTAAAAAGCTAAAACAATAAAATATGATTTTATGAACCTTGAACAAGGTCTTACGCAATCTTTTTATGAAGATCTTTTGATTTTGTTCCAGATTCGAATACTAATTTTCATGGAATCCGATTTTTTTATTTATTCTGCAAGGCGCACTGAATTGTATAATTACACATCAAACAACCACTTCCTATGAACTCGGGTGTGAAACTGTTTCCTTGTGTCAAACATTGGGTCCTACTCCCTTTAGAAATTATTCTACACGTGGGAGTTTTCCCACTGTAAAAAGCTAAAACAATAAAATATGATTTTATGAACCTTGAACAAGGTCTTACGCAATCTTTTTATAAAGATCTTTTGATTTTGATCAAGATTCGAATACTAATTTTCATGGAATATGATTTTTTTATTTATTCTGCAAGGCGCATTGAATTGTATAATTACACATCAAGCAACCACTTCCTATGAACTCGGGTGTGAAACTGTTTCATTGTGTCAAAAATTGGGTCCTTCTCCCTTGGGAAATTCTTCATCATGTGGGAGTTTTCCCACAGTAAAGAGCTAAATTAAAATATGATTTTATGAACCTTGAACAAGGTCTTACGTAATCTTTTTATAAAGATCTTTTGATTTTGTTACAGATTTGAATACTAATTTTCATGGAATCCGATTTTTTTATATATTCTGCAAGGTGCATTGAATTGTATAATTACACATCAAACAACCACTTGCTATGAACTCGGGTGTGAAACTGTTTCACTGTGCCAAACATTGGGTCCTTCTCCCTTGAAAAATTCTTCGACACGGGGGATTTTCCCACAATAAAAAGCTAAAACAGTAAAATATGATTTTATGAACCTTGAACAAGGTCCTACGTAAACTTTTTATAAAGATCTTTTGATTTTATTGCAGATTCGAATACAAATTTTCATGGAATCTGATTTTTTAAATTTATTTTGCAAGGAGCACTGAATTGTATAATTACACATTAAACAACCACTTGCTATGAACTCGGGTGTGAAACTGTTTCATTGTGTCAAACATTGTGTCCTTCTCCCTTGGAAAATTCTTCGACACGTGGGATTTTCCCACAATAAAACGCTAAAACAGTAAAATATGATTTTATGAACCTTGAACAAGGTCTTACGTAATCTTTTTATAAAGATCTTTTGATTTTGTTCCAGATTCGAATACTAATTTTCATGGAATCTGACGTTTTTTACTTATTTTGCAAGGCGCACTGAATTGTAGAATTATACATTAAACAACCACTTACTATGAACTCGGGTGTGAAACTGTTTCATTGTGTCAAACATTGGGTCCTTCTCCCTTGGAAAATTCTTCGACACGTTGGATTTTCCCACAATAAAAAGCTAAAACAGTAAAATATGATTTTATGAACCTTGAACAAGGTCCTACGTAATCTTTTTATAAAGACCTTTGATTTTATTGCAGATTCGAATACAAATTTTCATGGAATCTGATTTTTTAAATTTATTGTGCAAGGCGCACTGAATTGTATAATTACACATCAAACAACCACTTGCTATGAACTCGGGTGTGAAACTGTTTCATTGTGTCAAACAGTGGGTCCTTCTCCCTTGGAAAATTCTTCGACACATGGGATTTTCCCACAATAAAAAGCTAAAACAGTAAAATGTGATTATATGAACCTTGAACAAGGTCCTACGTAATCTTTTTATAAAGACCTTTGATTTTATTGCAGATTCGAATACAAATTTTCATGGAATCTGATTTTTTAAATTTATTTTGCAAGGTGCATTGAATTGTATAATTACACATCAAACAACCACTTGCTATGAACTCGTGTGTGAAACTGTTTCATTCTGTCAAACAATGGGTCCTTTTCCCTTGGGAAGTTCTTCGACACATGGTAGTTTTCCCACAATAAAAAGCTAAAACAATAAAATATGAGTTTATGAACCTTGAACAAGGTCTTACGTAATCTTTTTATAAAGATCTTTTGATTTTGTTCCAGATTCGAATACTAATTTTCATGGAATCTGATTTTTTTATATATTCTGCAAGGCGCACTGAATTGTAGAACTACACATCAAACAACCACTTGCTATGAACTCGGGTGTGAACCTGTTTCATTGTGTCAAACATTGGGTCCTTCTCCCTTGGAAAATTCTTCGACACGTGGGATTTTCCCACAATAAAAAGCTAAAACAGTAAAATATGATTTTATGAACCTTGAACAAGGTCCTACGTAATCTTTTTATAAAGATCTTTTGATTTTGTTCCAGAATCGAATACTAATTTTCATAGAATCGGATTTTTTTATATATTCTGCAAGGCGCACTGAATTGTATAATTACACATCAAACAACCACTTGCTATGAACTCGGGTGTGAACCTGTTTCATTGTGTCAAACATTGGATCCTTCTCCCTTGGGAAATTCTTCGACATGTGGGAGTTTTCCCACAATAAAAAGCTAATACAATAAAAAATGATTTTATGAACCTTGAACAAGGTCTTACGCAATCTTTTTATAAAGATCTTTTGATTTTGTTCCAGAATCGAATAGTAATTTTCATAGAATCCGATTTTTTTATTTATTCTGCAAGGCGCACTGAATTGTATAATTACACATCAAACAACCACTTCCTATGAACTCGGGTGTGAAACTGTTTCCTTGTGTCAAACATTGGGTCCTACTCCCTTTAGAAATTATTCTACACGTGGGAGTTTTCCCACTGTAAAAAGCTAAAACAATAAAATATGATTTTATGAACCTTGAACAAGGTCTTACGCAATCTTTTTATAAAGATCTTTTGATTTTGTTCCAGATTCGAATACTAATTTTCATGGAATCCGATTTTTTTATTTATTCTGCAAGGCGCATTGAATTGTATAATTACACATCAAGCAACCACTTCCTATGAACTCGGGTGTGAAACTGTTTCATTGTGTCAAAAATTGGGTCCTTCTCCCTTGGGAAATTCTTCATCATGTGGGAGTTTTCCCACAACAAAGAGCTAAATTAAAATATGATTTTATGAACCTTGAACAAGGTCGTACGTAATCTTTTTATAAAGATCTTTTGATTTTGTTCCAGATTCGAATACTAATTTTCATGGAATCCGATTTTTTTATATATTCTGCAAGGTGAATTGAATTGTATAATTACACATCAAACAACCACTTGCTATGAAATCGTGTGTGAAACTGTTTCATTCTGTCAAACAATGGGTCCTTTTCCCTTGGGAAATTCTTCGACACGTGGTAGTTTTCCCATAATAAAAAGCTAAAACAATAAAATATGAGTTTATGAACCTTGAACAAGGTCTTACGTAATCTTTTTATAAAGATCTTTTGATTTTGTTCCTGATTCGAATACTAATTTTCATGGAATCTGATTTTTTTATTTATTTTGCAAGGCGCACTGAATTGTAGAATTACACATCAAACAACCACTTGCTATGAACTCGGGTGTGAAACTGTTTCACTGTGCCAAACATTGGGTCCTTCTCCCTTGAAAAATTCTTCGACACGTGATATTTTCCCACAATAAAAAGCTAAAACAGTAAAATATGATTTTATGAACCTTGAACAAGGTCCTACGTAAACTTTTTATAAAGATCTTTTGATTTTATTGCAGATTCGAATACAAATTTTCATGGAATCTGATTTTTTAAATTTATTTTGCAAGGAGCACTGAATTGTACAATTACACATTAAACAACCACTTGCTATGAACTCGGGTGTGAAACTGTTTCATTGTGTCAAACATTGGGTCCTTCTCCCTTGGAAAATTCTTCGACACGTGGGATTTTCCCACAATAAAAAGCTAAAACAGTAAAATATGATTTTATGAACCTTGAACAAGGTCTTACGTAATCTTTTTATAAAGATCTTTTGATTTTGTTCCAGATTCGAATACTAATTTTCATGGAATCTGACGTTTTTTATTTATTCTGCAAGGCGCACTGAATTGTATAATTACACATCAAACAACCACTTCCTATGAACTCGGGTGTGAAACTGTTTCCTTGTGTCAAACATTGGGTCCTACTCCCTTTAGAAATTATTCTACACGTAGGAGTTTTCCCACTGTAAAAAGCTAAAACAATAAAATATGATTTTATGAACCTTGAACAAGGTCTTACGCAATCTTTTTATAAAGATCTTTTGATTTTGATCAAGATTCGAATACTAATTTTCATGGAATATGATTTTTTTATTTATTCTGCAAGGCGCATTGAATTGTATAATTACACATCAAGCAACCACTTCCTATGAACTCGGGTGTGAAACTGTTTCATTGTGTCAAAAATTGGGTCCTTCTCCCTTGGGAAATTCTTCATCATGTGGGAGTTTTCCCACAATAAAGAGCTAAATTAAAATATGATTTTATGAACCTTGAACATGGTCTTACGTAATCTTTTTATAAAGATCTTTTGATTTTGTTCCAGATTTGAATACTAATTTTCATGGAATCCGATTTTTTTATATATTCTGCAAGGTGCATTGAATTGTATAATTACACATCAAACAACCACTTGCTATGAACTCGTGTGTGAAACTGTTTCATTCTGTCAAACAATGGGTCCTTTTCCCTTGGGAAAATCTTCGACACGTGGTAGTTTTCCCATAATAAAAAGCTAAAACAATAAAATATGAGTTTATGAACCTTGAACAAGGTCTTACGTAATCTTTTTGTAAAGATCTTTTGATTTTGTTCCTGATTCGAATACTAATTTTCATGGAATCTGATTTTTTTATTTATTTTGCAAGGCGCACTGAATTGTAGAATTACACATCAAACAACCACTTGCTATGAACTCGGGTGTGAAACTGTTTCACTGTGCCAAACATTGGGTCCTTCTCCCTTGAAAAATTCTTCGACACGTGGGATTTTCCCACAATAAAAAGCTAAAACAGTAAAATATGATTTTATGAACCTTGAACAAGGTCCTACGTAAACTTTTTATAAAGATCTTTTGATTTTATTGCAGATTCGAATACAAATTTTCATGGAATCTGATTTTTTAAATTTATTTTGCAAGGAGCACTGAATTGTATAATTACACATTAAACAACCACTTGCTATGAACTCGGGTGTGAAACTGTTTCATTGTGTCAAACATTGGGTCCTTCTCCCTTGGAAAATTCTTCGACACGTGGGATTTTCCCACAATAAAACGCTAAAACAGTAAAATATGATTTTATGAACCTTGAACAAGGTCTTACGTAATCTTTTTATAAAGATCTTTTGATTTTGTTCCAGATTCGAATACTAATTTTCATGGAATCTGACGTTTTTTACTTATTTTGCAAGGCGCACTGAATTGTAGAATTATACATTAAACAACCACTTACTATGAACTCGGGTGTGAAACTGTTTCATTGTGTCAAACATTGGGTCCTTCTCCCTTGGAAAATTCTTCGACACGTGGGATTTTCCCACAATAAAAAGCTAAAACAGTAAAATATGATTTTATGAACCTTGAACAAGGTCCTACGTAATCTTTTTATAAAGACCTTTGATTTTATTGCAGATTCGAATACAAATTTTCATGGAATCTGATTTTTTAAATTTATTGTGCAAGGCGCACTGAATTGTATAATTACACATCAAACAACCACTTGCTATGAACTCGGGTGTGAAACTGTTTCATTGTGTCAAACATTGGGTCCTTCTCCCTTGGAAAATTCTTCGACACATGGGATTTTCCCACAATAAAAAGCTAAAACAGTAAAATGTGATTATATGAACCTTGAACAAGGTCCTACGTAATCTTTTTATAAAGACCTTTGATTTTATTGCAGATTCGAATACAAATTTTCATGGAATCTGATTTTTTAAATTTATTTTGCAAGGTGCATTGAATTGTATAATTACACATCAAACAACCACTTGCTATGAACTCGTGTGTGAAACTGTTTCATTCTGTCAAACAATGGGTCCTACTCCCTTTAGAAATTATTCTACACGTGGGAGTTTTCCCACTGTAAAAAGCTAAAACAATAAAATATGATTTTATGAACCTTGAACAAGGTCTTACGCAATCTTTTTATGAAGATCTTTTGATTTTGTTCCAGATTCGAATACTAATTTTCATGGAATCCGATTTTTTTATTTATTCTGCAAGGCGCACTGAATTGTATAATTACACATCAAACAACCACTTCCTATGAACTCGGGTGTGAAACTGTTTCCTTGTGTCAAACATTGGGTCCTACTCCCTTTAGAAATTATTCTACACGTGGGAGTTTTCCCACTGTAAAAAGCTAAAACAATAAAATATGATTTTATGAACCTTGAACAAGGTCTTACGCAATCTTTTTATAAAGATCTTTTGATTTTGATCAAGATTCGAATACTAATTTTCATGGAATATGATTTTTTTATTTATTCTGCAAGGCGCATTGAATTGTATAATTACACATCAAGCAACCACTTCCTATGAACTCGGGTGTGAAACTGTTTCATTGTGTCAAAAATTGGGTCCTTCTCCCTTGGGAAATTCTTCATCATGTGGGAGTTTTCCCACAATAAAGAGCTAAATTAAAATATGATTTTATGAACCTTGAACAAGGTCTTACGTAATCTTTTTATAAAGATCTTTTGATTTTGTTCCAGATTTGAATACTAATTTTCATGGAATCCGATTTTTTTATATATTCTGCAAGGTGCATTGAATTGTATAATTACACATCAAACAACCACTTGCTATGAACTCGGGTGTGAAACTGTTTCACTGTGCCAAACATTGGGTCCTTCTCCCTTGAAAAATTCTTCGACACGGGGGATTTTCCCACAATAAAAAGCTAAAACAGTAAAATATGATTTTATGAACCTTGAACAAGGTCCTACGTAAACTTTTTATAAAGATCTTTTGATTTTATTGCAGATTCGAATACAAATTTTCATGGAATCTGATTTTTTAAATTTATTTTGCAAGGAGCACTGAATTGTATAATTACACATTAAACAACCACTTGCTATGAACTCGGGTGTGAAACTGTTTCATTGTGTCAAACATTGTGTCCTTCTCCCTTGGAAAATTCTTCGACACGTGGGATTTTCCCACAATAAAACGCTAAAACAGTAAAATATGATTTTATGAACCTTGAACAAGGTCTTACGTAATCTTTTTATAAAGATCTTTTGATTTTGTTCCAGATTCGAATACAAATTTTCATGGAATCTGATTTTTTAAATTTATTGTGCAAGGCGCACTGAATTGTATAATTACACATCAAACAACCACTTGCTATGAACTCGGGTGTGAAACTGTTTCATTGTGTCAAACAGTGGGTCCTTCTCCCTTGGAAAATTCTTCGACACATGGGATTTTCCCACAATAAAAAGCTAAAACAGTAAAATGTGATTATATGAACCTTGAACCAGGTCCTACGTAATCTTTTTATAAAGACCTTTGATTTTATTGCAGATTCGAATACAAATTTTCATGGAATCTGATTTTTTAAATTTATTTTGCAAGGTGCATTGAATTGTATAATTACACATCAAACAACCACTTGCTATGAACTCGTGTGTGAAACTGTTTCATTCTGTCAAACAATGGGTCCTTTTCCCTTGGGAAGTTCTTCGACACATGGTAGTTTTCCCACAATAAAAAGCTAAAACAATAAAATATGAGTTTATGAACCTTGAACAAGGTCTTACGTAATCTTTTTATAAAGATCTTTTGATTTTGTTCCAGATTCGAATACTAATTTTCATGGAATCTGATTTTTTTATATATTCTGCAAGGCGCACTGAATTGTAGAACTACACATCAAACAACCACTTGCTATGAACTCGGGTGTGAACCTGTTTCATTGTGTCAAACATTGGGTCCTTCTCCCTTGGAAAATTCTTCGACACGTGGGATTTTCCCACAATAAAAAGATAAAACAGTAAAATATGATTTTATGAACCTTGAACAAGGTCCTACGTAATCTTTTTATAAAGATCTTTTGATTTTGTTCCAGAATCGAATACTAATTTTCATAGAATCGGATTTTTTTATATATTCTGCAAGGCGCACTGAATTGTATAATTACACATCAAACAACCACTTGCTATGAACTCGGGTGTGAACCTGTTTCATTGTGTCAAACATTGGATCCTTCTCCCTTGGGAAATTCTTCGACATGTGGGAGTTTTCCCACAATAAAAAGCTAATACAATAAAAAATGATTTTATGAACCTTGAACAAGGTCTTACGCAATCTTTTTATAAAGATCTTTTGATTTTGTTCCAGAATCGAATAGTAATTTTCATAGAATCCGATTTTTTTATTTATTCTGCAAGGCGCACTGAATTGTATAATTACACATCAAACAACCACTTCCTATGAACTCGGGTGTGAAACTGTTTCCTTGTGTCAAACATTGGGTCCTACTCCCTTTAGAAATTATTCTACACGTGGGAGTTTTCCCACTTTAAAAAGCTAAAACAATAAAATATGATTTTATGAACCTTGAACAAGGTCGTACGTAATCTTTTTATAAAGATCTTTTGATTTTGTTCCAGATTCGAATACTAATTTTCATGGAATCCGATTTTTTTATATATTCTGCAAGGTGAATTGAATTGTATAATTACACATCAAACAACCACTTGCTATGAAATCGTGTGTGAAACTGTTTCATTCTGTCAAACAATGGGTCCTTTTCCCTTGGGAAATTCTTCGACACGTGGTAGTTTTCCCATAATAAAAAGCTAAAACAATAAAATATGAGTTTATGAACCTTGAACAAGGTCTTACGTAATCTTTTTATAAAGATCTTTTGATTTTGTTCCTGATTCGAATACTAATTTTCATGGAATCTGATTTTTTTATTTATTTTGCAAGGCGCACTGAATTGTAGAATTACACATCAAACAACCACTTGCTATGAACTCGGGTGTGAAACTGTTTCACTGTGCCAAACATTGGGTCCTTCTCCCTTGAAAAATTCTTCGACACGTGATATTTTCCCACAATAAAAAGCTAAAACAGTAAAATATGATTTTATGAACCTTGAACAAGGTCCTACGTATACTTTTTATAAAGATCTTTTGATTTTATTGCAGATTCGAATACAAATTTTCATGGAATCTGATTTTTTAAATTTATTTTGCAAGGAGCACTGAATTGTACAATTACACATTAAACAACCACTTGCTATGAACTCGGGTGTGAAACTGTTTCATTGTGTCAAACATTGGGTCCTTCTCCCTTGGAAAATTCTTCGACACGTGGGATTTTCCCACAATAAAAAGCTAAAACAGTAAAATATGATTTTATGAACCTTGAACAAGGTCTTACGTAATCTTTTTATAAAGATCTTTTGATTTTGTTCCAGATTCGAATACTAATTTTCATGGAATCTGACGTTTTTTATTTATTCTGCAAGGCGCACTGAATTGTATAATTACACATCAAACAACCACTTCCTATGAACTCGGGTGTGAAACTGTTTCCTTGTGTCAAACATTGGGTCCTACTCCCTTTAGAAATTATTCTACACGTGGGAGTTTTCCCACTGTAAAAAGCTAAAACAATAAAATATGATTTTATGAACCTTGAACAAGGTCTTACGCAATCTTTTTATAAAGATCTTTTGATTTTGATCAAGATTCGAATACTAATTTTCATGGAATATGATTTTTTTATTTATTCTGCAAGGCGCATTGAATTGTATAATTACACATCAAGCAACCACTTCCTATGAACTCGGGTGTGAAACTGTTTCATTGTGTCAAAAATTGGGTCCTTCTTCCTTGGGAAATTCTTCATCATGTGGGAGTTTTCCCACAATAAAGAGCTAAAACAATAAAATATGATTTTATGAACCTTGAACAAGGTCTTACGTAATCTTTTTATAAAGATCTTTTGATTTTGTTCCAGATTTGAATACTAATTTTCATGGAATCCGATTTTTTTATATATTCTGCAAGGTGCATTGAATTGTATAATTACACATCAAACAACCACTTGCTATGAACTCGTGTGTGAAACTGTTTCATTCTGTCAAACAATGGGTCCTTTTCCCTTGGGAAATTCTTCGACACGTGGGAGTTTTCCCACAATAAAAAGCTAAAACAATAAAATATGATTTTATGAACCTTGAACAAGGTCTTACGCAATCTTTTTATAAAGATCTTTTGATTTTGATCAAGATTTGAATACTAATTTTCATGGAATCTGATTTTTTAAATTTATTTTGCAAGGAGCACTGAATTGTATAATTACACATTAAACAAACACTTGCTATGAACTCGGGTGTGAAACTGTTTCATTGTGTCAAACATTGGGTCCTTCTCCCTTGGAAAATTCTTCGACACGTGGGATTTTCCCACAATAAAAAGCTAAAACAGTAAAATATGATTTTATGAACCTTGAACAAGGTCTTACGTAATCTTTTTATAAAGATCTTTTGATTTTGTTCCAGATTCGAATACTAATTTTCATGGAATCTGACGTTTTTTACTTATTTTGCAAGGCGCACTGAATTGTAGAATTATACATTAAACAACCACTTCCTATGAACTCGGGTGTGAAACTGTTTCATTGTGTCAAAAATTGGGTCCTTCTCCCTTGGGAAATTCTTCATCATGTGGGAGTTTTCCCACAATAAAGAGCTAAAACAATAAAATATGATTTTATGAACCTTGAACAAGGTCTTACGCAATCTTTTTATAAAGATCTTTTGATTTTGTTCCAGATTCGAATACTAATTTTCATGGAATCTGATTTTTTTATTTATTTTGCAAGGCGCACTGAATTGTAAAATTACACATCAAACAACCACTTGCTATGAACTCGGGTGTGAAACTGTTTCACTGTGCCAAACATTGGGTCCTTCTCCCTTGAAAAATTCTTCTACACGTGGGATTTTCCCACAGTAAAAAGCTAAAACAGTAAAATATGATTTTATGAACCTTGAACAAGGTCTTACGCAATCTTTTTATAAAGATCTTTTGATTTTTTTCCAAGATCGAATAGTAATTTTCATAGAATCCGATTTTTTTATTTATTCTGCAATGCGCACTGAATTGTATAATTACACATCAAACAACCACTTCCTATGAACTCCGGTGTGAAACTGTTTCCTTGTGTCAAACATTGGGTCCTACTCCCTTTAGAAATTATTCTACACGTGGGAGTTTTCCCACTGTAAAAAGCTAAAACAATAAAATATGATTTTATGAACCTTGAACAAGGTCTTACGCAATCTTTTTATAAAGATCTTTTGATTTTGATCAAGATTCGAATACTAATTTTCATGGAATATGATTTTTTTATTTATTCTGCAAGGCGCATTGAATTGTATAATTACACATCAAGCAACCACTTCCTATGAACTCGGGTGTGACACTAGTTCATTGTGTCAAACATTGGGTCCTTCTCCCTTGGAAAATTCTTCGACACATGGGATTTTCCCACAATAAAAAGCTAAAACAGTAAAATGTGATTATATGAACCTTGAACAAGGTCCTACGTAATCTTTTTATAAAGACCTTTGATTTTATTGCAGATTCGAATACAAATTTTCATGGAATCTGATTTTTTAAATTTATTTTGCAAGGTGCATTGAATTGTATAATTACACATCAAACAACCACTTGCTATGAACTCGTGTGTGAAACTGTTTCATTCTGTCAAACAATGGGTCCTACTCCCTTTAGAAATTATTCTACACGTGGGAGTTTTCCCACTGTAAAAAGCTAAAACAATAAAATATGATTTTATGAACCTTGAACAAGGTCTTACGCAATCTTTTTATGAAGATCTTTTGATTTTGTTCCAGATTCGAATACTAATTTTCATGGAATCCGATTTTTTTATTTATTCTGCAAGGCGCACTGAATTGTATAATTACACATCAAACAACCACTTCCTATGAACTCGGGTGTGAAACTGTTTCCTTGTGTCAAACATTGGGTCCTACTCCCTTTAGAAATTATTCTACACGTGGGAGTTTTCCCACTGTAAAAAGCTAAAACAATAAAATATGATTTTATGAACCTTGAACAAGGTCTTACGCAATCTTTTTATAAAGATCTTTTGATTTTGATCAAGATTCGAATACTAATTTTCATGGAATATGATTTTTTTATTTATTCTGCAAGGCGCATTGAATTGTATAATTACACATCAAGCAACCACTTCCTATGAACTCGGGTGTGAAACTGTTTCATTGTGTCAAAAATTGGGTCCTTCTCCCTTGGGAAATTCTTCATCATGTGGGAGTTTTCCCACAATAAAGAGCTAAATTAAAATATGATTTTATGAACCTTGAACAAGGTCTTACGTAATCTTTTTATAAAGATCTTTTGATTTTGTTCCAGATTTGAATACTAATTTTCATGGAATCCGATTTTTTTATATATTCTGCAAGGTGCATTGAATTGTATAATTACACATCAAACAACCACTTGCTATGAACTCGGGTGTGAAACTGTTTCACTGTGCCAAACATTGGGTCCTTCTCCCTTGAAAAATTCTTCGACACGGGGGATTTTCCCACAATAAAAAGCTAAAACAGTAAAATATGATTTTATGAACCTTGAACAAGGTCCTACGTAAACTTTTTATAAAGATCTTTTGATTTTATTGCAGATTCGAATACAAATTTTCATGGAATCTGATTTTTTAAATTTATTTTGCAAGGAGCACTGAATTGTATAATTACACATTAAACAACCACTTGCTATGAACTCGGGTGTGAAACTGTTTCATTGTGTCAAACATTGTGTCCTTCTCCCTTGGAAAATTCTTCGACACGTGGGATTTTCCCACAATAAAACGCTAAAACAGTAAAATATGATTTTATGAACCTTGAACAAGGTCTTACGTAATCTTTTTATAAAGATCTTTTGATTTTGTTCCAGATTCGAATACTAATTTTCATGGAATCTGACGTTTTTTACTTATTTTGCAAGGCGCACTGAATTGTAGAATTATACATTAAACAACCACTTACTATGAACTCGGGTGTGAAACTGTTTCATTGTGTCAAACATTGGGTCCTTCTCCCTTGGAAAATTCTTCGACACGTTGGATTTTCCCACAATAAAAAGCTAAAACAGTAAAATATGATTTTATGAACCTTGAACAAGGTCCTACGTAATCTTTTTATAAAGACCTTTGATTTTATTGCAGATTCGAATACAAATTTTCATGGAATCTGATTTTTTAAATTTATTGTGCAAGGCGCACTGAATTGTATAATTACACATCAAACAACCACTTGCTATGAACTCGGGTGTGAAACTGTTTCATTGTGTCAAACAGTGGGTCCTTCTCCCTTGGAAAATTCTTCGACACATGGGATTTTCCCACAATAAAAAGCTAAAACAGTAAAATGTGATTATATGAACCTTGAACCAGGTCCTACGTAATCTTTTTATAAAGACCTTTGATTTTATTGCAGATTCGAATACAAATTTTCATGGAATCTGATTTTTTAAATTTATTTTGCAAGGTGCATTGAATTGTATAATTACACATCAAACAACCACTTGCTATGAACTCGTGTGTGAAACTGTTTCATTCTGTCAAACAATGGGTCCTTTTCCCTTGGGAAGTTCTTCGACACATGGTAGTTTTCCCACAATAAAAAGCTAAAACAATAAAATATGAGTTTATGAACCTTGAACAAGGTCTTACGTAATCTTTTTATAAAGATCTTTTGATTTTGTTCCAGATTCGAATACTAATTTTCATGGAATCTGATTTTTTTATATATTCTGCAAGGCGCACTGAATTGTAGAACTACACATCAAACAACCACTTGCTATGAACTCGGGTGTGAACCTGTTTCATTGTGTCAAACATTGGGTCCTTCTCCCTTGGAAAATTCTTCGACACGTGGGATTTTCCCACAATAAAAAGATAAAACAGTAAAATATGATTTTATGAACCTTGAACAAGGTCCTACGTAATCTTTTTATAAAGATCTTTTGATTTTGTTCCAGAATCGAATACTAATTTTCATAGAATCGGATTTTTTTATATATTCTGCAAGGCGCACTGAATTGTATAATTACACATCAAACAACCACTTGCTATGAACTCGGGTGTGAACCTGTTTCATTGTGTCAAACATTGGATCCTTCTCCCTTGGGAAATTCTTCGACATGTGGGAGTTTTCCCACAATAAAAAGCTAATACAATAAAAAATGATTTTATGAACCTTGAACAAGGTCTTACGCAATCTTTTTATAAAGATCTTTTGATTTTGTTCCAGAATCGAATAGTAATTTTCATAGAATCCGATTTTTTTATTTATTCTGCAAGGCGCACTGAATTGTATAATTACACATCAAACAACCACTTCCTATGAACTCGGGTGTGAAACTGTTTCCTTGTGTCAAACATTGGGTCCTACTCCCTTTAGAAATTATTCTACACGTGGGAGTTTTCCCACTTTAAAAAGCTAAAACAATAAAATATGATTTTATGAACCTTGAACAAGGTCGTACGTAATCTTTTTATAAAGATCTTTTGATTTTGTTCCAGATTCGAATACTAATTTTCATGGAATCCGATTTTTTTATATATTCTGCAAGGTGAATTGAATTGTATAATTACACATCAAACAACCACTTGCTATGAAATCGTGTGTGAAACTGTTTCATTCTGTCAAACAATGGGTCCTTTTCCCTTGGGAAATTCTTCGACACGTGGTAGTTTTCCCATAATAAAAAGCTAAAACAATAAAATATGAGTTTATGAACCTTGAACAAGGTCTTACGTAATCTTTTTATAAAGATCTTTTGATTTTGTTCCTGATTCGAATACTAATTTTCATGGAATCTGATTTTTTTATTTATTTTGCAAGGCGCACTGAATTGTAGAATTACACATCAAACAACCACTTGCTATGAACTCGGGTGTGAAACTGTTTCACTGTGCCAAACATTGGGTCCTTCTCCCTTGAAAAATTCTTCGACACGTGATATTTTCCCACAATAAAAAGCTAAAACAGTAAAATATGATTTTATGAACCTTGAACAAGGTCCTACGTAAACTTTTTATAAAGATCTTTTGATTTTATTGCAGATTCGAATACAAATTTTCATGGAATCTGATTTTTTAAATTTATTTTGCAAGGAGCACTGAATTGTACAATTACACATTAAACAACCACTTGCTATGAACTCGGGTGTGAAACTGTTTCATTGTGTCAAACATTGGGTCCTTCTCCCTTGGAAAATTCTTCGACACGTGGGATTTTCCCACAATAAAAAGCTAAAACAGTAAAATATGATTTTATGAACCTTGAACAAGGTCTTACGTAATCTTTTTATAAAGATCTTTTGATTTTGTTCCAGATTCGAATACTAATTTTCATGGAATCTGACGTTTTTTATTTATTCTGCAAGGCGCACTGAATTGTATAATTACACATCAAACAACCACTTCCTATGAACTCGGGTGTGAAACTGTTTCCTTGTGTCAAACATTGGGTCCTACTCCCTTTAGAAATTATTCTACACGTGGGAGTTTTCCCACTGTAAAAAGCTAAAACAATAAAATATGATTTTATGAACCTTGAACAAGGTCTTACGCAATCTTTTTATAAAGATCTTTTGATTTTGATCAAGATTCGAATACTAATTTTCATGGAATATGATTTTTTTATTTATTCTGCAAGGCGCATTGAATTGTATAATTACACATCAAGCAACCACTTCCTATGAACTCGGGTGTGAAACTGTTTCATTGTGTCAAAAATTGGGTCCTTCTTCCTTGGGAAATTCTTCATCATGTGGGAGTTTTCCCACAATAAAGAGCTAAAACAATAAAATATGATTTTATGAACCTTGAACAAGGTCTTACGTAATCTTTTTATAAAGATCTTTTGATTTTGTTCCAGATTTGAATACTAATTTTCATGGAATCCGATTTTTTTATATATTCTGCAAGGTGCATTGAATTGTATAATTACACATCAAACAACCACTTGCTATGAACTCGTGTGTGAAACTGTTTCATTCTGTCAAACAATGGGTCCTTTTCCCTTGGGAAATTCTTCGACACGTGGGAGTTTTCCCACAATAAAAAGCTAAAACAATAAAATATGATTTTATGAACCTTGAACAAGGTCTTACGCAATCTTTTTATAAAGATCTTTTGATTTTGATCAAGATTTGAATACTAATTTTCATGGAATCTGATTTTTTAAATTTATTTTGCAAGGAGCACTGAATTGTATAATTACACATTAAACAAACACTTGCTATGAACTCGGGTGTGAAACTGTTTCATTGTGTCAAACATTGGGTCCTTCTCCCTTGGAAAATTCTTCGACACGTGGGATTTTCCCACAATAAAAAGCTAAAACAGTAAAATATGATTTTATGAACCTTGAACAAGGTCTTACGTAATCTTTTTATAAAGATCTTTTGATTTTGTTCCAGATTCGAATACTAATTTTCATGGAATCTGACGTTTTTTACTTATTTTGCAAGGCGCACTGAATTGTAGAATTATACATTAAACAACCACTTCCTATGAACTCGGGTGTGAAACTGTTTCATTGTGTCAAAAATTGGGTCCTTCTCCCTTGGGAAATTCTTCATCATGTGGGAGTTTTCCCACAATAAAGAGCTAAAACAATAAAATATGATTTTATGAACCTTGAACAAGGTCTTACGCAATCTTTTTATAAAGATCTTTTGATTTTGTTCCAGATTCGAATACTAATTTTCATGGAATCTGATTTTTTTATTTATTTTGCAAGGCGCACTGAATTGTAAAATTACACATCAAACAACCACTTGCTATGAACTCGGGTGTGAAACTGTTTCACTGTGCCAAACATTGGGTCCTTCTCCCTTGAAAAATTCTTCTACACGTGGGATTTTCCCACAGTAAAAAGCTAAAACAGTAAAATATGATTTTATGAACCTTGAACAAGGTCTTACGCAATCTTTTTATAAAGATCTTTTGATTTTTTTCCAAGATCGAATAGTAATTTTCATAGAATCCGATTTTTTTATTTATTCTGCAATGCGCACTGAATTGTATAATTACACATCAAACAACCACTTCCTATGAACTCCGGTGTGAAACTGTTTCCTTGTGTCAAACATTGGGTCCTACTCCCTTTAGAAATTATTCTACACGTGGGAGTTTTCCCACTGTAAAAAGCTAAAACAATAAAATATGATTTTATGAACCTTGAACAAGGTCTTACGCAATCTTTTTATAAAGATCTTTTGATTTTGATCAAGATTCGAATACTAATTTTCATGGAATATGATTTTTTTATTTATTCTGCAAGGCGCATTGAATTGTATAATTACACATCAAGCAACCACTTCCTATGAACTCGGGTGTGACACTAGTTCATTGTGTCAAAAATTGGGTCCTTCTCCCTTGGGAAATTCTTCATCATGTGGGAGTTTTCCCACAATAAAGAGCTAAATTAAAATATGATTTTATGAACCTTGAACAAGGTCTTACGTAATCTTTTTATAAAGATCTTTTGATTTTGTTCCAGATTTGAATACTAATTTTCATGGAATCCGATTTTTTTATTTATTTTGCAAGGCGCACTGAATTGTATAATTACACATCAAACAACCACTTGCTATGAACTCGGGTGTGAAACTGTTTCATTGTGTCATACATTGGATCCTTCTCCTTTGGGAAATTCTTCGACATGTGGGAGTTTTCCCACAATAAAAAGCTAATACAATAAAAAATGATTTTATGAACCTTGAACAAGGTCTTACGCAATCTTTTTATAAAGATCTTTTGATTTTGTTCCAGAATCGAATAGTAATTTTCATAGAATCCGATTTTTTTATTTATTCTGCAAGGCGCACTGAATTGTATAATTACACATCAAACAACCACTTCCTATGAACTCGGGTGTGAAACTGTTTCCTTGTGTCAAACATTGGGTCCTACTCCCTTTAGAAATTATTCTACACGTGGGAGTTTTCCCACTGTAAAAAGCTAAAACAATAAAATATGATTTTATGAACCTTGAACAAGGTCTTACGCAATCTTTTTATAAAGATCTTTTGATTTTGATCAAGATTCGAATACTAATTTTCATGGAATATGATTTTTTTATTTATTCTGCAAGGCGCATTGAATTGTATAATTACACATCAAGCAACCACTTCCTATGAACTCGGGTGTGAAACTGTTTCATTGTGTCAAAAATTGGGTCCTTCTCCCTTGGGAAATTCTTCATCATGTGGGAGTTTTCCCACAATAAAGAGCTAAAACAATAAAATATGATTTTATGAACCTTGAACAAGGTCTTACGTAATCTTTTTATAAAGATCTTTTGATTTTGTTCCAGATTTGAATACTAATTTTCATGGAATCCGATTTTTTTATATATTCTGCAAGGTGCATTGAATTGTATAATTACACATCAAACAACCACTTGCTATGAACTCGTGTGTGAAACTGTTTCATTCTGTCAAACAATGGGTCCTTTTCCCTTGGGAAATTCTTCGACACGTGGGAGTTTTCCCACAATAAAAAGCTAAAACAATAAAATATGATTTTATGAACCTTGAACAAGGTCTTACGCAATCTTTTTATAAAGATCTTTTGATTTTGATCAAGATTTGAATACTAATTTTCATGGAATCTGATTTTTTAAATTTATTTTGCAAGGAGCACTGAATTGTATAATTACACATTAAACAAACACTTGCTATGAACTCGGGTGTGAAACTGTTTCATTGTGTCAAACATTGGGTCCTTCTCCCTTGGAAAATTCTTCGACACGTGGGATTTTCCCACAATAAAAAGCTAAAACAGTAAAATATGATTTTATGAACCTTGAACAAGGTCTTACGTAATCTTTTTATAAAGATCTTTTGATTTTGTTCCAGATTCGAATACTAATTTTCATGGAATCTGACGTTTTTTACTTATTTTGCAAGGCGCACTGAATTGTAGAATTATACATTAAACAACCACTTCCTATGAACTCGGGTGTGAAACTGTTTCATTGTGTCAAAAATTGGGTCCTTCTCCCTTGGGAAATTCTTCATCATGTGGGAGTTTTCCCACAATAAAGAGCTAAAACAATAAAATATGATTTTATGAACCTTGAACAAGGTCTTACGCAATCTTTTTATAAAGATCTTTTGATTTTGTTCCAGATTCGAATACTAATTTTCATGGAATCTGATTTTTTTATTTATTTTGCAAGGCGCACTGAATTGTAAAATTACACATCAAACAACCACTTGCTATGAACTCGGGTGTGAAACTGTTTCACTGTGCCAAACATTGGGTCCTTCTCCCTTGAAAAATTCTTCTACACGTGGGATTTTCCCACAGTAAAAAGCTAAAACAGTAAAATATGATTTTATGAACCTTGAACAAGGTCTTACGCAATCTTTTTATAAAGATCTTTTGATTTTGTTCCAAGATCGAATAGTAATTTTCATAGAATCCGATTTTTTTATTTATTCTGCAAGGCGCACTGAATTGTATAATTACACATCAAACAACCACTTCCTATGAACTCCGGTGTGAAACTGTTTCCTTGTGTCAAACATTGGGTCCTACTCCCTTTAGAAATTATTCTACACGTGGGAGTTTTCCCACTGTAAAAAGCTAAAACAATAAAATATGATTTTATGAACCTTGAACAAGGTCTTACGCAATCTTTTTATAAAGATCTTTTGATTTTGATCAAGATTCGAATACTAATTTTCATGGAATATGATTTTTTTATTTATTCTGCAAGGCGCATTGAATTGTATAATTACACATCAAGCAACCACTTCCTATGAACTCGGGTGTGACACTAGTTCATTGTGTCAAAAATTGGGTCCTTCTCCCTTGGGAAATTCTTCATCATGTGGGAGTTTTCCCACAATAAAGAGCTAAATTAAAATATGATTTTATGAACCTTGAACAAGGTCTTACGTAATCTTTTTATAAAGATCTTTTGATTTTGTTCCAGATTTGAATACTAATTTTCATGGAATCCGATTTTTTTATTTATTTTGCAAGGCGCACTGAATTGTATAATTACACATCAAACAACCACTTGCTATGAACTCGGGTGTGAAACTGTTTCATTGTGTCATACATTGGATCCTTCTCCTTTGGGAAATTCTTCGACATGTGGGAGTTTTCCCACAATAAAAAGCTAATACAATAAAAAATGATTTTATGAACCTTGAACAAGGTCTTACGCAATCTTTTTATAAAGATCTTTTGATTTTGTTCCAGAATCGAATAGTAATTTTCATAGAATCCGATTTTTTTATTTATTCTGCAAGGCGCACTGAATTGTATAATTACACATCAAACAACCACTTCCTATGAACTCGGGTGTGAAACTGTTTCCTTGTGTCAAACATTGGGTCCTACTCCCTTTAGAAATTATTCTACACGTGGGAGTTTTCCCACTGTAAAAAGCTAAAACAATAAAATATGATTTTATGAACCTTGAACAAGGTCTTACGCAATCTTTTTATAAAGATCTTTTGATTTTGATCAAGATTCGAATACTAATTTTCATGGAATATGATTTTTTTATTTATTCTGCAAGGCGCATTGAATTGTATAATTACACATCAAGCAACCACTTCCTATGAACTCGGGTGTGAAACTGTTTCATTGTGTCAAAAATTGGGTCCTTCTCCCTTGGGAAATTCTTCATCATGTGGGAGTTTTCCCACAATAAAGAGCTAAAACAATAAAATATGATTTTATGAACCTTGAACAAGGTCTTACGTAATCTTTTTATAAAGATCTTTTGATTTTGTTCCAGATTTGAATACTAATTTTCATGGAATCCGATTTTTTTATATATTCTGCAAGGTGCATTGAATTGTATAATTACACATCAAACAACCACTTGCTATGAACTCGTGTGTGAAACTGTTTCATTCTGTCAAACAATGGGTCCTTTTCCCTTGGGAAATTCTTCGACACGTGGGAGTTTTCCCACAATAAAAAGCTAAAACAATAAAATATGATTTTATGAACCTTGAACAAGGTCTTACGCAATCTTTTTATAAAGATATTTTGATTTTGTTTCAGAATCGAATAGTAATTTTCATAGAATCCGATTTTTTTATTTATTCTGCAAGGCGCACTGAATTGTATAATTACACATCAAACAACCACTTCCTATGAACTCGGGTGTGAAACTGTTTCCTTGTGTCAAACATTGGGTCCTACTCCCTTTAGAAATTATTCTACACGTGGGAGTTTTCCCACTGTAAAAAGCTAAAACAATAAAATATGATTTTATGAACCTTGAACAAGGTCTTACGCAATCTTTTTATAAAGATCTTTTGATTTTGATCAAGATTTGAATACTAATTTTCATGGAATCTGATTTTTTAAATTTATTTTGCAAGGAGCACTGAATTGTATAATTACACATTAAACAAACACTTGCTATGAACTCGGGTGTGAAACTGTTTCATTGTGTCAAACATTGGGTCCTTCTCCCTTGGAAAATTCTTCGACACGTGGGATTTTCCCACAATAAAAAGCTAAAACAGTAAAATATGATTTTATGAACCTTGAACAAGGTCTTACGTAATCTTTTTATAAAGATCTTTTGATTTTGTTCCAGATTTGAATACTAATTTTCATGGAATCCGATTTTTTTATTTATTTTGCAAGGCGCACTGAATTGTATAATTACACATCAAACAACCACTTGCTATGAACTCGGGTGTGAAACTGTTTCATTGTGTCATACATTGGATCCTTCTCCTTTGGGAAATTCTTCGACATGTGGGAGTTTTCCCACAATAAAAAGCTAATACAATAAAAAATGATTTTATGAACCTTGAACAAGGTCTTACGCAATCTTTTTATAAAGATCTTTTGATTTTGTTCCAGAATCGAATAGTAATTTTCATAGAATCCGATTTTTTTATTTATTCTGCAAGGCGCACTGAATTGTATAATTACACATCAAACAACCACTTCCTATGAACTCGGGTGTAAAACTGTTTCCTTGTGTCAAACATTGGGTCCTACTCCCTTTAGAAATTATTCTACACGTGGGAGTTTTCCCACTGTAAAAAGCTAAAACAATAAAATATGATTTTATGAACCTTGAACAAGGTCTTACGCAATCTTTTTATAAAGATCTTTTGATTTTGATCAAGATTCGAATACTAATTTTCATGGAATATGATTTTTTTATTTATTCTGCAAGGCGCATTGAATTGTATAATTACACATCAAGCAACCACTTCCTATGAACTCGGGTGTGAAACTGTTTCATTGTGTCAAAAATTGGGTCCTTCTCCCTTGGGAAATTCTTCATCATGTGGGAGTTTTCCCACAATAAAGAGCTAAAACAATAAAATATGATTTTATGAACCTTGAACAAGGTCTTACGTAATCTTTTTATAAAGATCTTTTGATTTTGTTCCAGATTTGAATACTAATTTTCATGGAATCCGATTTTTTTATATATTCTGCAAGGTGCATTGAATTGTATAATTACACATCAAACAACCACTTGCTATGAACTCGTGTGTGAAACTGTTTCATTCTGTCAAACAATGGGTCCTTTTCCCTTGGGAAATTCTTCGACACGTGGGAGTTTTCCCACAATAAAAAGCTAAAACAATAAAATATGATTTTATGAACCTTGAACAAGGTCTTACGCAATCTTTTTATAAAGATATTTTGATTTTGTTTCAGAATCGAATAGTAATTTTCATAGAATCCGATTTTTTTATTTATTCTGCAAGGCGCACTGAATTGTATAATTACACATCAAACAACCACTTCCTATGAACTCGGGTGTGAAACTGTTTCCTTGTGTCAAACATTGGGTCCTACTCCCTTTAGAAATTATTCTACACGTGGGAGTTTTCCCACTGTAAAAAGCTAAAACAATAAAATATGATTTTATGAACCTTGAACAAGGTCTTACGCAATCTTTTTATAAAGATCTTTTGATTTTGATCAAGATTTGAATACTAATTTTCATGGAATCTGATTTTTTAAATTTATATTGCAAGGAGCACTGAATTGTATAATTACACATTAAACAAACACTTGCTATGAACTCGGGTGTGAAACTGTTTCATTGTGTCAAACATTGGGTCCTTCTCCCTTGGAAAATTCTTCGACACGTGGGATTTTCCCACAATAAAAAGCTAAAACAGTAAAATATGATTTTATGAACCTTGAACAAGGTCTTACGTAATCTTTTTATAAAGATCTTTTGATTTTGTTCCAGATTCGAATACTAATTTTCATGGAATCTGACGTTTTTTACTTATTTTGCAAGGCGCACTGAATTGTAGAATTATACATTAAACAACCACTTCCTATGAACTCGGGTGTGAAACTGTTTCATTGTGTCAAAAATTGGGTCCTTCTCCCTTGGGAAATTCTTCATCATGTGGGAGTTTTCCCACAATAAAGAGCTAAAACAATAAAATATGATTTTATGAACCTTGAACAAGGTCTTACGTAATCTTTTTATAAAGATCTTTTGATTTTGTTCCAGAATCTAATACAAATTTTCATGGAATCTGATTTTTTAAATTTATTTTGCAAGGAGCACTGAATTGTATAATTACACATCAAACAACCACTTCCTATGAACTCGGGTGTGAAACTGTTTCCTTGTGTCAAACATTGGGTCCTACTCCCTTTAGAAATTATTCTACACGTGGGAGTTTTCCCACTGTAAAAAGCTAAAACAATAAAATATGATTTTATGAACCTTGAACAAGGTCTTACGCAATCTTTTTATAAAGATCTTTTGATTTTGATCAAGATTCGAAGACTAATTTTCATGGAATATGATTTTTTTATTTATTCTGCAAGGCGCATTGAATTGTATAATTACACATCAAGCAACCACTTCCTATGAACTCGGGTGTGAAACTGTTTCATTGTGTCATAAATTGGGTCCTTCTCCCTTGGGAAATTCTTCATCATGTGGGAGTTTTCCCTCAATAAAGAGCTAAAACAGTAAAATATGATTTTATGAACCTTGAACAAGGTCTTACGTAATCTTTTTATAAAGATCTTTTGATTTTGTTCCAGATTCGAATACTAATTTTCATGGAATCTGACGTTTTTTACTTATTTTGCAAGGCGCACTGAATTGTAGAATTATACATTAAACAACCACTTCCTATGAACTCGGGTGTGAAACTGTTTCATTGTGTCAAAAATTGGGTCCTTCTCCCTTGGGAAATTCTTCATCATGTGGGAGTTTTCCCACAATAAAGAGCTAAAACAATAAAATATGATTTTATGAAACTTGAACAAGGTCTTACGTAATCTTTTTATAAAGATCTTTTGATTTTGTTCCAGAATCTAATACAAATTTTCATGGAATCTGATTTTTTAAATTTATTTTGCAAGGAGCACTGAATTGTATAATTACACATCAAACAACCACTTCCTATGAACTCGGGTGTGAAACTGTTTCCTTGTGTCAAACATTGGGTCCTACTCCCTTTAGAAATTATTCTACACGTGGGAGTTTTCCCACTGTAAAAAGCTAAAACAATAAAATATGATTTTATGAACCTTGAACAAGGTCTTACGCAATCTTTTTATAAAGATCTTTTGATTTTGATCAAGATTCGAAGACTAATTTTCATGGAATATGATTTTTTTATTTATTCTGCAAGGCGCATTGAATTGTATAATTACACATCAAGCAACCACTTCCTATGAACTCGGGTGTGAAACTGTTTCATTGTGTCAAAAATTGGGTCCTTCTCCCTTGGGAAATTCTTCATCATGTGGGAGTTTTCCCTCAATAAAGAGCTAAAACAGTAAAATATGATTTTATGAACCTTGAACAAGGTCTTACGTAATCTTTTTATAAAGATCTTTTGATTTTGTTCCAGATTCGAATACTAATTTTCATGGAATCTGATTTTTTTATATATTCTGCAAGGCGCACTGAATTGTAGAACTACACATCAAACAACCACTTGCTATGAACTCGGGTGTGAACCTGTTTCATTGTGTCAAACATTGGGTCCTTCTCCCTTGGAAAATTCTTCGACACGTGGGATTTTCCCACAATAAAAAGCTAAAACAGTAAAATATGATTTTATGAACCTTGAACAAGGTAATAAGTAATCTTTTTATAAAGACCTTTGATTTTATTGCAGATTCGAATACAAATTTTCATGGAATCTGATTTTTTAAATTTATTGTGCAAGGCGCACTGAATTGTATAATTACACATCAAACAACCACTTGCTATGAACTCGGGTGGGAAACTGTTTCATTGTGTCATACATTGGATCCTTCTCCTTTGGGAAATTCTTCGACATGTGGGAGTTTTCCCACAATAAAAAGCTAATACAATAAAAAATGATTTTATGAACCTTGAACAAGGTCTTACGCAATCTTTTTATAAAGATCTTTTGATTTTGTTCCAGAATCGAATAGTAAAGTATCATAGAATCCAATTTTTTTATTTATTCTGCAAGGCGCACTGAATTGTATAATTACACATCAAACAACCACTTCCTATGAACTCGGGTGTGAAACTGTTTCCTTGTGTCAAACATTGGGTCCTACTCCCTTTAGAAATTATTCTACACGTGGGAGTTTTCCCACTGTAAAAAGCTAAAACAATAAAATATGATTTTATGAACCTTGAACAAGGTCTTACGCAATCTTTTTATAAAGATCTTTTGATTTTGATCAAGATTCGAATACTAATTTTCATGGAATATGATTTTTTTATTTATTCTGCAAGGCGCATTGAATTGTATAATTACACATCAAGCAACCACTTCCTATGAACTCGGGTGTGAAACTGTTTCATTGTGTCAAAAATTGGGTCCTTCTCCCTTGGGAAATTCTTCATCATGTGGGAGTTTTCCCACAATAAAGAGCTAAATTAAAATATGATTTTATGAACCTTGAACAAGGTCTTACGTAATCTTTTTATAAAGATCTTTTGATTTTGTTCCTGATTCGAATACTAATTTTCATGGAATCTGATTTTTTTATTTATTTTGCAAGGCGCACTGAATTGTAGAATTACACATCAAACAACCACTTGCTATGAACTCGGGTGTGAAACTGTTTCACTGTGCCAAACATTGGGTCCTTCTCCCTTGAAAAATTCTTCGACACGTGGGATTTTCCCACAAAAAAAAGCTAAAACAGTAAAATATGATTTTATGAACCTTGAACAAGGTCCTACGTAAACTTTTTATAAAGATCTTTTGATTTTATTGCAGATTCGAATACAAATTTTCATGGAATCTGATTTTTTAAATTTATTTTGCAAGGAGCACTGAATTGTATAATTACACATTAAACAACCACTTGCTATGAACTCGGGTGTGAAACTGTTTCATTGTGTCAAACATTGGGTACTTCTCCCTTGGAAAATTCTTCGACACGTGGGATTTTCCCATAATAAAAAGCTAAAACAGTAAAATATGATTTTATGAACCTTAAACAAGCTCTTACGTAATCTTTTTATAAAGATCTTTTGATTTTGTTCCAGATTCGAATACTAATTTTCATGGAATCTGACGTTTTTTACTTATTTTGCAAGGCGCACTGAATTGTAGAATTATACATTAAACAACCACTTCCTATGAACTCGGGTGTGAAACTGTTTCATTGTGTCAAAAATTGGGTCCTTCTCCCTTGGGAAATTCTTCATCATGTGGGAGTTTTCCCACAATAAAGAGCTAAAACAATAAAATATGATTTTATGAACCTTGAACAAGGTCTTACGTAATCTTTTTATAAAGATCTTTTGATTTTGTTCCAGAATCTAATACTAATTTTCATGGAATCCCATTTTTTTATATATTCTGCAAGGTGCATTGAATTGTATAATTACACATCAAACAACCACCTGCTATGAACTCGTGTGTGAAACTGTTTCATTCTGTCAAACAATGGGTCCTTTTCCCTTGGGAAATTCTTCGACACGTGGTAGTTTTCCCATAATAAAAAGCTAAAACAATAAAATATGAGTTTATGAACCTTGAACAAGGTCTTACGTAATCTTTTTATAAAGATCTTTTGATTTTGTTCCTGAATCGAATACTAATTTTCATGGAATCTGATTTTTTTATTTATTTTGCAAGGCGCACTGAATTGTAAAATTACACATCAAACAACCACTTGCTATGAACTCGGGTGTGAAACTGTTTCACTGTGCCAAACATTGGGTCCTTCTCCCTTGAAAAATTCTTCTACACGTGGGATTTTCCCACAGTAAAAAGCTAAAACAGTAAAATATGATTTTATGAACCTTGAACAAGGTCTTACGCAATCTTTTTATAAAGATCTTTTGATTTTGTTCCAAGATCGAATAGTAATTTTCATAGAATCCGATTTTTTTATTTATTCTGCAAGGCGCACTGAATTGTATAATTACACATCAAACAACCACTTCCTATGAACTCCGGTGTGAAACTGTTTCCTTGTGTCAAACATTGGGTCCTACTCCCTTTAGAAATTATTCTACACGTGGGAGTTTTCCCACTGTAAAAAGCTAAAACAATAAAGTATGATTTTATGAACCTTGAACAAGGTCTTACGCAATCTTTTTATAAAGATCTTTTGATTTTGATCAAGATTCGAATACTAATTTTCATGGAATATGATTTTTTTATTTATTCTGCAAGGCGCATTGAATTGTATAATTACACATCAAGCAACCACTTCCTATGAACTCGGGTGTGACACTAGTTCATTGTGTCAAAAATTGGGTCCTTCTCCCTTGGGAAATTCTTCATCATGTGGGAGTTTTCCCACAATAAAGAGCTAAATTAAAATATGATTTTATGAACCTTGAACAAGGTCTTACGTAATCTTTTTATAAAGATCTTTTGATTTTGTTCCAGATTTGAATACTAATTTTCATGGAATCCGATTTTTTTATTTATTTTGCAAGGCGCACTGAATTGTATAATTACACATCAAACAACCACTTGCTATGAACTCGGGTGTGAAACTGTTTCATTGTGTCATACATTGGATCCTTCTCCTTTGGGAAATTCTTCGACATGTGGGAGTTTTCCCACAATAAAAAGCTAATACAATAAAAAATGATTTTATGAACCTTGAACAAGGTCTTACGCAATCTTTTTATAAAGATCTTTTGATTTTGTTCCAGAATCGAATAGTAATTTTCATAGAATCCGATTTTTTTATTTATTCTGCAAGGCGCACTGAATTGTATAATTACACATCAAACAACCACTTCCTATGAACTCGGGTGTGAAACTGTTTCCTTGTGTCAAACATTGGGTCCTACTCCCTTTAGAAATTATTCTACACGTGGGAGTTTTCCCACTGTAAAAAGCTAAAACAATAAAATATGATTTTATGAACCTTGAACAAGGTCTTACGCAATCTTTTTATAAAGATCTTTTGATTTTGATCAAGATTCGAATACTAATTTTCATGGAATATGATTTTTTTATTTATTCTGCAAGGCGCATTGAATTGTATAATTACACATCAAGCAACCACTTCCTATGAACTCGGGTGTGAAACTGTTTCATTGTGTCAAAAATTGGGTCCTTCTCCCTTGGGAAATTCTTCATCATGTGGGAGTTTTCCCACAATAAAGAGCTAAAACAATAAAATATGATTTTATGAACCTTGAACAAGGTCTTACGTAATCTTTTTATAAAGATCTTTTGATTTTGTTCCAGATTTGAATACTAATTTTCATGGAATCCGATTTTTTTATATATTCTGCAAGGTGCATTGAATTGTATAATTACACATCAAACAACCACTTGCTATGAACTCGTGTGTGAAACTGTTTCATTCTGTCAAACAATGGGTCCTTTTCCCTTGGGAAATTCTTCGACACGTGGGAGTTTTCCCACAATAAAAAGCTAAAACAATAAAATATGATTTTATGAACCTTGAACAAGGTCTTACGCAATCTTTTTATAAAGATATTTTGATTTTGTTTCAGAATCGAATAGTAATTTTCATAGAATCCGATTTTTTTATTTATTCTGCAAGGCGCACTGAATTGTATAATTACACATCAAACAACCACTTCCTATGAACTCGGGTGTGAAACTGTTTCCTTGTGTCAAACATTGGGTCCTACTCCCTTTAGAAATTATTCTACACGTGGGAGTTTTCCCACTGTAAAAAGCTAAAACAATAAAATATGATTTTATGAACCTTGAACAAGGTCTTACGCAATCTTTTTATAAAGATCTTTTGATTTTGATCAAGATTTGAATACTAATTTTCATGGAATCTGATTTTTTAAATTTATTTTGCAAGGAGCACTGAATTGTATAATTACACATTAAACAAACACTTGCTATGAACTCGGGTGTGAAACTGTTTCATTGTGTCAAACATTGGGTCCTTCTCCCTTGGAAAATTCTTCGACACGTGGGATTTTCCCACAATAAAAAGCTAAAACAGTAAAATATGATTTTATGAACCTTGAACAAGGTCTTACGTAATCTTTTTATAAAGATCTTTTGATTTTGTTCCAGATTCGAATACTAATTTTCATGGAATCTGACGTTTTTTACTTATTTTGCAAGGCGCACTGAATTGTAGAATTATACATTAAACAACCACTTCCTATGAACTCGGGTGTGAAACTGTTTCATTGTGTCAAAAATTGGGTCCTTCTCCCTTGGGAAATTCTTCATCATGTGGGAGTTTTCCCACAATAAAGAGCTAAAACAATAAAATATGATTTTATGAACCTTGAACAAGGTCTTACGTAATCTTTTTATAAAGATCTTTTGATTTTGTTCCAGAATCTAATACAAATTTTCATGGAATCTGATTTTTTAAATTTATTTTGCAAGGAGCACTGAATTGTATAATTACACATCAAACAACCACTTCCTATGAACTCGGGTGTGAAACTGTTTCCTTGTGTCAAACATTGGGTCCTACTCCCTTTAGAAATTATTCTACACGTGGGAGTTTTCCCACTGTAAAAAGCTAAAACAATAAAATATGATTTTATGAACCTTGAACAAGGTCTTACGCAATCTTTTTATAAAGATCTTTTGATTTTGATCAAGATTCGAAGACTAATTTTCATGGAATATGATTTTTTTATTTATTCTGCAAGGCGCATTGAATTGTATAATTACACATCAAGCAACCACTTCCTATGAACTCGGGTGTGAAACTGTTTCATTGTGTCATAAATTGGGTCCTTCTCCCTTGGGAAATTCTTCATCATGTGGGAGTTTTCCCTCAATAAAGAGCTAAAACAGTAAAATATGATTTTATGAACCTTGAACAAGGTCTTACGTAATCTTTTTATAAAGATCTTTTGATTTTGTTCCAGATTCGAATACTAATTTTCATGGAATCTGACGTTTTTTACTTATTTTGCAAGGCGCACTGAATTGTAGAATTATACATTAAACAACCACTTCCTATGAACTCGGGTGTGAAACTGTTTCATTGTGTCAAAAATTGGGTCCTTCTCCCTTGGGAAATTCTTCATCATGTGGGAGTTTTCCCACAATAAAGAGCTAAAACAATAAAATATGATTTTATGAAACTTGAACAAGGTCTTACGTAATCTTTTTATAAAGATCTTTTGATTTTGTTCCAGAATCTAATACAAATTTTCATGGAATCTGATTTTTTAAATTTATTTTGCAAGGAGCACTGAATTGTATAATTACACATCAAACAACCACTTCCTATGAACTCGGGTGTAAAACTGTTTCCTTGTGTCAAACATTGGGTCCTACTCCCTTTAGAAATTATTCTACACGTGGGAGTTTTCCCACTGTAAAAAGCTAAAACAATAAAATATGATTTTATGAACCTTGAACAAGGTCTTACGCAATCTTTTTATAAAGATCTTTTGATTTTGATCAAGATTCGAAGACTAATTTTCATGGAATATGATTTTTTTATTTATTCTGCAAGGCGCATTGAATTGTATAATTACACATCAAGCAACCACTTCCTATGAACTCGGGTGTGAAACTGTTTCATTGTGTCAAAAATTGGGTCCTTCTCCCTTGGGAAATTCTTCATCATGTGGGAGTTTTCCCTCAATAAAGAGCTAAAACAGTAAAATATGATTTTATGAACCTTGAACAAGGTCTTACGTAATCTTTTTATAAAGATCTTTTGATTTTGTTCCAGATTCGAATACTAATTTTCATGGAATCCGATTTTTTTATATATTCTGCAAGGTGCATTGAATTGTATAATTACACATCAAACAACCACTTGCTATGAACTCATGTGTGAAACTGTTTCATTCTGTCAAACAATGGGTCCTTTTCCCTTGGGAAATTCTTCGACACGTGGTAGTTTTCCCATAATAAAAAGCTAAAACAATAAAATATGAGTTTATGAACCTTGAACAAGGTCTTACGTAATCTTTTTATAAAGATCTTTTGATTTTGTTCCTGATTCGAATACTAATTTTCATGGAATCTGATTTTTTAAATTTCTTTTGCAAGGAGCACTGAATTGTATAATTACACATTAAACAACCACTTGCTATGAACTCGGGTGTGAAACTGTTTCATTGTGTCAAACATTGGGTCCTTCTCCCTTGGAAAATTCTTCGACACGTGGGATTTTCCCACAATAAAAAGCTAAAACAGTAAAATATGATTTTATGAACCTTGAACAAGGTCTTACGTAATCTTTTTATAAAGATCTTTTGATTTTGTTCCAGATTCGAATACTAATTTTCATGGAATCTGACGTTTTTTACTTATTTTGCAAGGCGCACTGAATTGTAGAATTATACATAAAACAACCACTTACTATGTACTGGGGTGCGAAAATGTTTCATTGTGTCAAACATTGGGTCCTTCTCCCTTGGAAAATTCTTCGACACGTGGGATTTTCCCACAATAAAAAGCTAAAACAGTAAAATATGATTTTATGAACCTTGAACAAGGTCCTACGTAATCTTTTTATAAAGACCTTTGATTTTATTGCAGATTCGAATACAAATTTTCATGGAATCTGATTTTTTAAATTTATTGTGCAAGGCGCACTGAATTGTATAATTACACATCAAACAACCATTTGCTATGAACTCGGGTGTGAAACTGTTTCATTGTGTCAAACAGTGGGTCCTTCTCCCTTGGAAAATTCTTCGACACATGGGATTTTCCCACAATAAAAAGCTAAAACAGTAAAATGTGATTATATGAACCTTGAACAAGGTCCTACGTAATCTTTTTATAAAGATCTTTTGATTTTGTTCCTGATTTGAATACTAATTTTCATGGAATCTGATTTATTTATTTATTTTGCAAGGCGCACTGAATTGTAGAATTACACATCAAACAACCACTTGCTATGAACTCGGGTGTGAAACTGTTTCACTGTGCCAAACATTGGGTCCTTCTCCCTTGAAAAATTCTTCGACACGTGGGATTTTCCCACAATAAAAAGCTAAAACAGTAAAATATGATTTTATGAACCTTGAACAAGGTCCTACGTAATCTTTTTATAAAGATGTTTTGATTTTATTGCAGATTCGAATACAAAGTTTCATGGAATCTGATTTTTTAAATTTATTTTGCAAGGAGCACTGAATTGTATAATTACACATCAAACAAGCACTTGCTATGAACTCGGGTGTGAAACTGTTTCCTTGTGTCAAACATTGGGTCCTACTCCCTTTAGAAATTATTCTACACGTGGGAGTTTTCCCACAATAAAGAGCTAAAACAATAAAATATGATTTTATGAACCTTGAAGAAGGTCTTACGTAATCTTTTTATAAAGATCTTTTGATTTTGTTCCAGATTCGAATACTAATTTTCATGGAATCCGATTTTTTTATTTTTAGCAAGGCGCACTGAATTGTAGAATTACACATCAAACAACTACTTGCTATGAACTCGGGTGTGAAACTGTTTCATTGTGTCAAACATTGGGTCCTTCTCCCTTAGAAAATTCTTCGACACGTGAGATTTTCCCACAGTAAATAGATAAAACAATAAAATATGATTTTATGAACCTTGAACAAGGTCTTACGCAATCTTTTTATAAAGATATTTTGATTTTGTTTCAGAATCGAATAGTAATTTTCATAGAATCCGATTTTTTTATTTATTCTGCAAGGCGCACTGAATTGTATAATTACACATCAAACAACCACTTCCTATGAACTCGGGTGTGAAACTGTTTCCTTGTGTCAAACATTGGGTCCTACTCCCTTTAGAAATTCTTCGACACGTGGTAGTTTTCCCATAATAAAAAGCTAAAACAATAAAATATGATTTTATGAACCTTGAACAAGGTCTTACGCAATCTTTTTATAAAGATCTTTTGATTTTGATCAAGATTTGAATACTAATTTTCATGGAATCTGATTTTTTAAATTTATTTTGCAAGGAGCACTGAATTGTATAATTACACATTAAACAACCACTTGCTATGAACTCGGGTGTGAAACTGTTTCATTGTGTCAAACATTGGTTCCTTCTCCCTTGGAATATTCTTCGACACGTGGGATTTTCCCACAATAAAAAGCTAAAACAGTAAAATATGTTTTTATGTACTTTGAACAAGGTCTTACGTAATCTTTTTATAAAGATCTTTTGATTTTGTTCCAGATTCGAATACTAATTTTCATGGAATCTGACGTTTTTTACTTATTTTGCAAGGAGCACTGAATTGTAGAATTATACATTAAACAACCACTTCCTATGAACTCGGGTGTGAAACTGTTTCATTGTGTCAAAAATTGGGTCCTTCTCCCTTGGGAAATTCTTCATCATGTGGGAGTTTTCCCACAATAAAGAGCTAAAACAATAAAATATGATTTTATGAACCTTGAACAAGGTCTTACGTAATCTTTTTATAAAGATCTTTTGATTTTGTTCCAGAATCTAATACAAATTTTCATGGAATCTGATTTTTTAAATTTATTTTGCAAGGAGCACTGAATTGTATAATTACACATCAAACAACCACTTCCTATGAACTCGGGTGTGAAACTGTTTCCTTGTGTCAAACATTGGGTCCTACTCCCTTTAGAAATTATTCTACACGTGGGAGTTTTCCCACTGTAAAAAGCTAAAACAATAAAATATGATTTTATGAACCTTGAACAAGGTCTTACGCAATCTTTTTATAAAGATCTTTTGATTTTGATCAAGATTCGAAGACTAATTTTCATGGAATATGATTTTTTTATTTATTCTGCAAGGCGCATTGAATTGTATAATTACACATCAAGCAACCACTTCCTATGAACTCGGGTGTGAAACTGTTTCATTGTGTCAAAAATTGGGTCCTTCTCCCTTGGGAAATTCTTCATCATGTGGGAGTTTTCCCTCAATAAAGAGCTAAAACAATAAAATATGATTTTATGAACCTTGAACAAGGTCTTACGTAATCTTTTTATAAAGATCTTTTGATTTTGTTCCAGATTCGAATACTAATTTTCATGGAATCCGATTTTTTTATATATTCTGCAAGGTGCATTGAATTGTATAATTACACATCAAACAACCACTTGCTATGAACTCATGTGTGAAACTGTTTCATTCTGTCAAACAATGGGTCCTTTTCCCTTGGGAAATTCTTCGACACGTGGTAGTTTTCCCATAATAAAAAGCTAAAACAATAAAATATGAGTTTATGAACCTTGAACAAGGTCTTACGTAATCTTTTTATAAAGATCTTTTGATTTTGTTCCTGATTCGAATACTAATTTTCATGGAATCTGATTTTTTTATTTATTTTGCAAGGCGCACTGAATTGTAGAATACACATCAAACAACCACTTGCTATGAACTCGGGTGTGAAACTGTTTCACTGTGCCAAACATTGGGTCCTTCTCCCTTGAAAAATTCTTCGACACGTGGGATTTTCCCACAATAAAAAGCTAAAACAGTAAAATATGATTTTATGAACCTTGAACAAGGTCCTACGTAAACTTTTTATAAAGATCTTTTGATTTTATTGCAGATTCGAATACAAATTTTCATGGAATCTGATTTTTTAAATTTATTTTGCAAGGAGCACTGAATTGTATAATTACACATTAAACAACCACTTGCTATGAACTCGGGTGTGAAACTGTTTCATTGTGTCAAACATTGGGTCCTTCTCCCTTGGAAAATTCTTCGACACGTGGGATTTTCCCACAATAAAAAGCTAAAACAGTAAAATATGATTTTATGAACCTTGAACAAGGTCTTACGTAATCTTTTTATAAAGATCTTTTGATTTTTTTCCAGATTCGAATACTAATTTTCATGGAATCTGACGTTTTTTACTTATTTTGCAAGGCGCACTGAATTGTAGAATTATACAATAAAACAACCACTTACTATGAACTGGGGTGTGAAAATGTTTCATTGTGTCAAACATTGGGTCCTTCTCCCTTGGAAAATTCTTCGACACGTGGGATTTTCCCACAATAAAAAGCTAAAACAGTAAAATATGATTTTATGAACCTTGAACAAGGTCCTACGTAATCTTTTTATAAAGACCTTTGATTTTATTGCAGATTCGAATACAAATTTTCATGGAATCTGATTTTTTAAATTTATTGTGCAAGGCGCACTGAATTGTATAATTACACATCAAACAACCACTTGCTATGAACTCGGGTGTGAAACTGTTTCATTATGTCAAACAGTGGGTCCTTCTCCCTTGGAAAATTCTTCGACACATGGGATTTTCCCACAATAAAAAGCTAAAACAGTAAAATGTGATTATATGAACCTTGAACAAGGTCCTACGTAATCTTTTTATAAAGACCTTTGATTTTATTGCAGATTCGAATACAAATTTTCATGGAATCTGATTTTTTAAATTTATTTTGCAAGGAGCACTGAATTGTATAATTACACATCAAACAACCACTTGCTATGAACTCGGGTGTGAAACTGTTTCATTGTGTCATACATTGGATCCTTCTCCTTTGGGAAATTCTTCGACATGTGGGAGTTTTCCCACAATAAAAAGCTAATACAATAAAAAATGATTTTATGAACCTTGAACAAGGTCTTACGCAATCTTTTTATAAAGATCTTTTGATTTTGTTCCAGAATCGAATAGTAATTTTCATAGAATCCGATTTTTTCATTTATTCTGCAAGGCGCACTGAATTGTATAATTACACATCAAACAACCACTTCCTATGAACTCGGGTGTGAAACTGTTTCCTTGTGTCAAACATTGGGTCCTACTCCCTTTAGAAATTATTCTACACGTGGGAGTTTTCCAACTGTAAATAGCTAAAACAATAAAATATGATTTTATGAACCTTGAAGAAGGTCTTACGCAATCTTTTTATAAAGATCTTTTGATTTTGATCAAGATTCGAATACTAATTTTCATGGAATATGATTTTTTTATTTATTCTGCAAGGCGCATTGAATTGTATAATTACACATCAAGCAACCACTTCCTATGAACTCGGGTGTGAAACTGTTTCATTGTGTCAAAAATTGGGTCCTTCTCCCTTGGGAAATTCTTCATCATGTGGGAGTTTTCCCACAATAAAGAGCTAAAACAGTAAAATATGATTTTATGAACCTTGAACAAGGTCTTACGTAATCTTTTTATAAAGATCTTTTGATTTTGTTCCAGATTCGAATACTAATTTTCATGGAATCCGATTTTTTTATATATTCTGCAAGGTGCATTGAATTGTATAATTACACATCAAACAACCACTTGCTATGAACTCATGTGTGAAACTGTTTCATTCTGTCAAACAATGGGTCCTTTTCCCTTGGGAAATTCTTCGACACGTGGTAGTTTTCCCATAATAAAAAGCTAAAACAATAAAATATGAGTTTATGAACCTTGAACAAGGTCTTACGTAATCTTTTTATAAAGATCTTTTGATTTTGTTCCTGATTCGAATACTAATTTTCATGGAATCTGATTTTTTTATTTATTTTGCAAGGCGCACTGAATTGTAGAATACACATCAAACAACCACTTGCTATGAACTCGGGTGTGAAACTGTTTCACTGTGCCAAACATTGGGTCCTTCTCCCTTGAAAAATTCTTCGACACGTGGGATTTTCCCACAGTAAAAAGCTAAAACAGTAAAATATGATTTTATGAACCTTGAACAAGGTCCTACGTAAACTTTTTATAAAGATCTTTTGATTTTATTGCAGATTCGAATACAAATTTTCATGGAATCTGATTTTTTAAATTTATTTTGCAAGGAGCACTGAATTGTATAATTACACATTAAACAACCACTTGCTATGAACTCGGGTGTGAAACTGTTTCATTGTGTCAAACATTGGGTCCTTCTCCCTTGGAAAATTCTTCGACACGTGGGATTTTCCCACAATAAAAAGCTAAAACAGTAAAATATGATTTTATGAACCTTGAACAAGGTCTTACGTAATCTTTTTATAAAGATCTTTTGATTTTTTTCCAGATTCGAATACTAATTTTCATGGAATCTGACGTGTTTTACTTATTTTGCAAGGCGCACTGAATTGTAGAATTATACAATAAAACAACCACTTACTATGAACTGGGGTGTGAAAATGTTTCATTGTGTCAAACATTGGGTCCTTCTCCCTTGGAAAATTCTTCGACACGTGGGATTTTCCCACAATAAAAAGCTAAAACAGTAAAATATGATTTTATGAACCTTGAACAAGGTCCTACGTAATCTTTTTATAAAGACCTTTGATTTTATTGCAGATTCGAATACAAATTTTCATGGAATCTGATTTTTTAAATTTATTTTGCAAGGAGCACTGAATTGTATAATTACACATCAAACAACCACTTGCTATGAACTCGGGTGTGAAACTGTTTCATTGTGTCATACATTGGATCCTTCTCCTTTGGGAAATTCTTCGACATGTGGGAGTTTTCCCACAATAAAAAGCTAATACAATAAAAAATGATTTTATGAACCTTGAACAAGGTCTTACGCAATCTTTTTATAAAGATCTTTTGATTTTGTTCCAGAATCGAATAGTAATTTTCATAGAATCCGATTTTTTCATTTATTCTGCAAGGCGCACTGAATTGTATAATTACACATCAAACAACCACTTCCTATGAACTCGGGTGTGAAACTGTTTCCTTGTGTCAAACATTGGGTCCTACTCCCTTTAGAAATTATTCTACACGTGGGAGTTTTCCAACTGTAAATAGCTAAAACAATAAAATATGATTTTATGAACCTTGAACAAGGTCTTACGCAATCTTTTTATAAAGATCTTTTGATTTTGATCAAGATTCGAATACTAATTTTCATGGAATATGATTTTTTTATTTATTCTGCAAGGCGCATTGAATTGTATAATTACACATCAAGCAACCACTTCCTATGAACTCGGGTGTGAAACTGTTTCATTGTGTCAAAAATTGGGTCCTTCTCCCTTGGGAAATTCTTCATCATGTGGGAGTTTTCCCACAATAAAGAGCTAAAACAGTAAAATATGATTTTATGAACCTTGAACAAGGTCTTACGTAATCTTTTTATAAAGATCTTTTGATTTTGTTCCAGATTCGAATACTAATTTTCATGGAATCCGATTTTTTTATATATTCTGCAAGGTGCATTGAATTGTATAATTACACATCAAACAACCACTTGCTATGAACTCATGTGTGAAACTGTTTCATTCTGTCAAACAATGGGTCCTTTTCCCTTGGGAAATTCTTCGACACGTGGTAGTTTTCCCATAATAAAAAGCTAAAACAATAAAATATGAGTTTATGAACCTTGAACAAGGTCTTACGTAATCTTTTTATAAAGATCTTTTGATTTTGTTCCTGATTCGAATACTAATTTTCATGGAATCTGATTTTTTTATTTATTTTGCAAGGCGCACTGAATTGTAGAATACACATCAAACAACCACTTGCTATGAACTCGGGTGTGAAACTGTTTCACTGTGCCAAACATTGGGTCCTTCTCCCTTGAAAAATTCTTCGACACGTGGGATTTTCCCACAATAAAAAGCTAAAACAGTAAAATATGATTTTATGAACCTTGAACAAGGTCCTACGTAAACTTTTTATAAAGATCTTTTGATTTTATTGCAGATTCGAATACAAATTTTCATGGAATCTGATTTTTTAAATTTATTTTGCAAGGAGCACTGAATTGTATAATTACACATTAAACAACCACTTGCTATGAACTCGGGTGTGAAACTGTTTCATTGTGTCAAACATTGGGTCCTTCTCCCTTGGAAAATTCTTCGACACGTGGGATTTTCCCACAATAAAAAGCTAAAACAGTAAAATATGATTTTATGAACCTTGAACAAGGTCTTACGTAATCTTTTTATAAAGATCTTTTGATTTTTTTCCAGATTCGAATACTAATTTTCATGGAATCTGACGTTTTTTACTTATTTTGCAAGGCGCACTGAATTGTAGAATTATACAATAAAACAACCACTTACTATGAACTGGGGTGTGAAAATGTTTCATTGTGTCAAACATTGGGTCCTTCTCCCTTGGAAAATTCTTCGACACGTGGGATTTTCCCACAATAAAAAGCTAAAACAGTAAAATATGATTTTATGAACCTTGAACAAGGTCCTACGTAATCTTTTTATAAAGACCTTTGATTTTATTGCAGATTCGAATACAAATTTTCATGGAATCTGATTTTTTAAATTTATTGTGCAAGGCGCACTGAATTGTATAATTACACATCAAACAACCACTTGCTATGAACTCGGGTGTGAAACTGTTTCATTATGTCAAACAGTGGGTCCTTCTCCCTTGGAAAATTCTTCGACACATGGGATTTTCCCACAATAAAAAGCTAAAACAGTAAAATGTGATTATATGAACCTTGAACAAGGTCCTACGTAATCTTTTTATAAAGACCTTTGATTTTATTGCAGATTCGAATACAAATTTTCATGGAATCTGATTTTTTAAATTTATTTTGCAAGGAGCACTGAATTGTATAATTACACATCAAACAACCACTTCCTATGAACTCGGGTGTGAAACTGTTTCCTTGTGTCAAACATTGGGTCCTACTCCCTTTAGAAATTATTCTACACGTGGGAGTTTTCCCACTGTAAAAAGCTAAAACAATAAAATATGATTTTATGAACCTTGAACAAGGTCTTACGCAATCTTTTTATAAAGATCTTTTGATTTTGATCAAGATTCGAAGACTAATTTTCATGGAATATGATTTTTTTATTTATTCTGCAAGGCGCATTGAATTGTATAATTACACATCAAGCAACCACTTCCTATGAACTCGGGTGTGAAACTGTTTCATTGTGTCAAAAATTGGGTCCTTCTCCCTTGGGAAATTCTTCATCATGTGGGAGTTTTCCCTCAATAAAGAGCTAAAACAATAAAATATGATTTTATGAACCTTGAACAAGGTCTTACGTAATCTTTTTATAAAGATCTTTTGATTTTGTTCCAGATTCGAATACTAATTTTCATGGAATCCGATTTTTTTATATATTCTGCAAGGTGCATTGAATTGTATAATTACACATCAAACAACCACTTGCTATGAACTCATGTGTGAAACTGTTTCATTCTGTCAAACAATGGGTCCTTTTCCCTTGGGAAATTCTTCGACACGTGGTAGTTTTCCCATAATAAAAAGCTAAAACAATAAAATATGAGTTTATGAACCTTGAACAAGGTCTTACGTAATCTTTTTATAAAGATCTTTTGATTTTGTTCCTGATTCGAATACTAATTTTCATGGAATCTGATTTTTTTATTTATTTTGCAAGGCGCACTGAATTGTAGAATACACATCAAACAACCACTTGCTATGAACTCGGGTGTGAAACTGTTTCACTGTGCCAAACATTGGGTCCTTCTCCCTTGAAAAATTCTTCGACACGTGGGATTTTCCCACAATAAAAAGCTAAAACAGTAAAATATGATTTTATGAACCTTGAACAAGGTCCTACGTAAACTTTTTATAAAGATCTTTTGATTTTATTGCAGATTCGAATACAAATTTTCATGGAATCTGATTTTTTAAATTTATTTTGCAAGGAGCACTGAATTGTATAATTACACATTAAACAACCACTTGCTATGAACTCGGGTGTGAAACTGTTTCATTGTGTCAAACATTGGGTCCTTCTCCCTTGGAAAATTCTTCGACACGTGGGATTTTCCCACAATAAAAAGCTAAAACAGTAAAATATGATTTTATGAACCTTGAACAAGGTCTTACGTAATCTTTTTATAAAGATCTTTTGATTTTTTTCCAGATTCGAATACTAATTTTCATGGAATCTGACGTTTTTTACTTATTTTGCAAGGCGCACTGAATTGTAGAATTATACAATAAAACAACCACTTACTATGAACTGGGGTGTGAAAATGTTTCATTGTGTCAAACATTGGGTCCTTCTCCCTTGGAAAATTCTTCGACACGTGGGATTTTCCCACAATAAAAAGCTAAAACAGTAAAATATGATTTTATGAACCTTGAACAAGGTCCTACGTAATCTTTTTATAAAGACCTTTGATTTTATTGCAGATTCGAATACAAATTTTCATGGAATCTGATTTTTTAAATTTATTGTGCAAGGCGCACTGAATTGTATAATTACACATCAAACAACCACTTGCTATGAACTCGGGTGTGAAACTGTTTCATTATGTCAAACAGTGGGTCCTTCTCCCTTGGAAAATTCTTCGACACATGGGATTTTCCCACAATAAAAAGCTAAAACAGTAAAATGTGATTATATGAACCTTGAACAAGGTCCTACGTAATCTTTTTATAAAGACCTTTGATTTTATTGCAGATTCGAATACAAATTTTCATGGAATCTGATTTTTTAAATTTATTTTGCAAGGAGCACTGAATTGTATAATTACACATCAAACAACCACTTGCTATGAACTCGGGTGTGAAACTGTTTCATTGTGTCATACATTGGATCCTTCTCCTTTGGGAAATTCTTCGACATGTGGGAGTTTTCCCACAATAAAAAGCTAATACAATAAAAAATGATTTTATGAACCTTGAACAAGGTCTTACGCAATCTTTTTATAAAGATCTTTTGATTTTGTTCCAGAATCGAATAGTAATTTTCATAGAATCCGATTTTTTCATTTATTCTGCAAGGCGCACTGAATTGTATAATTACACATCAAACAACCACTTCCTATGAACTCGGGTGTGAAACTGTTTCCTTGTGTCAAACATTGGGTCCTACTCCCTTTAGAAATTATTCTACACGTGGGAGTTTTCCAACTGTAAATAGCTAAAACAATAAAATATGATTTTATGAACCTTGAACAAGGTCTTACGCAATCTTTTTATAAAGATCTTTTGATTTTGATCAAGATTCGAATACTAATTTTCATGGAATATGATTTTTTTATTTATTCTGCAAGGCGCATTGAATTGTATAATTACACATCAAGCAACCACTTCCTATGAACTCGGGTGTGAAACTGTTTCATTGTGTCAAAAATTGGGTCCTTCTCCCTTGGGAAATTCTTCATCATGTGGGAGTTTTCCCACAATAAAGAGCTAAAACAGTAAAATATGATTTTATGAACCTTGAACAAGGTCTTACGTAATCTTTTTATAAAGATCTTTTGATTTTGTTCCAGATTCCAATACTAATTTTCATGGAATTCGATTTTTTTATATATTCTGCAAGGTGCATTGAATTGTATAATTACACATCAAACAACCACTTGCTATGAACTCATGTGTGAAACTGTTTCATTCTGTCAAACAATGGGTCCTTTTCCCTTGGGAAATTCTTCGACACGTGGTAGTTTTCCCATAATAAAAAGCTAAAACAATAAAATATGAGTTTATGAACCTTGAACAAGGTCTTACGTAATCTTTTTATAAAGATCTTTTGATTTTGTTCCTGATTCGAATACTAATTTTCATGGAATCTGATTTTTTTATTTATTTTGCAAGGCGCACTGAATTGTAGAATACACATCAAACAACCACTTGCTATGAACTCGGGTGTGAAACTGTTTCATTATGTCAAACAGTGGGTCCTTCTCCCTTGGAAAATTCTTCGACACATGGGATTTTCCCACAATAAAAAGCTAAAACAGTAAAATGTGATTATATGAACCTTGAACAAGGTCCTACGTAATCTTTTTATAAAGACCTTTGATTTTATTGCAGATTCGAATACAAATTTTCATGGAATCTGATTTTTTAAATTTATTTTGCAAGGAGCACTGAATTGTATAATTACACATCAAACAACCACTTGCTATGAACTCGGGTGTGAAACTGTTTCATTGTGTCATACATTGGATCCTTCTCCTTTGGGAAATTCTTCGACATGTGGGAGTTTTCCCACAATAAAAAGCTAATACAATAAAAAATGATTTTATGAACCTTGAACAAGGTCTTACGCAATCTTTTTATAAAGATCTTTTGATTTTGTTCCAGAATCGAATAGTAATTTTCATAGAATCCGATTTTTTCATTTATTCTGCAAGGCGCACTGAATTGTATAATTACACATCAAACAACCACTTCCTATGAACTCGGGTGTGAAACTGTTTCCTTGTGTCAAACATTGGGTCCTACTCCCTTTAGAAATTATTCTACACGTGGGAGTTTTCCAACTGTAAATAGCTAAAACAATAAAATATGATTTTATGAACCTTGAACAAGGTCTTACGCAATCTTTTTATAAAGATCTTTTGATTTTGATCAAGATTCGAATACTAATTTTCATGGAATATGATTTTTTTATTTATTCTGCAAGGCGCATTGAATTGTATAATTACACATCAAGCAACCACTTCCTATGAACTCGATTGTGAAACTGTTTTATTGTGTCAAAAATTGGGTCCTTCTCCCTTGGGAAATTCTTCATCATGTGGGAGTTTTCCCACAATAAAGAGCTAAAACAGTAAAATATGATTTTATGAACCTTGAACAAGGTCTTACGTAATCTTTTTATAAAGATCTTTTGATTTTGTTCCAGATTCGAATACTAATTTTCATGGAATCCGATTTTTTTATATATTCTGCAAGGTGCATTGAATTGTATAATTACACATCAAACAACCACTTGCTATGAACTCATGTGTGAAACTGTTTCATTCTGTCAAACAATGGGTCCTTTTCCCTTGGGAAATTCTTCGACACGTGGTAGTTTTCCCATAATAAAAAGCTAAAACAATAAAATATGAGTTTATGAACCTTGAACAAGGTCTTACGTAATCTTTTTATAAAGATCTTTTGATTTTGTTCCTGATTCGAATACTAATTTTCATGGAATCTGATTTTTTTATTTATTTTGCAAGGCGCACTGAATTGTAGAATACACATCAAACAACCACTTGCTATGAACTCGGGTGTGAAACTGTTTCACTGTGCCAAACATTGGGTTCTTCTCCCTTGAAAAATTCTTCGACACGTGGGATTTTCCCACAATAAAAAGCTAAAACAGTAAAATATGATTTTATGAACCTTGAACAAGGTCCTACGTAAACTTTTTATAAAGATCTTTTGATTTTATTGCAGATTCGAATACAAATTTTCATGGAATCTGATTTTTTAAATTTATTTTGCAAGGAGCACTGAATTGTATAATTACACATTAAACAACCACTTGCTATGAACTCGGGTGTGAAACTGTTTCATTGTGTCAAACATTGGGTCCTTCTCCCTTGGAAAATTCTTCGACACGTGGGATTTTCCCACAATAAAAAGCTAAAACAGTAAAATATGATTTTATGAACCTTGAACAAGGTCTTACGTAATCTTTTTATAAAGATCTTTTGATTTTTTTCCAGATTCGAATACTAATTTTCATGGAATCTGACGTTTTTTACTTATTTTGCAAGGCGCACTGAATTGTAGAATTATACAATAAAACAACCACTTACTATGAACTGGGGTGTGAAAATGTTTCATTGTGTCAAACATTGGGTCCTTCTCCCTTGGAAAATTCTTCGACACGTGGGATTTTCCCACAATAAAAAGCTAAAACAGTAAAATATGATTTTATGAACCTTGAACAAGGTCCTACGTAATCTTTTTATAAAGACCTTTGATTTTATTGCAGATTCGAATACAAATTTTCATGGAATCTGATTTTTTAAATTTATTGTGCAAGGCGCACTGAATTGTATAATTACACATCAAACAACCACTTGCTATGAACTCGGGTGTGAAACTGTTTCATTATGTCAAACAGTGGGTCCTTCTCCCTTGGAAAATTCTTCGACACATGGGATTTTCCCACAATAAAAAGCTAAAACAGTAAAATGTGATTATATGAACCTTGAACAAGGTCCTACGTAATCTTTTTATAAAGACCTTTGATTTTATTGCAGATTCGAATACAAATTTTCATGGAATCTGATTTTTTAAATTTATTTTGCAAGGAGCACTGAATTGTATAATTACACATCAAACAACCACTTGCTATGAACTCGGGTGTGAAACTGTTTCATTGTGTCAAACATTGGGTCCTTCTCCCTTGGAAAATTCTTCGACACGTGGGATTTTCCCACAATAAAAAGCTAAAACAGTAAAATATGATTTTATGAACCTTGAACAAGGTCTTACGTAATCTTTTTATAAAGATCTTTTGATTTTTTTCCAGATTCGAATACTAATTTTCATGGAATCTGACGTTTTTTACTTATTTTGCAAGGCGCACTGAATTGTAGAATTATACAATAAAACAACCACTTACTATGAACTGGGGTGTGAAAATGTTTCATTGTGTCAAACATTGGGTCCTTCTCCCTTGGAAAATTCTTCGACACGTGGGATTTTCCCACAATAAAAAGCTAAAACAGTAAAATATGATTTTATGAACCTTGAACAAGGTCCTACGTAATCTTTTTATAAAGACCTTTGATTTTATTGCAGATTCGAATACAAATTTTCATGGAATCTGATTTTTTAAATTTATTGTGCAAGGCGCACTGAATTGTATAATTACACATCAAACAACCACTTGCTATGAACTCGGGTGTGAAACTGTTTCATTATGTCAAACAGTGGGTCCTTCTCCCTTGGAAAATTCTTCGACACATGGGATTTTCCCACAATAAAAAGCTAAAACAGTAAAATGTGATTATATGAACCTTGAACAAGGTCCTACGTAATCTTTTTATAAAGACCTTTGATTTTATTGCAGATTCGAATACAAATTTTCATGGAATCTGATTTTTTAAATTTATTTTGCAAGGAGCACTGAATTGTATAATTACACATCAAACAACCACTTGCTATGAACTCGGGTGTGAAACTGTTTCATTGTGTCATACATTGGATCCTTCTCCTTTGGGAAATTCTTCGACATGTGGGAGTTTTCCCACAATAAAAAGCTAATACAATAAAAAATGATTTTATGAACCTTGAACAAGGTCTTACGCAATCTTTTTATAAAGATCTTTTGATTTTTTTCCAGAATCGAATAGTAATTTTCATAGAATCCGATTTTTTCATTTATTCTGCAAGGCGCACTGAATTGTATAATTACACATCAAACAACCACTTCCTATGAACTCGGGTGTGAAACTGTTTCCTTGTGTCAAACATTGGGTCCTACTCCCTTTAGAAATTATTCTACACGTGGGAGTTTTCCAACTGTAAATAGCTAAAACAATAAAATATGATTTTATGAACCTTGAACAAGGTCTTACGCAATCTTTTTATAAAGATCTTTTGATTTTGATCAAGATTCGAATACTAATTTTCATGGAATATGATTTTTTTATTTATTCTGCAAGGCGCATTGAATTGTATAATTACACATCAAGCAACCACTTCCTATGAACTCGGGTGTGAAACTGTTTCATTGTGTCAAAAATTGGGTCCTTCTCCCTTGGGAAATTCTTCATCATGTGGGAGTTTTCCCACAATAAAGAGCTAAAACAGTAAAATATTATTTTATGAACCTTGAACAAGGTCTTACGTAATCTTTTTATAAAGATCTTTTGATTTTGTTCCAGATTCGAATACTAATTTTCATGGAATCCGATTTTTTTATATATTCTGCAAGGTGCATTGAATTGTATAATTACACATCAAACAACCACTTGCTATGAACTCATGTGTGAAACTGTTTCATTCTGTCAAACAATGGGTCCTTTTCCCTTGGGAAATTCTTCGACACGTGGTAGTTTTCCCATAATAAAAAGCTAAAACAATAAAATATGAGTTTATGAACCTTGAACAAGGTCTTACGTAATCTTTTTATAAAGATCTTTTGATTTTGTTCCTGATTCGAATACTAATTTTCATGGAATCTGATTTTTTTATTTATTTTGCAAGGCGCACTGAATTGTAGAATACACATCAAACAACCACTTGCTATGAACTCGGGTGTGAAACTGTTTCACTGTGCCAAACATTGGGTCCTTCTCCCTTGAAAAATTCTTCGACACGTGGGATTTTCCCACAATAAAAAGCTAAAACAGTAAAATATGATTTTATGAACCTTGAACAAGGTCCTACGTAAACTTTTTATAAAGATCTTTTGATTTTATTGCAGATTCGAATACAAATTTTCATGGAATCTGATTTTTTAAATTTCTTTTGCAAGGAGCACTGAATTGTATAATTACACATTAAACAACCACTTGCTATGAACTCGGGTGTGAAACTGTTTCATTGTGTCAAACATTGGGTCCTTCTCCCTTGGAAAATTCTTCGACACGTGGGATTTTCCCACAATAAAAAGCTAAAACAGTAAAATATGATTTTATGAACCTTGAACAAGGTCTTACGTAATCTTTTTATAAAGATCTTTTGATTTTGTTCCAGATTCGAATACTAATTTTCATGGAATCTGACGTTTTTTACTTATTTTGCAAGGCGCACTGAATTGTAGAATTATACATAAAACAACCACTTACTATGTACTGGGGTGCGAAAATGTTTCATTGTGTCAAACATTGGGTCCTTCTCCCTTGGAAAATTCTTCGACACGTGGGATTTTCCCACAATAAAAAGCTAAAACAGTAAAATATGATTTTATGAACCTTGAACAAGGTCCTACGTAATCTTTTTATAAAGACCTTTGATTTTATTGCAGATTCGAATACAAATTTTCATGGAATCTGATTTTTTAAATTTATTGTGCAAGGCGCACTGAATTGTATAATTACACATCAAACAACCATTTGCTATGAACTCGGGTGTGAAACTGTTTCATTGTGTCAAACAGTGGGTCCTTCTCCCTTGGAAAATTCTTCGACACATGGGATTTTCCCACAATAAAAAGCTAAAACAGTAAAATGTGATTATATGAACCTTGAACAAGGTCCTACGTAATCTTTTTATAAAGATCTTTTGATTTTGTTCCTGATTTGAATACTAATTTTCATGGAATCTGATTTACTTATTTATTTTGCAAGGCGCACTGAATTGTAGAATTACACATCAAACAACCACTTGCTATGAACTCGGGTGTGAAACTGTTTCACTGTGCCAAACATTGGGTCCTTCTCCCTTGAAAAATTCTTCGACACGTGGGATTTTCCCACAATAAAAAGCTAAAACAGTAAAATATGATTTTATGAACCTTGAACAAGGTCCTACGTAATCTTTTTATAAAGATCTTTTGATTTTATTGCAGATTCGAATACAAATTTTCATGGAATCTGATTTTTTAAATTTATTTTGCAAGGAGCACTGAATTGTATAATTACACATCAAACAAGCACTTGCTATGAACTCGGGTGTGAAACTGTTTCCTTGTGTCAAACATTGGGTCCTACTCCCTTTAGAAATTATTCTACACGTGGGAGTTTTCCCACAATAAAGAGCTAAAACAATAAAATATGATTTTATGAACCTTGAAGAAGGTCTTACGTAATCTTTTTATAAAGATCTTTTGATTTTGTTCCAGATTCGAATACTAATTTTCATGGAATCCGATTTTTTTATTTTTAGCAAGGCGCACTGAATTGTAGAATTACACATCAAACAACTACTTGCTATGAACTCGGGTGTGAAACTGTTTCATTGTGTCAAACATTGGGTCCTTCTCCCTTAGAAAATTCTTCGACACGTGAGATTTTCCCACAGTAAATAGATAAAACAATAAAATATGATTTTATGAACCTTGAACAAGGTCTTACGCAATCTTTTTATAAAGATATTTTGATTTTGTTTCAGAATCGAATAGTAATTTTCATAGAATCCGATTTTTTTATTTATTCTGCAAGGCGCACTGAATTGTATAATTACACATCAAACAACCACTTCCTATGAACTCGGGTGTGAAACTGTTTCCTTGTGTCAAACATTGGGTCCTACTCCCTTTAGAAATTCTTCGACACGTGGTAGTTTTCCCATAATAAAAAGCTAAAACAATAAAATATGATTTTATGAACCTTGAACAAGGTCTTACGCAATCTTTTTATAAAGATCTTTTGATTTTGATCAAGATTTGAATACTAATTTTCATGGAATCTGATTTTTTAAATTTATTTTGCAAGGAGCACTGAATTGTATAATTACACATTAAACAACCACTTGCTATGAACTCGGGTGTGAAACTGTTTCATTGTGTCAAACATTGGTTCCTTCTCCCTTGGAATATTCTTCGACACGTGGGATTTTCCCACAATAAAAAGCTAAAACAGTAAAATATGTTTTTATGTACCTTGAACAAGGTCTTACGTAATCTTTTTATAAAGATCTTTTGATTTTGTTCCAGATTCGAATACTAATTTTCATGGAATCTGACGTTTTTTACTTATTTTGCAAGGAGCACTGAATTGTAGAATTATACATTAAACAACCACTTCCTATGAACTCATGTGTGAAACTGTTTCATTCTGTCAAACAATGGGTCCTTTTCCCTTGGGAAATTCTTCGACACGTGGTAGTTTTCCCATAATAAAAAGCTAAAACAATAAAATATGAGTTTATGAACCTTGAACAAGGTCTTACGTAATCTTTTTATAAAGATCTTTTGATTTTGTTCCTGATTCGAATACTAATTTTCATGGAATCTGATTTTTTTATTTATTTTGCAAGGCGCACTGAATTGTAGAATACACATCAAACAACCACTTGCTATGAACTCGGGTGTGAAACTGTTTCACTGTGCCAAACATTGGGTCCTTCTCCCTTGAAAAATTCTTCGACACGTGGGATTTTCCCACAATAAAAAGCTAAAACAGTAAAATATGATTTTATGAACCTTGAACAAGGTCCTACGTAAACTTTTTATAAAGATCTTTTGATTTTATTGCAGATTCGAATACAAATTTTCATGGAATCTGATTTTTTAAATTTATTTTGCAAGGAGCACTGAATTGTATAATTACACATTAAACAACCACTTGCTATGAACTCGGGTGTGAAACTGTTTCATTGTGTCAAACATTGGGTCCTTCTCCCTTGGAAAATTCTTCGACACGTGGGATTTTCCCACAATAAAAAGCTAAAACAGTAAAATATGATTTTATGAACCTTGAACAAGGTCTTACGTAATCTTTTTATAAAGATCTTTTGATTTTTTTCCAGATTCGAATACTAATTTTCATGGAATCTGACGTTTTTTACTTATTTTGCAAGGCGCACTGAATTGTAGAATTATACAATAAAACAACCACTTACTATGAACTGGGGTGTGAAAATGTTTCATTGTGTCAAACATTGGGTCCTTCTCCCTTGGAAAATTCTTCGACACGTGGGATTTTCCCACAATAAAAAGCTAAAACAGTAAAATATGATTTTATGAACCTTGAACAAGGTCCTACGTAATCTTTTTATAAAGACCTTTGATTTTATTGCAGATTCGAATACAAATTTTCATGGAATCTGATTTTTTAAATTTATTGTGCAAGGCGCACTGAATTGTATAATTACACATCAAACAACCACTTGCTATGAACTCGGGTGTGAAACTGTTTCATTATGTCAAACAGTGGGTCCTTCTCCCTTGGAAAATTCTTCGACACATGGGATTTTCCCACAATAAAAAGCTAAAACAGTAAAATGTGATTATATGAACCTTGAACAAGGTCCTACGTAATCTTTTTATAAAGATCTTTTGATTTTGTTCCAGAATCGAATAGTAATTTTCATAGAATCCGATTTTTTCATTTATTCTGCAAGGCGCACTGAATTGTATAATTACACATCAAACAACCACTTCCTATGAACTCGGGTGTGAAACTGTTTCCTTGTGTCAAACATTGGGTCCTACTCCCTTTAGAAATTATTCTACACGTGGGAGTTTTCCAACTGTAAATAGCTAAAACAATAAAATATGATTTTATGAACCTTGAACAAGGTCTTACGCAATCTTTTTATAAAGATCTTTTGATTTTGATCAAGATTCGAATACTAATTTTCATGGAATATGATTTTTTTATTTATTCTGCAAGGCGCATTGAATTGTATAATTACACATCAAGCAACCACTTCCTATGAACTCGGGTGTGAAACTGTTTCATTGTGTCAAAAATTGGGTCCTTCTCCCTTGGGAAATTCTTCATCATGTGGGAGTTTTCCCACAATAAAGAGCTAAAACAATAAAATATGATTTTATGAACCTTGAACAAGGTCTTACGTAATCTTTTTATAAAGATCTTTTGATTTTGTTCCAGAATCTAATACTAATTTTCATGGAATCCGATTTTTTTATATATTCTGCAAGGTGCATTGAATTGTATAATTACACATCAAACAACCACCTGCTATGAACTCGTGTGTGAAACTGTTTCATTCTGTCAAACAATGGGTCCTTTTCCCTTGGGAAATTCTTCGACACGTGGTAGTTTTCCCATAATAAAAAGCTAAAACAATAAAATATGAGTTTATGAACCTTGAACAAGGTCTTACGTAATCTTTTTATAAAGATCTTTTGATTTTGTTCCTGATTCGAATACTAATTTTCATGGAATCTGATTTATTTATTTATTTTGCAAGGCGCACTGAATTGTAGAATTACACATCAAACAACCACTTGCTATGAACTCGGGTGTGAAACTGTTTCACTGTGCCAAACATTGGGTCCTTCTCCCTTGAAAAATTCTTCGACACGTGGGATTTTCCCACAATAAAAAGCTAAAACAGTAAAATATGATTTTATGAACCTTGAACAAGGTCCTACGTAATCTTTTTATAAAGATCTTTTGATTTTATTGCAGATTCGAATACAAATTTTCATGGAATCTGATTTTTTAAATTTATTTTGCAAGGAGCACTGAATTGTATAATTACACATCAAACAAGCACTTGCTATGAACTCGGGTGTGAAACTGTTTCCTTGTGTCAAACATTGGGTCCTACTCCCTTTAGAAATTATTCTACACGTGGGAGTTTTCCCACAATAAAGAGCTAAAACAATAAAATATGATTTTATGAACCTTGAAGAAGGTCTTACGTAATCTTTTTATAAAGATCTTTTGATTTTGTTCCAGATTCGAATACTAATTTTCATGGAATCCGATTTTTTTATTTTTTGCAAGGCGCACTGAATTGTAGAATTACACATCAAACAACTACTTGCTATGAACTCGGGTGTGAAACTGTTTCATTGTGTCAAACATTGGGTCCTTCTCCCTTAGAAAATTCTTCGACACGTGAGATTTTCCCACAGTAAATAGATAAAACAATAAAATATGATTTTATGAACCTTGAACAAGATCTTACTTAATCTTTTTATAAAGATCTTTTGATTTTGTTCCAGATTCGAATACTAATTTTCATGGAATCCGATTTTTTAAATTTATTTTGCAAGGCGTACTGAATTGTATAATTACATATCAAACAACCACTTTCTATGAACTCGGGTGTGAAACTGTTTCATTGTGTCAAACATTGGATCCTTCTCCCTTGGGAAATTCTTCGACACGTGGGAGTTTTCCCACAATAAAAAGCTAAAACAATAAAATATGATTTTATGAACCTTGAACAAGGTCTTACGTAATCTTTTTATAAAGATCTTTTGATTTTGTTCCTGATTCGAATACTAATTTTCATGGAATCTGATTTTTTTATTTATTTTGCAAGGCGCACTGAATTGTAGAATTACACATCAAACAACTACTTGCTATGAACTCGGGTGTGAAACTGTTTCATTGTGTCAAACATTGGGTCCTTCTCCCTTAGAAAATTCTTCGACACGTGAGATTTTCCCACAGTAAATAGATAAAACAATAAAATATGATTTTATGAACCTTGAACAAGATCTTACTTAATCTTTTTATAAAGATCTTTTGATTTTGTTCCAGATTCGAATACTAATTTTCATGGAATCCGATTTTTTTATATATTCTGCAAGGTGCATTGAATTGTATAATTACACATCAAACAACCACTTGCTATGAACTCGTGTGTGAAACTGTTTCATTCTGTCAAACAATGGGTCCTTTTCCCTTGGGAAATTCTTCGAAACGTGGTAGTTTTCCCATAATAAAAAGCTAAAACAATAAAATATGAGTTTATGAACCTTGAACAAGGTCTTACGTAATCTTTTTATAAAGATCTTTTGATTTTGTTCCAGAATTGAATACTAATTTTCATAGAATCGGATTTTATTATATATTCTGCAAGGCGCACTGAATTGTATAATTACACAACAAACAACCACTTCCTATGAACTCGAGTGTGAAACTGTTTCCTTGTGTCAAACATTGGGTCCTACTCCCTTTAGAAATTATTCTACACGTGGGAGTTTTCCCACAGTAAAAAGCTAAAACAATAAAATATGATTTTACGAACCTTGAACAAGGTCTTACGCAATCTTTTTATAAAAATCTTTTGATTTTGATCAAGATTCGAATACTAATTTTCATGGAATATGATTTTTTTATTTATTCTGCAAGGCGCATTGAATTGTATAATTACACAACAAACAACCACTTCCTATGAACTCGGGTGTGAAACTGTTTCATTGTGTCAAACATTGGGTCCTTCTCCCTTGGGAAATTCTTCATCATGTGGGAGTTTTCCCACAATAAAGAGCTAAAACAATAAAATATGATTTTATGAACCTTAAACAAGGTCTTACGTAATCTTTTTATAAAGATCTTTTGATTTTGTTCCAGAATCTAATACTAATTTTCATGGAATCCGATTTTTTTATATATTCTGCAAGGTGCATTGAATTGTATAATTACACATCAAACAACCACCTGCTATGAACTCGTGTGTGAAACTGTTTCATTCTGTCAAACAATGGGTCCTTTTCCCTTGGGAAATTCTTCGACACGTGGTAGTTTTCCCATAATAAAAAGCTAAAACAATAAAATATGAGTTTATGAACCTTGAACAAGGTCTTACGTAATCTTTTTATAAAGATCTTTTGATTTTGTTCCTGATTCGAATACTAATTTTCATGGAATCTGATTTATTTATTTATTTTGCAAGGCGCACTGAATTGTAGAATTACACATCAAACAACCACTTGCTATGAACTCGGGTGTGAAACTGTTTCACTGTGCCAAACATTGGGTCCTTCTCCCTTGAAAAATTCTTCGACACGTGGGATTTTCCCACAATAAAAAGCTAAAACAGTAAAATATGATTTTATGAACCTTGAACAAGGTCCTACGTAATCTTTTTATAAAGATCTTTTGATTTTATTGCAGATTCGAATACAAATTTTCATGGAATCTGATTTTTTAAATTTATTTTGCAAGGAGCACTGAATTGTATAATTACACATCAAACAAGCACTTGCTATGAACTCGGGTGTGAAACTGTTTCCTTGTGTCAAACATTGGGTCCTACTCCCTTTAGAAATTATTCTACACGTGGGAGTTTTCCCACAATAAAGAGCTAAAACAATAAAATATGATTTTATGAACCTTGAAGAAGGTCTTACGTAATCTTTTTATAAAGATCTTTTGATTTTGTTCCAGATTCGAATACTAATTTTCATGGAATCCGATTTTTTTATTTTTTGCAAGGCGCACTGAATTGTAGAATTACACATCAAACAACTACTTGCTATGAACTCGGGTGTGAAACTGTTTCATTGTGTCAAACATTGGGTCCTTCTCCCTTAGAAAATTCTTCGACACGTGAGATTTTCCCACAGTAAATAGATAAAACAATAAAATATGATTTTATGAACCTTGAACAAGATCTTACTTAATCTTTTTATAAAGATCTTTTGATTTTGTTCCAGATTCGAATACTATTTTTCATGGAATCCGATTTTTTTATATATTCTGCAAGGTGCATTGAATTGTATAATTACACATCAAACAACCACTTGCTATGAACTCGTGTGTGAAACTGTTTCATTCTGTCAAACAATGGGTCCTTTTCCCTTGGGAAATTCTTCGACACGTGGTAGTTTTCCCATAATAAAAAGCTAAAACAATAAAATATGAGTTTATGAACCTTGAACAAGGTCTTACGTAATCTTTTTATAAAGATCTTTTGATTTTGTTCCTGATTCGAATACTAATTTTCATGGAATCTGATTTTTTTATTTATTTTGCAAGGCGCACTGAATTGTAGAATTACACATCAAACAACCACTTGCTATGAACTCGGGTGTGAAACTGTTTCATTGTTTCAAACATTGGGTCCTTCTCCCTTGGAAAATTCTTCGACACGTGGGATTTTCCCACAATAAAAAGCTAAAACAGTAAAATATGATTTTATGAACCTTGAACAAGGTCCTACGTAATCTTTTTATAAAGATCTTTTGATTTTATTGCAGATTCGAATACAAATTTTCATGGAATCTGATTTTTTAAATTTATTTTGCAAGGCGCACTGAATTGTATAATTACATATCAAACAACCACTTTCTATGAACTCGGGTGTGAAACTGTTTCATTGTGTCAAACATTGGATCCTTCTCCCTTGGGAAATTCTTCGACACGTGGGAGTTTTCCCACAATAAAAAGCTAAAACAATAAAATATGATTTTATGAACCTTGAACAAGGTCTTACGTAATCTTTTTATAAAGATCTTTTGATTTTATTGCAGATTCGAATACAAATTTTCATGGAATCTGATTTTTTTATATATTCTGCAAGGCGCACTGAATTGTATAATTACACAACAAACAACCACTTGCTATGAACTCGTGTGTGAAACTGTTTCATTCTGTCAAACAATGGGTCCTTTTCCCTTGGGAAATTCTTCGACACGTGGTAGTTTTCCCATAATAAAAAGCTAAAACAATAAAATATGAGTTTATGAACCTTGAACAAGGTCTTACGTAATCTTTTTATAAAGATCTTTTGATTTTGTTCCAGATTCGAATACTAATTTTCATGGAATCTGATTTTTTTATTTATTTTGCAAGGCGCACTGAATTGTAGAATTACACATCAAACAACCACTTGCTATAAACTCGGGTGTGAAACTGTTTCATTGTGTCAAACATTGGGTACTTCTCCCTTGGAAAATTCTTCGACACGTGGGATTTTCCCACAATAAAAAGCTAAAACAATAAAATATGATTTTATGAACCTTGAACAAGGTCTTACGTAATCTTTTTATAAAGATCTTTTGATTTTGTTCCAGAATTGAATACTAATTTTCATAGAATCGGATTTTTTTATATATTCTGCAAGGCGCACTGAATTGTATAATTACACAACAAACAACCACTTCCTATGAACTCGGGTGTGAAACTGTTTCCTTGTGTCAAACATTGGGTCCTACTCCCTTTAGAAATTATTCTACACATGGGAGTTTTCCCACAGTAAAAAGCTAAAACAATAAAATATGATTTTACGAACCTTGAACAAGGTCTTACGCAATCTTTTTATAAAAATCTTTTGATTTTGATCAAGATTCGAATACTAATTTTCATGGAATATGATTTTTTTATTTATTCTGCAAGGCGCATTGAATTGTATAATTACACAACAAACAACCACTTCCTATGAACTCGGGTGTGAAACTGTTTCATTGTGTCAAACATTGTGTCCTTCTCCCTTAGAAAATTCTTCGACACGTGAGATTTTCCCACAGTAAATAGATAAAACAATAAAATATGATTTTATGAACCTTGAACAAGATCTTACTTAATCTTTTTATAAAGATCTTTTGATTTTGTTCCAGATTCGAATACTATTTTTCATGGAATCCGATTTTTTTATATATTCTGCAAGGTGCATTGAATTGTATAATTACACATCAAACAACCACTTGCTATGAACTCGTGTGTGAAACTGTTTCATTCTGTCAAACAATGGGTCCTTTTCCCTTGGGAAATTCTTCGACACGTGGTAGTTTTCCCATAATAAAAAGCTAAAACAATAAAATATGAGTTTATGAACCTTGAACAAGGTCTTACGTAATCTTTTTATAAAGATCTTTTGATTTTGTTCCTGATTCGAATACTAATTTTCATGGAATCTGATTTTTTTATTTATTTTGCAAGGCGCACTGAATTGTAGAATTACACATCAAACAACCACTTGCTATGAACTCGGGTGTGAAACTGTTTCATTGTTTCAAACATTGGGTCCTTCTCCCTTGGAAAATTCTTCGACACGTGGGATTTTCCCACAATAAAAAGCTAAAACAGTAAAATATGATTTTATGAACCTTGAACAAGGTCCTACGTAATCTTTTTATAAAGATCTTTTGATTTTATTGCAGATTCGAATACAAATTTTCATGGAATCTGATTTTTTAAATTTATTTTGCAAGGCGCACTGAATTGTATAATTACATATCAAACAACCACTTTCTATGAACTCGGGTGTGAAACTGTTTCATTGTGTCAAACATTGGATCCTTCTCCCTTGGGAAATTCTTCGACACGTGGGAGTTTTCCCACAATAAAAAGCTAAAACAATAAAATATGATTTTATGAACCTTGAACAAGGTCTTACGTAATCTTTTTATAAAGATCTTTTGATTTTATTGCAGATTCGAATACAAATTTTCATGGAATCTGATTTTTTTATATATTCTGCAAGGCGCACTGAATTGTATAATTACACAACAAACAACCACTTGCTATGAACTCGTGTGTGAAACTGTTTCATTCTGTCAAACAATGGGTCCTTTTCCCTTGGGAAATTCTTCGACACGTGGTAGTTTTCCCATAATAAAAAGCTAAAACAATAAAATATGAGTTTATGAACCTTGAACAAGGTCTTACGTAATCTTTTTATAAAGATCTTTTGATTTTGTTCCAGATTCGAATACTAATTTTCATGGAATCTGATTTTTTTATTTATTTTGCAAGGCGCACTGAATTGTAGAATTACACATCAAACAACCACTTGCTATAAACTCGGGTGTGAAACTGTTTCATTGTGTCAAACATTGGGTACTTCTCCCTTGGAAAATTCTTCGACACGTGGGATTTTCCCACAATAAAAAGCTAAAACAATAAAATATGATTTTATGAACCTTGAACAAGGTCTTACGTAATCTTTTTATAAAGATCTTTTGATTTTGTTCCAGAATTGAATACTAATTTTCATAGAATCGGATTTTTTTATATATTCTGCAAGGCGCACTGAATTGTATAATTACACAACAAACAACCACTTCCTATGAACTCGGGTGTGAAACTGTTTCATTGTGTCAAACATTGTGTCCTTCTCCCTTGGGAAATTCTTCATCATGTGGGAGTTTTCCCTCAATAAAGAGCTAAAACAATAAAATATGATTTTATGAACCTTGAACAAGGTCTTACGTAATCTTTTTATAAAGATCTTTTGATTTTGTTCCAGAATTGAATACTAATTTTCATAGAATCGGATTTTTTTATATATTCTGCAAGGCGCACTGAATTGTATAATTACACAACAAACAACCACTTCCTATGAACTCGGGTGTGAAACTGTTTCATTGTGTCAAACATTGTGTCCTTCTCCCTTGGGAAATTCTTCATCATGTGGGAGTTTTCCCTCAATAAAGAGCTAAAACAATAAAATATGATTTTATGAACCTTGAACAAGGTCTTACGTAATCTTTTTATAAAGATCTTTTGATTTTGTTCCAGAATCTAATACTAATTTTCATGGAATCCGATTTTTTTATATATTCTGCAAGGTGCATTGAATTGTATAATTACACATCAAACAACCACCTGCTATGAACTCGTGTGTGAAACTGTTTCATTCTGTCAAACAATGGGTCCTTTTCCCTTGGGAAATTCTTCGACACGTGGTAGTTTTCCCATAATAAAAAGCTAAAACAATAAAATATGAGTTTATGAACCTTGAACAAGGTCTTACGTAATCTTTTTATAAAGATCTTTTGATTTTGTTCCTGATTCGAATACTAATTTTCATGGAATCTGATTTATTTATTTATTTTGCAAGGCGCACTGAATTGTAGAATTACACATCAAACAACCACTTGCTATGAACTCGGGTGTGAAACTGTTTCACTGTGCCAAACATTGGGTCCTTCTCCCTTGAAAAATTCTTCGACACGTGGGATTTTCCCACAATAAAAAGCTAAAACAGTAAAATATGATTTTATGAACCTTGAACAAGGTCCTACGTAATCTTTTTATAAAGATCTTTTGATTTTATTGCAGATTCGAATACAAATTTTCATGGAATCTGATTTTTTAAATTTATTTTGCAAGGAGCACTGAATTGTATAATTACACATCAAACAAGCACTTGCTATGAACTCGGGTGTGAAACTGTTTCCTTGTGTCAAACATTGGGTCCTACTCCCTTTAGAAATTATTCTACACGTGGGAGTTTTCCCACAATAAAGAGCTAAAACAATAAAATATGATTTTATGAACCTTGAAGAAGGTCTTACGTAATCTTTTTATAAAGATCTTTTGATTTTGTTCCAGATTCGAATACTAATTTTCATGGAATCCGATTTTTTTATTTTTTGCAAGGCGCACTGAATTGTAGAATTACACATCAAACAACTACTTGCTATGAACTCGGGTGTGAAACTGTTTCATTGTGTCAAACATTGGGTCCTTCTCCCTTAGAAAATTCTTCGACACGTGAGATTTTCCCACAGTAAATAGATAAAACAATAAAATATGATTTTATGAACCTTGAACAAGATCTTACTTAATCTTTTTATAAAGATCTTTTGATTTTGTTCCAGATTCGAATACTAATTTTCATGGAATCCGATTTTTTTATATATTCTGCAAGGTGCATTGAATTGTATAATTACACATCAAACAACCACTTGCTATGAACTCGTGTGTGAAACTGTTTCATTCTGTCAAACAATGGGTCCTTTTCCCTTGGGAAATTCTTCGACACGTGGTAGTTTTCCCATAATAAAAAGCTAAAACAATAAAATATGAGTTTATGAACCTTGAACAAGGTCTTACGTAATCTTTTTATAAAGATCTTTTGATTTTGTTCCTGATTCGAATACTAATTTTCATGGAATCTGATTTTTTTATTTATTTTGCAAGGCGCACTGAATTGTAGAATTACACATCAAACAACCACTTGCTATAAACTCGTGTGTGAAACTGTTTCATTCTGTCAAACAATGGGTCCTTTTCCCTTGGGAAATTCTTCGACACGTGGTAGTTTTCCCATAATAAAAAGCTAAAACAATAAAATATGAGTTTATGAACCTTGAACAAAGTCTTACGTAATCTTTTTATAAAGATCTTTTGATTTTGTTCCAGATTCGAATACTAATTTTCATGGAATCTGATTTTTTTATTTATTTTGCAAGGCGCACTGAATTGTAGAATTACACATCAAACAACCACTTGCTATAAACTCGGGTGTGAAACTGTTTCATTGTGTCAAACATTGGGTCCTTCTCCCTTGGAAAATTCTTCGACACGTGGGATTTTCCCACAATAAAAAGCTAAAACAATAAAATATGATTTTATGAACCTTGAACAAGGTCTTACGTAATCTTTTTATAAAGATCTTTTGATTTTGTTCCAGAATTGAATACTAATTTTCATAGAATCGGATTTTTTTATATATTCTGCAAGGCGCACTGAATTGTATAATTACACAACAAACAACCACTTCCTATGAACTCGGGTGTGAAACTGTTTCCTTGTGTCAAACATTGGGTCCTACTCCCTTTAGAAATTATTCTACACGTGGGAGTTTTCCCACAGTAAAAAGCTAAAACAATAAAATATGATTTTACGAACCTTGAACAAGGTCTTACGCAATCTTTTTATAAAAATCTTTTGATTTTGATCAAGATTCGAATACTAATTTTCATGGAATATGATTTTTTTATTTATTCTGCAAGGCGCATTGAATTGTATAATTACACAACAAACAACCACTTCCTATGAACTCGGGTGTGAAACTGTTTCATTGTGTCAAACATTGTGTCCTTCTCCCTTGGGAAATTCTTCATCATGTGGGAGTTTTCCCTCAATAAAGAGCTAAAACAATAAAATATGATTTTATGAACCTTGAACAAGGTCTTACGTAATCTTTTTATAAAGATCTTTTGATTTTGTTCCAGAATCTAATACTAATTTTCATGGAATCCGATTTTTTTATATATTCTGCAAGGTGCATTGAATTGTATAATTACACATCAAACAACCACTTGCTATGAACTCATGTGTGAAACTGTTTCATTCTGTCAAACAATGGGTCCTTTTCCCTTGGGAAATTCTTCGACACGTGGTAGTTTTCCCATAATAAAAAGCTAAAACAATAAAATATGAGTTTATGAACCTTGAACAAGGTCTTACGTAATCTTTTTATAAAGATCTTTTGATTTTGTTCCTGATTCGAATACTAATTTTCATGGAATCTGATTTTTTTATTTATTTTGCAAGGCGCACTGAATTGTAGAATACACATCAAACAACCACTTGCTATGAACTCGGGTGTGAAACTGTTTCACTGTGCCAAACATTGGGTCCTTCTCCCTTGAAAAATTCTTCGACACGTGGGATTTTCCCACAATAAAAAGCTAAAACAGTAAAATATGATTTTATGAACCTTGAACAAGGTCCTACGTAAACTTTTTATAAAGATCTTTTGATTTTATTGCAGATTCGAATACAAATTTTCATGGAATCTGATTTTTTAAATTTATTTTGCAAGGAGCACTGAATTGTATAATTACACATTAAACAACCACTTGCTATGAACTCGGGTGTGAAACTGTTTCATTGTGTCAAACATTGGGTCCTTCTCCCTTGGAAAATTCTTCGACACGTGGGATTTTCCCACAATAAAAAGCTAAAACAGTAAAATATGATTTTATGAACCTTGAACAAGGTCTTACGTAATCTTTTTATAAAGATCTTTTGATTTTTTTCCAGATTCGAATACTAATTTTCATGGAATCTGACGTTTTTTACTTATTTTGCAAGGCGCACTGAATTGTAGAATTATACATTAAAACAACCACTTACTATGAACTGGGGTGTGAAAATGTTTCATTGTGTCAAACATTGGGTCCTTCTCCCTTGGAAAATTCTTCGACACGTGGGATTTTCCCACAATAAAAAGCTAAAACAGTAAAATATGATTTTATGAACCTTGAACAAGGTCCTACGTAATCTTTTTATAAAGACCTTTGATTTTATTGCAGATTCGAATACAAATTTTCATGGAATCTGATTTTTTAAATTTATTGTGCAAGGCGCACTGAATTGTATAATTACACATCAAACAACCACTTGCTATGAACTCGGGTGTGAAACTGTTTCATTGTGTCAAACAGTGGGTCCTTCTCCCTTGGAAAATTCTTCGACACATGGGATTTTCCCACAGAAAAAAGCTAAAACAGTAAAATGTGATTATATGAACCTTGAACAAGGTCCTACGTAATCTTTTTATAAAGACCTTTGATTTTATTGCAGATTCGAATACAAATTTTCATGGAATCTGATTTTTTAAATTTATTTTGCAAGGAGCACTGAATTGTATAATTACACATCAAACAACCACTTGCTATGAACTCGGGTGTGAAACTGTTTCATTGTGTCATACATTGGATCCTTCTCCTTTGGGAAATTCTTCGACATGTGGGAGTTTTCCCACAATAAAAAGCTAATACAATAAAAAATGATTTTATGAACCTTGAACAAGGTCTTACGCAATCTTTTTATAAAGATCTTTTGATTTTGTACCAGAATCGAATAGTAATTTTCATAGAATCCGATTTTTTCATTTATTCTGCAAGGCGCACTGAATTGTATAATTACACATCAAACAACCACTTCCTATGAACTCGGGTGTGAAACTGTTTCCTTGTGTCAAACATTGGGTCCTACTCCCTTTAGAAATTATTCTACACGTGGGAGTTTTCCCACTGTAAATAGCTAAAACAATAAAATATGATTTTATGAACCTTGAACAAGGTCTTACGCAATCTTTTTATAAAGATCTTTTGATTTTGATCAAGATTCGAATACTAATTTTCATGGAATATGATTTTTTTATTTATTCTGCAAGGCGCATTGAATTGTATAATTACACATCAAGCAACCACTTCCTATGAACTCGGGTGTGAAACTGTTTCATTGTGTCAAAAATTGGGTCCTTCTCCCTTGGGAAATTCTTCATCATGTGGGAGTTTTCCCACAATAAAGAGCTAAAACAATAAAATATGATTTTATGAACCTTGAACAAGGTCTTACGTAATCTTTTTATAAAGATCTTTTGATTTTGTTCCAGAATCTAATACTAATTTTCATGGAATCCGATTTTTTTATTTTTTGCAAGGCGCACTGAATTGTAGAATTACACATCAAACAACTACTTGCTATGAACTCGGGTGTGAAACTGTTTCATTGTGTCAAACATTGGGTCCTTCTCCCTTAGAAAATTCTTCGACACGTGAGATTTTCCCACAGTAAATAGATAAAACAATAAAATATGATTTTATGAACCTTGAACAAGATCTTACTTAATCTTTTTATAAAGATCTTTTGATTTTTTTCCAGATTCGAATACTATTTTTCATGGAATCCGATTTTTTTATATATTCTGCAAGGTGCATTGAATTGTATAATTACACATCAAACAACCACTTGCTATGAACTCGTGTGTGAAACTGTTTCATTCTGTCAAACAATGGGTCCTTTTCCCTTGGGAAATTCTTCGACACGTGGTAGTTTTCCCATAATAAAAAGCTAAAACAATAAAATATGAGTTTATGAACCTTGAACAAGGTCTTACGTAATCTTTTTATAAAGATCTTTTGATTTTGTTCCTGATTCGAATACTAATTTTCATGGAATCTGATTTTTTTATTTATTTTGCAAGGCGCACTGAATTGTAGAATTACACATCAAACAACCACTTGCTATGAACTCGGGTGTGAAACTGTTTCATTGTTTCAAACATTGGGTCCTTCTCCCTTGGAAAATTCTTCGACACGTGGGATTTTCCCACAATAAAAAGCTAAAACAGTAAAATATGATTTTATGAACCTTGAACAAGGTCCTACGTAATCTTTTTATAAAGATCTTTTGATTTTATTGCAGATTCGAATACAAATTTTCATGGAATCTGATTTTTTAAATTTATTTTGCAAGGCGCACTGAATTGTATAATTACATATCAAACAACCACTTTCTATGAACTCGGGTGTGAAACTGTTTCATTGTGTCAAACATTGGATCCTTCTCCCTTGGGAAATTCTTCGACACGTGGGAGTTTTCCCACAATAAAAAGCTAAAACAATAAAATATGATTTTATGAACCTTGAACAAGGTCTTACGTAATCTTTTTATAAAGATCTTTTGATTTTATTGCAGATTCGAATACAAATTTTCATGGAATCTGATTTTTTTATATATTCTGCAAGGCGCACTGAATTGTATAATTACACAACAAACAACCACTTGCTATGAACTCGTGTGTGAAACTGTTTCATTCTGTCAAACAATGGGTCCTTTTCCCTTGGGAAATTCTTCGACACGTGGTAGTTTTCCCATAATAAAAAGCTAAAACAATAAAATATGAGTTTATGAACCTTGAACAAGGTCTTACGTAATCTTTTTATAAAGATCTTTTGATTTTGTTCCAGATTCGAATACTAATTTTCATGGAATCTGATTTTTTTATTTATTTTGCAAGGCGCACTGAATTGTAGAATTACACATCAAACAACCACTTGCTATAAACTCGGGTGTGAAACTGTTTCATTGTGTCAAACATTGGGTCCTTCTCCCTTGGAAAATTCTTCGACACGTGGGATTTTCCCACAATAAAAAGCTAAAACAATAAAATATGATTTTATGAACCTTGAACAAGGTCTTACGTAATCTTTTTATAAAGATCTTTTGATTTTGTTCCAGAATTGAATACTAATTTTCATAGAATCGGATTTTTTTATATATTCTGCAAGGCGCACTGAATTGTATAATTACACAACAAACAACCACTTCCTATGAACTCGGGTGTGAAACTGTTTCCTTGTGTCAAACATTGGGTCCTACTCCCTTTAGAAATTATTCTACACGTGGGAGTTTTCCCACAGTAAAAAGCTAAAACAATAAAATATGATTTTACGAACCTTGAACAAGGTCTTACGCAATCTTTTTATAAAAATCTTTTGATTTTGATCAAGATTCGAATACTAATTTTCATGGAATATGATTTTTTTATTTATTCTGCAAGGCGCATTGAATTGTATAATTACACAACAAACAACCACTTCCTATGAACTCGGGTGTGAAACTGTTTCATTGTGTCAAACATTGTGTCCTTCTCCCTTGGGAAATTCTTCATCATGTGGGAGTTTTCCCTCAATAAAGAGCTAAAACAATAAAATATGATTTTATGAACCTTGAACAAGGTCTTACGTAATCTTTTTATAAAGATCTTTTGATTTTGTTCCAGAATCTAATACTAATTTTCATGGAATCCGATTTTTTTATATATTCTGCAAGGTGCATTGAATTGTATAATTACACATCAAACAACCACCTGCTATGAACTCGTGTGTGAAACTGTTTCATTCTGTCAAACAATGGGTCCTTTTCCCTTGGGAAATTCTTCGACACGTGGTAGTTTTCCCATAATAAAAAGCTAAAACAATAAAATATGAGTTTATGAACCTTGAACAAGGTCTTACGTAATCTTTTTATAAAGATCTTTTGATTTTGTTCCTGATTCGAATACTAATTTTCATGGAATCTGATTTATTTATTTATTTTGCAAGGCGCACTGAATTGTAGAATTACACATCAAACAACCACTTGCTATGAACTCGGGTGTGAAACTGTTTCACTGTGCCAAACATTGGGTCCTTCTCCCTTGAAAAATTCTTCGACACGTGGGATTTTCCCACAATAAAAAGCTAAAACAGTAAAATATGATTTTATGAACCTTGAACAAGGTCCTACGTAATCTTTTTATAAAGATCTTTTGATTTTATTGCAGATTCGAATACAAATTTTCATGGAATCTGATTTTTTAAATTTATTTTGCAAGGAGCACTGAATTGTATAATTACACATCAAACAAGCACTTGCTATGAACTCGGGTGTGAAACTGTTTCCTTGTGTCAAACATTGGGTCCTACTCCCTTTAGAAATTATTCTACACGTGGGAGTTTTCCCACAATAAAGAGCTAAAACAATAAAATATGATTTTATGAACCTTGAAGAAGGTCTTACGTAATCTTTTTATAAAGATCTTTTGATTTTGTTCCAGATTCGAATACTAATTTTCATGGAATCCGATTTTTTTATTTTTTGCAAGGCGCACTGAATTGTAGAATTACACATCAAACAACTACTTGCTATGAACTCGGGTGTGAAACTGTTTCATTGTGTCAAACATTGGGTCCTTCTCCCTTAGAAAATTCTTCGACACGTGAGATTTTCCCACAGTAAATAGATAAAACAATAAAATATGATTTTATGAACCTTGAACAAGATCTTACTTAATCTTTTTATAAAGATCTTTTGATTTTGTTCCAGATTCGAATACTATTTTTCATGGAATCCGATTTTTTTATATATTCTGCAAGGTGCATTGAATTGTATAATTACACATCAAACAACCACTTGCTATGAACTCGTGTGTGAAACTGTTTCATTCTGTCAAACAATGAGTCCTTTTCCCTTGGGAAATTCTTCGACACGTGGTAGTTTTCCCATAATAAAAAGCTAAAACAATAAAATATGAGTTTATGAACCTTGAACAAGGTCTTACGTAATCTTTTTATAAAGATCTTTTGATTTTGTTCCTGATTCGAATACTAATTTTCATGGAATCTGATTTTTTTATTTATTTTGCAAGGCGCACTGAATTGTAGAATTACACATCAAACAACCACTTGCTATAAACTCGTGTGTGAAACTGTTTCATTCTGTCAAACAATGGGTCCTTTTCCCTTGGGAAATTCTTCGACACGTGGTAGTTTTCCCATAATAAAAAGCTAAAACAATAAAATATGAGTTTATGAACCTTGAACAAGGTCTTACGTAATCTTTTTATAAAGATCTTTTGATTTTGTTCCAGATTCGAATACTAATTTTCATGGAATCTGATTTTTTTATTTATTTTGCAAGGCGCACTGAATTGTAGAATTACACATCAAACAACCACTTGCTATAAACTCGGGTGTGAAACTGTTTCATTGTGTCAAACATTGGGTCCTTCTCCCTTGGAAAATTCTTCGACACGTGGGATTTTCCCACAATAAAAAGCTAAAACAATAAAATATGATTTTATGAACCTTGAACAAGGTCTTACGTAATCTTTTTATAAAGATCTTTTGATTTTGTTCCAGAATTGAATACTAATTTTCATAGAATCGGATTTTTTTATATATTCTGCAAGGCGCACTGAATTGTATAATTACACAACAAACAACCACTTCCTATGAACTCGGGTGTGAAACTGTTTCCTTGTGTCAAACATTGGGTCCTACTCCCTTTAGAAATTATTCTACACGTGGGAGTTTTCCCACAGTAAAAAGCTAAAACAATAAAATATGATTTTACGAACCTTGAACAAGGTCTTACGCAATCTTTTTATAAAAATCTTTTGATTTTGATCAAGATTCGAATACTAATTTTCATGGAATATGATTTTTTAATTTATTCTGCAAGGCGCATTGAATTGTATAATTACACAACAAACAACCACTTCCTATGAACTCGGGTGTGAAACTGTTTCATTCTGTCAAACAATGGGTCCTTTTCCCTTGGAAAATTCTTCATCATGTGGGAGTTTTCCCTCAATAAAGAGCTAAAACAATAAAATATGATTTTATGAACCTTGAACAAGGTCTTACGTAATCTTTTTATAAAGATCTTTTGATTTTGTTCCAGATTCGAATACTAATTTTCATGGAATCCGATTTTTTTATATATTCTGCAAGGTGCATTGAATTGTATAATTACACATCAAACAACCACTTGCTATGAACTCATGTGTGAAACTGTTTCATTCTGTCAAACAATGGGTCCTTTTCCCTTGGGAAATTCTTCGACACGTGGTAGTTTTCCCATAATAAAAAGCTAAAACAATAAAATATGAGTTTATGAACCTTGAACAAGGTCTTACGTAATCTTTTTATAAAGATCTTTTGATTTTGTTCCTGATTCGAATACTAATTTTCATGGAATCTGATTTTTTTATTTATTTTGCAAGGCGCACTGAATTGTAGAATACACATCAAACAACCACTTGCTATGAACTCGGGTGTGAAACTGTTTCACTGTGCCAAACATTGGGTCCTTCTCCCTTGAAAAATTCTTCGACACGTGGGATTTTCCCACAATAAAAAGCTAAAACAGTAAAATATGATTTTATGAACCTTGAACAAGGTCCTACGTAAACTTTTTATAAAGATCTTTTGATTTTATTGCAGATTCGAATACAAATTTTCATGGAATCTGATTTTTTAAATTTATTTTGCAAGGCGCACTGAATTGTAGAATTACACATCAAACAACTACTTGCTATGAACTCGGGTGTGAAACTGTTTCATTGTGTCAAACATTGGGTCCTTCTCCCTTAGAAAATTCTTCGACACGTGAGATTTTCCCACAGTAAATAGATAAAACAATAAAATATGATTTTATGAACCTTGAACAAGATCTTACTTAATCTTTTTATAAAGATCTTTTGATTTTGTTCCAGATTCGAATACTATTTTTCATGGAATCCGATTTTTTTATATATTCTGCAAGGTGCATTGAATTGTATAATTACACATCAAACAACCACTTGCTATGAACTCGTGTGTGAAACTGTTTCATTCTGTCAAACAATGGGTCCTTTTCCCTTGGGAAATTCTTCGACACGTGGTAGTTTTCCCATAATAAAAAGCTAAAACAATAAAATATGAGTTTATGAACCTTGAACAAGGTCTTACGTAATCTTTTTATAAAGATCTTTTGATTTTGTTCCTGATTCGAATACTAATTTTCATGGAATCTGATTTTTTTATTTATTTTGCAAGGCGCACTGAATTGTAGAATTACACATCAAACAACCACTTGCTATAAACTCGTGTGTGAAACTGTTTCATTCTGTCAAACAATGGGTCCTTTTCCCTTGGGAAATTCTTCGACACGTGGTAGTTTTCCCATAATAAAAAGCTAAAACAATAAAATATGAGTTTATGAACCTTGAACAAGGTCTTACGTAATCTTTTTATAAAGATCTTTTGATTTTGTTCCAGATTCGAATACTAATTTTCATGGAATCTGATTTTTTTATTTATTTTGCAAGGCGCACTGAATTGTAGAATTACACATCAAACAACCACTTGCTATAAACTCGGGTGTGAAACTGTTTCATTGTGTCAAACATTGGGTCCTTCTCCCTTGGAAAATTCTTCGACACGTGGGATTTTCCCACAATAAAAAGCTAAAACAATAAAATATGATTTTATGAACCTTGAACAAGGTCTTACGTAATCTTTTTATAGAGATCTTTTGATTTTGTTCCAGAATTGAATACTAATTTTCATAGAATCGGATTTTTTTATATATTCTGCAAGGCGCACTGAATTGTATAATTACACAACAAACAACCACTTCCTATGAACTCGGGTGTGAAACTGTTTCCTTGTGTCAAACATTGGGTCCTACTCCCTTTAGAAATTATTCTACACGTGGGAGTTTTCCCACAGTAAAAAGCTAAAACAATAAAATATGATTTTACGAACCTTGAACAAGGTCTTACGCAATCTTTTTATAAAAATCTTTTGATTTTGATCAAGATTCGAATACTAATTTTCATGGAATATGATTTTTTTATTTATTCTGCAAGGCGCATTGAATTGTATAATTACACAACAAACAACCACTTCCTATGAACTCGGGTGTGAAACTGTTTCATTCTGTCAAACAATGGGTCCTTTTCCCTTGGAAAATTCTTCATCATGTGGGAGTTTTCCCTCAATAAAGAGCTAAAACAATAAAATATGATTTTATGAACCTTGAACAAGGTCTTACGTAATCTTTTTATAAAGATCTTTTGATTTTGTTCCAGATTCGAATACTAATTTTCATGGAATCCGATTTTTTTATATATTCTGCAAGGTGCATTGAATTGTATAATTACACATCAAACAACCACTTGCTATGAACTCATGTGTGAAACTGTTTCATTCTGTCAAACAATGGGTCCTTTTCCCTTGGGAAATTCTTCGACACGTGGTAGTTTTCCCATAATAAAAAGCTAAAACAATAAAATATGAGTTTATGAACCTTGAACAAGGTCTTACGTAATCTTTTTATAAAGATCTTTTGATTTTGTTCCTGATTCGAATACTAATTTTCATGGAATCTGATTTTTTTATTTATTTTGCAAGGCGCACTGAATTGTAGAATACACATCAAACAACCACTTGCTATGAACTCGGGTGTGAAACTGTTTCACTGTGCCAAACATTGGGTCCTTCTCCCTTGAAAAATTCTTCGATACGTGGGATTTTCCCACAATAAAAAGCTAAAACAGTAAAATATGATTTTATGAACCTTGAACAAGGTCCTACGTAAACTTTTTATAAAGATCTTTTGATTTTATTGCAGATTCGAATACAAATTTTCATGGAATCTGATTTTTTAAATTTATTTTGCAAGGAGCACTGAATTGTATAATTACACATTAAACAACCACTTGCTATGAACTCGGGTGTGAAACTGTTTCATTGTGTCAAACATTGGGTCCTTCTCCCTTGGAAAATTCTTCGACACGTGGGATTTTCCCACAATAAAAAGCTAAAACAGTAAAATATGATTTTATGAACCTTGAACAAGGTCTTACGTAATCTTTTTATAAAGATCTTTTGATTTTTTTCCAGATTCGAATACTAATTTTCATGGAATCTGACGTTTTTTACTTATTTTGCAAGGCGCACTGAATTGTAGAATTATACATTAAAACAACCACTTACTATGAACTGGGGTGTGAAAATGTTTCATTGTGTCAAACATTGGGTCCTTCTCCCTTGGAAAATTCTTCGACACGTGGGATTTTCCCACAATAAAAAGCTAAAACAGTAAAATATGATTTTATGAACCTTGAACAAGGTCCTACGTAATCTTTTTATAAAGACCTTTGATTTTATTGCAGATTCGAATACAAATTTTCATGGAATCTGATTTTTTAAATTTATTGTGCAAGGCGCACTGAATTGTATAATTACACATCAAACAACCACTTGCTATGAACTCGGGTGTGAAACTGTTTCATTGTGTCAAACAGTGGGTCCTTCTCCCTTGGAAAATTCTTCGACACATGGGATTTTCCCACAGAAAAAAGCTAAAACAGTAAAATGTGATTATATGAACCTTGAACAAGGTCCTACGTAATCTTTTTATAAAGACCTTTGATTTTATTGCAGATTCGAATACAAATTTTCATGGAATCTGATTTTTTAAATTTATTTTGCAAGGAGCACTGAATTGTATAATTACACATCAAACAACCACTTGCTATGAACTCGGGTGTGAAACTGTTTCATTGTGTCATACATTGGATCCTTCTCCTTTGGGAAATTCTTCGACATGTGGGAGTTTTCCCACAATAAAAAGCTAATACAATAAAAAATGATTTTATGAACCTTGAACAAGGTCTTACGCAATCTTTTTATAAAGATCTTTTGATTTTGTACCAGAATCGAATAGTAATTTTCATAGAATCCGATTTTTTCATTTATTCTGCAAGGCGCACTGAATTGTATAATTACACATCAAACAACCACTTCCTATGAACTCGGGTGTGAAACTGTTTCCTTGTGTCAAACATTGGGTCCTACTCCCTTTAGAAATTATTCTACACGTGGGAGTTTTCCCACTGTAAATAGCTAAAACAATAAAATATGATTTTATGAACCTTGAACAAGGTCTTACGCAATCTTTTTATAAAGATCTTTTGATTTTGATCAAGATTCGAATACTAATTTTCATGGAATATGATTTTTTTATTTATTCTGCAAGGCGCATTGAATTGTATAATTACACATCAAGCAACCACTTCCTATGAACTCGGGTGTGAAACTGTTTCATTGTGTCAAAAATTGGGTCCTTCTCCCTTGGGAAATTCTTCATCATGTGGGAGTTTTCCCACAATAAAGAGCTAAAACAATAAAATATGATTTTATGAACCTTGAACAAGGTCTTACGTAATCTTTTTATAAAGATCTTTTGATTTTGTTCCAGAATCTAATACTAATTTTCATGGAATCCGATTTTTTTATATATTCTGCAAGGTGCATTGAATTGTATAATTACACATCAAACAACCACCTGCTATGAACTCGTGTGTGAAACTGTTTCATTCTGTCAAACAATGGGTCCTTTTCCCTTGGGAAATTCTTCGACACGTGGTAGTTTTCCCATAATAAAAAGCTAAAACAATAAAATATGAGTTTATGAACCTTGAACAAGGTCTTACGTAATCTTTTTATAAAGATCTTTTGATTTTGTTCCTGATTCGAATACTAATTTTCATGGAATCTGATTTATTTATTTATTTTGCAAGGCGCACTGAATTGTAGAATTACACATCAAACAACCACTTGCTATGAGCTCGGGTGTGAAACTGTTTCACTGTGCCAAACATTGGGTCCTTCTCCCTTGAAAAATTCTTCGACACGTGGGATTTTCCCACAATAAAAAGCTAAAACAGTAAAATATGATTTTATGAACCTTGAACAAGGTCCTACGTAATCTTTTTATAAAGATCTTTTGATTTTATTGCAGATTCGAATACAAATTTTCATGGAATCTGATTTTTTAAATTTATTTTGCAAGGAGCACTGAATTGTATAATTACACATCAAACAAGCACTTGCTATGAACTCGGGTGTGAAACTGTTTCCTTGTGTCAAACATTGGGTCCTACTCCCTTTAGAAATTATTCTACACGTGGGAGTTTTCCCACAATAAAGAGCTAAAACAATAAAATATGATTTTATGAACCTTGAAGAAGGTCTTACGTAATCTTTTTATAAAGATCTTTTGATTTTGTTCCAGATTCGAATACTAATTTTCATGGAATCCGATTTTTTTATTTTTTGCAAGGCGCACTGAATTGTAGAATTACACATCAAACAACTACTTGCTATGAACTCGGGTGTGAAACTGTTTCATTGTGTCAAACATTGGGTCCTTCTCCCTTAGAAAATTCTTCGACACGTGAGATTTTCCCACAGTAAATAGATAAAACAATAAAATATGATTTTATGAACCTTGAACAAGATCTTACTTAATCTTTTTATAAAGATCTTTTGATTTTGTTCCAGATTCGAATACTAATTTTCATGGAATCGGATTTTTTAAATTTATTTTGCAAGGCGCAATGAATTGTATAATTACATATCAAACAACCACTTTCTATGAACTCGGGTGTGAAACTGTTTCATTGTGTCAAACATTGGATCCTTCTCCCTTGGGAAATTCTTCGACACGTGGGAGTTTTCCCACAATAAAAAGCTAAAACAATAAAATATGATTTTATGAACCTTGAACAAGGTCTTACGTAATCTTTTTATAAAGATCTTTTGATTTTGTTCCTGATTCGAATACTAATTTTCATGGAATCCGATTTTTTTATATATTCTGCAAGGTGCATTGAATTGTATAATTACACATCAAACAACCACTTGCTATGAACTCGTGTGTGAAACTGTTTCATTCTGTCAAACAATGGGTCCTTTTCCCTTGGGAAATTCTTCGACACGTGGTAGTTTTCCCATAATAAAAAGCTAAAACAATAAAATATGAGTTTATGAACCTTGAACAAGGTCTTACGTAATCTTTTTATAAAGATCTTTTGATTTTGTTCCAGATTCGAATACTAATTTTCATGGAATCTGATTTTTTTATTTATTTTGCAAGGCGCACTGAATTGTAGAATTACACATCAAACAACCACTTGCTATAAACTCGGGTGTGAAACTGTTTCATTGTGTCAAACATTGGGTCCTTCTCCCTTGGAAAATTCTTCGACACGTGGGATTTTCCCACAATAAAAAGCTAAAACAATAAAATATGATTTTATGAACCTTGAACAAGGTCTTACGTAATCTTTTTATAAAGATCTTTTGATTTTGTTCCAGAATTGAATACTAATTTTCATAGAATCGGATTTTTTTATATATTCTGCAAGGCGCACTGAATTGTATAATTACACAACAAACAACCACTTCCTATGAACTCGAGTGTGAAACTGTTTCCTTGTGTCAAACATTGGGTCCTACTCCCTTTAGAAATTATTCTACACGTGGGAGTTTTCCCACAGTAAAAAGCTAAAACAATAAAATATGATTTTACGAACCTTGAACAAGGTCTTACGCAATCTTTTTATAAAAATCTTTTGATTTTGATCAAGATTCGAATACTAATTTTCATGGAATATGATTTTTTTATTTACTCTGCAAGGCGCATTGAATTGTATAATTACACAACAAACAACCACTTCCTATGAACTCGGGTGTGAAACTGTTTCATTGTGTCAAACATTGGGTCCTTCTCCCTTGGGAAATTCTTCATCATGTGGGAGTTTTCCCACAATAAAGAGCTAAAACAATAAAATATGATTTTATGAACCTTGAACAAGGTCTTACGTAATCTTTTTATAAAGATCTTTTGATTTTGTTCCAGAATCTAATACTAATTTTCATGGAATCCGATTTTTTTATATATTCTGCAAGGTGCATTGAATTGTATAATTACACATCAAACAACCACCTGCTATGAACTCGTGTGTGAAACTGTTTCATTCTGTCAAACAATGGGTCCTTTTCCCTTGGGAAATTCTTCGACACGTGGTAGTTTTCCCATAATAAAAAGCTAAAACAATAAAATATGAGTTTATGAACCTTGAATAAGGACTTACGTAATCTTTTTATAAAGATCTTTTGATTTTGTTCCTGATTCGAATACTAATTTTCATGGAATCTGATTTATTTATTTATTTTGCAAGGCGCACTGAATTGTAGAATTACACATCAAACAACCACTTGCTATGAACTCGGGTGTGAAACTGTTTCATTGTGTCATACATTGGATCCTTCTCCTTTGGGAAATTCTTCGACATGTGGGAGTTTTCCCACAATAAAAAGCTAATACAATAAAAAATGATTTTATGAACCTTGAACAAGGTCTTACGCAATCTTTTTATAAAGATCTTTTGATTTTGTACCAGAATCGAATAGTAATTTTCATAGAATCCGATTTTTTCATTTATTCTGCAAGGCGCACTGAATTGTATAATTACACATCAAACAACCACTTCCTATGAACTCGGGTGTGAAACTGTTTCCTTGTGTCAAACATTGGGTCCTACTCCCTTTAGAAATTATTCTACACGTGGGAGTTTTCCCACAATAAAGAGCTAAAACAATAAAATATGATTTTATGAACCTTGAAGAAGGTCTTACGTAATCTTTTTATAAAGATCTTTTGATTTTGTTCCAGATTCGAATACTAATTTTCATGGAATCCGATTTTTTTATTTTTTGCAAGGCGCACTGAATTGTAGAATTACACATCAAACAACTACTTGCTATGAACTCGGGTGTGAAACTGTTTCATTGTGTCAAACATTGGGTCCTTCTTCCTTAGAAAATTCTTCGACACGTGAGATTTTCCCACAGTAAATAGATAAAACAATAAAATATGATTTTATGAACCTTGAACAAGATCTTAGTTAATCTTTTTATAAAGATCTTTTGATTTTGTTCCAGATTCGAATACTAATTTTCATGGAATCCGATTTTTTTATATATTCTGCAAGGTGCATTGAATTGTATAATTACACATCAAACAACCACTTGCTATGAACTCGTGTGTGAAACTGTTTCATTCTGTCAAACAATGGGTCCTTTTCCCTTGGGAAATTCTTCGACACGTGGTAGTTTTCCCATAATAAAAAGCTAAAACAATAAAATATGAGTTTATAAACCTTGAACAAGGTCTTACGTAATCTTTTTATAAAGATCTTTTGATTTTGTTCCTGATTCGAATACTAATTTTCATGGAATCTGATTTTTTTATTTATTTTGCAAGGCGCACTGAATTGTAGAATTACACATCAAACAACCACTTGCTATGAACTCGGGTGTGAAACTGTTTCATTGTGTCAAACATTGGGTCCTTCTCCCTTGGAAAATTCTTCGACACGTGGTATTTTCCCACAATAAAAAGCTAAAACAGTAAAATATGATTTTATGAACCTTGAACAAGGTCCTACGTAATCTTTTTATAAAGATCTTTTGATTTTATTGCAGATTCGAATACAAATTTTCATGGAATCTGATTTTTTAAATTTATTTTGCAAGGCGCACTGAATTGTATAATTACATATCAAACAACCACTTTCTATGAACTCGGGTGTGAAACTGTTTCATTGTGTCAAACATTGGATCCTTCTCCCTTGGGAAATTCTTCGACACGTGGGAGTTTTCCCACAATAAAAAGCTAAAACAATAAAATATGATTTTATGAACCTTGAACAAGGTCTTACGTAATCTTTTTATAAAGATCTTTTGATTTTATTGCAGATTCGAATACAAATTTTCATGGAATCTGATTTTTTTATATATTCTGCAAGGCGCACTGAATTGTATAATTACACAACAAACAACCACTTGCTATGAACTCGTGTGTGAAACTGTTTCATTCTGTCAAACAATGGGTCCTTTTCCCTTGGGAAATTCTTCGACACGTGGTAGTTTTCCCATAATAAAAAGCTAAAACAATAAAATATGAGTTTATGAACCTTGAACAAGGTCTTACGTAATCTTTTTATAAAGATCTTTTGATTTTGTTCCTGATTCGAATACTAATTTTCATGGAATCTGATTTATTTATTTATTTTGCAAGGCGCACTGAATTGTAGAATTACACATCAAACAACCACTTGCTATGAACTCGGGTGTGAAACTGTTTCACTGTGCCAAACATTGGGTCCTTCTCCCTTGAAAAATTCTTCGACACGTGGGATTTTCCCACAATAAAAAGCTAAAACAGTAAAATATGATTTTATGAACCTTGAACAAGGTCCTACGTAATCTTTTTATAAAGATCTTTTGATTTTATTGCAGATTCGAATACAAATTTTCATGGAATCTGATTTTTTAAATTTATTTTGCAAGGAGCACTGAATTGTATAATTACACATCAAACAAGCACTTGCTATGAACTCGGGTGTGAAACTGTTTCCTTGTGTCAAACATTGGGTCCTACTCCCTTTAGAAATTATTCTACACGTGGGAGTTTTCCCACAATAAAGAGCTAAAACAATAAAATATGATTTTATGAACCTTGAAGAAGGTCTTACGTAATCTTTTTATAAAGATCTTTTGATTTTGTTCCAGATTCAAATACTAATTTTCATGGAATCCGATTTTTTTATTTTTTGCAAGGCGCACTGAATTGTAGAATTACACATCAAACAACTACTTGCTATGAACTCGGGTGTGAAACTGTTTCATTGTGTCAAACATTGGGTCCTTCTCCCTTAGAAAATTCTTCGACACGTGAGATTTTCCCACAGTAAATAGATAAAACAATAAAATATGATTTTATGAACCTTGAACAAGATCTTACTTAATCTTTTTATAAAGATCTTTTGATTTTGTTCCAGATTCGAATACTAATTTTCATGGAATCCGATTTTTTTATATATTCTGCAAGGTGCATTGAATTGTATAATTACACATCAAACAACCACTTGCTATGAACTCGTGTGTGAAACTGTTTCATTCTGTCAAACAATGGGTCCTTTTCCCTTGGGAAATTCTTCGACACGTGGTAGTTTTCCCATAATAAAAAGCTAAAACAATAAAATATGAGTTTATGAACCTTGAACAAGGTCTTACGTAATCTTTTTATAAAGATCTTTTGATTTTGTTCCAGATTCGAATACTAATTTTCATGGAATCTGATTTTTTTATTTATTTTGCAAGGCGCACTGAATTGTAGAATTACACATCAAACAACCACTTGCTATAAACTCGTGTGTGAAACTGTTTCATTCTGTCAAACAATGGGTCCTTTTCCCTTGGGAAATTCTTCGACACGTGGTAGTTTTCCCATAATAAAAAGCTAAAACAATAAAATATGAGTTTATGAACCTTGAACAAGGTCTTACGTAATCTTTTTATAAAGATCTTTTGATTTTGTTCCAGATTCGAATACTAATTTTCATGGAATCTGATTTTTTTATTTATTTTGCAAGGCGCACTGAATTGTAGAATTACACATCAAACAACCACTTGCTATAAACTCGGGTGTGAAACTGTTTCATTGTGTCAAACATTGGGTCCTTCTCCCTTGGAAAATTCTTCGACACGTGGGATTTTCCCACAATAAAAAGCTAAAACAATAAAATATGATTTTATGAACCTTGAACAAGGTCTTACGTAATCTTTTTATAAAGATCTTTTGATTTTGTTCCAGAATTGAATACTAATTTTCATAGAATCGGATTTTTTTATATATTCTGCAAGGCGCACTGAATTGTATAATTACACAACAAACAACCACTTCCTATGAACTCGGGTGTGAAACTGTTTCCTTGTGTCAAACATTGGGTCCTACTCCCTTTAGAAATTATTCTACACGTGGGAGTTTTCCCACAGTAAAAAGCTAAAACAATAAAATATGATTTTACGAACCTTGAACAAGGTCTTACGCAATCTTTTTATAAAAATCTTTTGATTTTGATCAAGATTCGAATACTAATTTTCATGGAATATGATTTTTTTATTTATTCTGCAAGGCGCATTGAATTGTATAATTACACAACAAACAACCACTTCCTATGAACTCGGGTGTGAAACTGTTTCATTGTGTCAAACATTGGGTCCTTCTCCCTTGGGAAATTCTTCATCATGTGGGAGTTTTCCCACAATAAAGAGCTAAAACAATAAAATATGATTTTATGAACCTTGAACAAGGTCTTACGTAATCTTTTTATAAAGATCTTTTGATTTTGTTCCAGAATCTAATACTAATTTTCATGGAATCCGATTTTTTTATATATTCTGCAAGGTGCATTGAATTGTATAATTACACATCAAACAACCACCTGCTATGAACTCGTGTGTGAAACTGTTTCATTCTGTCAAACAATGGGTCCTTTTCCCTTGGGAAATTCTTCGACACGTGGTAGTTTTCCCATAATAAAAAGCTAAAACAATAAAATATGAGTTTATGAACCTTGAACAAGGTCTTACGTAATCTTTTTATAAAGATCTTTTGATTTTGTTCCTGATTCGAATACTAATTTTCATGGAATCTGATTTATTTATTTATTTTGCAAGGCGCACTGAATTGTAGAATTACACATCAAACAACCACTTGCTATGAACTCGGGTGTGAAACTGTTTCACTGTGCCAAACATTGGGTCCTTCTCCCTTGAAAAATTCTTCGACACGTGGGATTTTCCCACAATAAAAAGCTAAAACAGTAAAATATGATTTTATGAACCTTGAACAAGGTCCTACGTAATCTTTTTATAAAGATCTTTTGATTTTATTGCAGATTCGAATACAAATTTTCATGGAATCTGATTTTTTAAATTTATTTTGCAAGGAGCACTGAATTGTATAATTACACATCAAACAAGCACTTGCTATGAACTCGGGTGTGAAACTGTTTCCTTGTGTCAAACATTGGGTCCTACTCCCTTTAGAAATTATTCTACACGTGGGAGTTTTCCCACAATAAAGAGCTAAAACAATAAAATATGATTTTATGAACCTTGAAGAAGGTCTTACGTAATCTTTTTATAAAGATCTTTTGATTTTGTTCCAGATTCGAATACTAATTTTCATGGAATCCGATTTTTTTATTTTTTGCAAGGCGCACTGAATTGTAGAATTACACATCAAACAACTACTTGCTATGAACTCGGGTGTGAAACTGTTTCATTGTGTCAAACATTGGGTCCTTCTTCCTTAGAAAATTCTTCGACACGTGAGATTTTCCCACAGTAAATAGATAAAACAATAAAATATGATTTTATGAACCTTGAACAAGATCTTAGTTAATCTTTTTATAAAGATCTTTTGATTTTGTTCCAGATTCGAATACTAATTTTCATGGAATCCGATTTTTTTATATATTCTGCAAGGTGCATTGAATTGTATAATTACACATCAAACAACCACTTGCTATGAACTCGTGTGTGAAACTGTTTCATTCTGTCAAACAATGGGTCCTTTTCCCTTGGGAAATTCTTCGACACGTGGTAGTTTTCCCATAATAAAAAACTAAAACAATAAAATATGAGTTTATAAACCTTGAACAAGGTCTTACGTAATCTTTTTATAAAGATCTTTTGATTTTGTTCCTGATTCGAATACTAATTTTCATGGAATCTGATTTTTTTATTTATTTTGCAAGGCGCACTGAATTGTAGAATTACACATCAAACAACCACTTGCTATGAACTCGGGTGTGAAACTGTTTCATTGTGTCAAACATTGGGTCCTTCTCCCTTGGAAAATTCTTCGACACGTGGGATTTTCCCACAATAAAAAGCTAAAACAGTAAAATATGATTTTATGAACCTTGAACAAGGTCCTACGTAATCTTTTTATAAAGATCTTTTGATTTTATTGCAGATTCGAATACAAATTTTCATGGAATCTGATTTTTTAAATTTATTTTGCAAGGCGCACTGAATTGTATAATTACATATCAAACAACCACTTTCTATGAACTCGGGTGTGAAACTGTTTCATTGTGTCAAACATTGGATCCTTCTCCCTTGGGAAATTCTTCGACACGTGGGAGTTTTCCCACAATAAAAAGCTAAAACAATAAAATATGATTTTATGAACCTTGAACAAGGTCTTACGTAATCTTTTTATAAAGATCTTTTGATTTTATTGCAGATTCGAATACAAATTTTCATGGAATCTGATTTTTTTATATATTCTGCAAGGCGCACTGAATTGTATAATTACACAACAAACAACCACTTGCTATGAACTCGTGTGTGAAACTGTTTCATTCTGTCAAACAATGGGTCCTTTTCCCTTGGGAAATTCTTCGACACGTGGTAGTTTTCCCATAATAAAAAGCTAAAACAATAAAATATGAGTTTATGAACCTTGAACAAGGTCTTACGTAATCTTTTTATAAAGATCTTTTGATTTTGTTCCTGATTCGAATACTAATTTTCATGGAATCTGATTTATTTATTTATTTTGCAAGGCGCACTGAATTGTAGAATTACACATCAAACAACCACTTGCTATGAACTCGGGTGTGAAACTGTTTCACTGTGCCAAACATTGGGTCCTTCTCCCTTGAAAAATTCTTCGACACGTGGGATTTTCCCACAATAAAAAGCTAAAACAGTAAAATATGATTTTATGAACCTTGAACAAGGTCCTACGTAATCTTTTTATAAAGATCTTTTGATTTTATTGCAGATTCGAATACAAATTTTCATGGAATCTGATTTTTTAAATTTATTTTGCAAGGAGCACTGAATTGTATAATTACACATCAAACAAGCACTTGCTATGAACTCGGGTGTGAAACTGTTTCCTTGTGTCAAACATTGGGTCCTACTCCCTTTAGAAATTATTCTACACGTGGGAGTTTTCCCACAATAAAGAGCTAAAACAATAAAATATGATTTTATGAACCTTGAAGAAGGTCTTACGTAATCTTTTTATAAAGATCTTTTGATTTTGTTCCAGATTCAAATACTAATTTTCATGGAATCCGATTTTTTTATTTTTTGCAAGGCGCACTGAATTGTAGAATTACACATCAAACAACTACTTGCTATGAACTCGGGTGTGAAACTGTTTCATTGTGTCAAACATTGGGTCCTTCTCCCTTAGAAAATTCTTCGACACGTGAGATTTTCCCACAGTAAATAGATAAAACAATAAAATATGATTTTATGAACCTTGAACAAGATCTTACTTAATCTTTTTATAAAGATCTTTTGATTTTGTTCCAGATTCGAATACTAATTTTCATGGAATCCGATTTTTTTATATATTCTGCAAGGTGCATTGAATTGTATAATTACACATCAAACAACCACTTGCTATGAACTCGTGTGTGAAACTGTTTCATTCTGTCAAACAATGGGTCCTTTTCCCTTGGGAAATTCTTCGACACGTGGGATTTTCCCACAATAAAAAGCTAAAACAGTAAAATATGATTTTATGAACCTTGAACAAGGTCCTACGTAATCTTTTTATAAAGATCTTTTGATTTTATTGCAGATTCGAATACAAATTTTCATGGAATCTGATTTTTTAAATTTATTTTGCAAGGAGCACTGAATTGTATAATTACACAACAAACAACCACTTGCTATGAACTCGTGTGTGAAACTGTTTCATTCTGTCAAACAATGGGTCCTTTTCCCTTGGGAAATTCTTCGACACGTGGGATTTTCCCACAATAAAAAGCTAAAACAATAAAATATGATTTTATGAACCTTGAACAAGGTCTTACGTAATCTTTTTATAAAGATCTTTTGATTTTGTTCCAGAATTGAATACTAATTTTCATAGAATCGGATTTTTTTATATATTCTGCAAGGCGCACTGAATTGTATAATTACATATCAAACAACCACTTTCTATGAACTCGGGTGTGAAACTGTTTCATTGTGTCAAACAATGGGTCCTTTTCCCTTGGGAAATTCTTCGACACGTGGTAGTTTTCCCATAATAAAAAGCTAAAACAATAAAATATGAGTTTATGAACCTTGAACAAGGTCTTACGTAATCTTTTTATAAAGATCTTTAGATTTTGTCCCAGATTCGAATACTAATTTTCATGGAATCTGATTTTTTTATTTATTTTGCAAGGCGCACTGAATTGTAGAATTACACATCAAACAACCACTTGCTATGAACTCGGGTGTGAAACTGTTTCACTGTGCCAAACATTGGGTCCTTCTCCCTTGAAAAATTCTTCGACACGTGGGATTTTCCCACAAAAAAAAGCTAAAACAGTAAAATATGATTTTATGAACCTTGAACAAGGTCCTACGTAAACTTTTTATAAAGATCTTTTGATTTTATTGCAGATTCGAATACAAATTTTCATGGAATCTGATTTTTTAAATTTATTTTGCAAGGCGTACTGAATTGTATAATTACATATCAAACAACCACTTTCTATGAACTCGGGTGTGAAACTGTTTCATTGTGTCAAACATTGGATCCTTCTCCCTTGGGAAATTCTTCGACACGTGGGAGTTTTCCCACAATAAAAAGCTAAAACAATAAAATATGATTTTATGAACCTTGAACAAGGTCTTACGTAATCTTTTTATAAAGATCTTTTGATTTTGTTCCAGAATCGAATACTAATTTTCATAGAATCGGATTTTTTTATATATTCTGCAAGGCGCACTGAATTGTATAATTACACAACAAACAACCACTTCCTATGAACTCGGGTGTGAAACTGTTTCCTTGTGTCAAACATTGGGTCCTACTCCCTTTAGAAATTATTCTACACGTGGGAGTTTTCCCACAGTAAAAAGCTAAAACAATAAAATATGATTTTACGAACCTTGAACAAGGTCTTACGCAATCTTTTTATAAAAATCTTTTGATTTTGATCAAGATTCGAATACTAATTTTCATGGAATATGATTTTTTTATTTATTCTGCAAGGCGCATTGAATTGTATAATTACACATCAAGCAACCACTTCCTATGAACTCGGGTGTGAAACTGTTTCATTGTGTCAAACATTGGGTCCTTCTCCCTTGGGAAATTCTTCATCATGTGGGAGTTTTCCCACAGTAAAGAGCTAAAACAATAAAATATGATTTTATGAACCTTGAACAAGGTCTTACGTAATCTTTTTATAAAGATCTTTTGATTTTGTTCCAGATTCGAATACTATTTTTCATGGAATCCGATTTTTTTATATATTCTGCAAGGTGCATTGAATTGTATAATTACACATCAAACAACCACTTGCTATGAACTCGTGTGTGAAACTGTTTCATTCTGTCAAACAATGGGTCCTTTTCCCTTGGGAAATTCTTCGACACGTGGTAGTTTTCCCATAATAAAAAGCATAAACAATAAAATATGAGTTTATGAACCTTGAACAAGGTCTTACGTAATCTTTTTATAAAGATCTTTTGATTTTGTTCCAGATTCGAATACTAATTTTCATGGAATCTGATTTTTTTATTTATTTTGCAAGGCGCACTGAATTGTAGAATTACACATCAAACAACCACTTGCTATGAACTCGGGTGTGAAACTGTTTCATTGTGTCAAATATTGGGTCCTTCTCCCTTGGAAAATTCTTCGACACGTGGGATTTTCCCACAATAAAAAGCTAAAACAGTAAAATATGATTTTATGAACCTTGAACAAGGTCCTACGTAATCTTTTTATAAAGATCTTTTGATTTTATTGCAGATTCGAATACAAATTTTCATGGAATCTGATTTTTAAAATTTATTTTGCAAGGCGCACTGAATTGTATAATTACATATCAAACAACCACTTTCTATGAACTCGGGTGTGAAACTGTTTCATTGTGTCAAACATTGGATCCTTCTCCCTTGGGAAATTCTTCGACACGTGGGAGTTTTCCCACAATAAAAAGCTAAAACAATAAAATATGATTTTATGAACCTTAAACAAGGTCTTACGTAATCTTTTTATAAAGATCTTTTGATTTTGTTCCAGAATCGAATACAAATTTTCATGGAATCTGATTTTTTTATATATTCTGCAAGGCGCACTGAATTGTATAATTACACATCAAACAAGCACTTGCTATGAACTCGGGTGTGAAACTGTTTCCTTGTGTCAAACATTGGGTCCTACTCCCTTTAGAAATTATTCTACACGTGGGAGTTTTCCCACAATAAACAGCTAAAACAATAAAATATGATGTTATGAACCTTGAAGAAGGTCTTACGTAATCTTTTTATAAAGATCTTTTGATTTTGTTCCAGATTCGAATACTAATTTTCATGGAATCCGATTTTTTTAATTTTTCTGCAAGGCGCACTGAATTGTAGAATTACACATCAAACAACTACTTGCTATGAACTCGGGTGTGAAACTGTTTCATTGTGTCAAACATTGGGTCCTTCTCCCTTAGAAAATTCTTCGACACGTGAGATTTTCCCACAGTAAATAGCTAAAACAATAAAATATGATTTTATGAACCTTGAACAAGATCTTACTTAATCTTTTTATAAAGATCTTTTGATTTTGTTCCAGATTCGAATACTAATTTTCATGGAATCCGATTTTTTTATATATTCTGCAAGGTGCATTGAATTGTATAATTACACATCAAACAACCACTTGCTATGACCTCGTGTGTGAAACTGTTTCATTCTGTCAAACAATGGTTCCTTTTCCCTTGGGAAATTCTTCGACACATGGTAGTTTTCCCATAATAAAAAGCTAAAACAAAAAAATATGAGTTTATGAACCTTGAACAAGGTCTTACGTAATCTTTTTATAAAGATCTTTTGATTTTGTCCCAGATTCGAATACTAATTTTCATGGAATCTGATTCTTTTATTCATTTTGCAAGGCGCACTGAATTGTAGAATTACACATCAAACAACCACTTGCTATGAACTCGGGTGTGAAACTGTTTCATTGTGTCAAACATTGGGTCCTTCTCCCTTGGAAAATTCTTCGACATGTGGGATTCTCCCACAATAAAAAGCTAAAACAGTAAAATATGATTTTATGAACCTTGAACAAGGTCCTACGTAATCTTTTTATAAAGATCTTTTGATTTTATTGCAGATTCGAATACAAATTTTCATGGAATCTGATTTTTTAAATTTATTTTGCAAGGTGCATTGAATTGTATAATTACACATCAAACAACCACTTGCTATGAACTCGTGTGTGAAACTGTTTCATTCTGTCAAACAATGGGTCCTTTTCCCTTGGGAAATTCTTCGACACGTGGTAGTTTTCCCATAATAAAAAGCTAAAACAATAAAATATGAGTTTATGAACCTTGAACAAGGTCTTACGTAATCTTTTTATAAAGATCTTTTGATTTTGTTCCAGATTCGAATACTAATTTTCATGGAATCTGATTTTTTTATTTATTTTGCAAGGCGCACTGAATTGTAGAATTACACATCAAACAACCACTTGCTATAAACTCGGGTGTGAAACTGTTTCATTGTGTCAAACATTGGGTCCTTCTCCCTTGGAAAATTCTTCGACACGTGGGATTTTCCCACAATAAAAAGCTAAAACAGTAAAATATGATTTTATGAACCTTAAACAAGGTCCTACGTAATCTTTTTATAAAGATCTTTTGATTTTATTGCAGATTCGAATACTAATTTTCATGGAATCTGATTTTTTAAATTTATTTTGCAAGGCGCACTGAATTGTATAATTACATATCAAACAACCACTTGCAATGAACTCGGGTGTAAAACTGTTTCATTGTGTCAAACATTGGATCCTTCTCCCTTGGGAAATTCTTCGACACGTGGGAGTTTTCCCACAATAAAAAGCTAAAACAATAAAATATGATTTTATGAACCTTGAACATGTTCTTACGTAATCTTTTTATAAAGATCTTTTGATTTTGTTCCAGAATCGAATACTAATTTTCATAGAATCGGATTTTTTTATATATTCTGCAAGGCGCACTGAATTGTATAATTACACAACAAACAACCACTTCCTATGAACTCGGGTGTGACACTGTTTCCTTGTGTCAAACATTGGGTCCTACTCCCTTTAGAAATTATTCTACACGTGGGAGTTTTCCCACAGTAAAAAGCTAAAACAATAAAATATGATTTTACGAACCTTGAACAAGGTCTTACGCAATCTTTTTATAAAGATCTTTTGATTTTGATCAAGATTCGAATACTAATTTTCATGGAATATGATTTTTTTATTTATTCTGCAAGGCGCATTGAATTGTATAATTACACATCAAACAACCACTTGCTATGAACTCGGGTGTGAAACTGTTTCATTGTGTCAAAAATTGGGTCCTTCTCCCTTGGGAAATTCTTCATCATGTGGGAGTTTTCCCACAATAAAGAGCTAAAACAATAAAATATGATTTTATGAACCTTGAACAAGGTCTTACGTAATCTTTTTATAAAGATCTTTTGATTTTGTTCCAGATTCGAATACTAATTTTCATGGAATCCGATTTTTTTATATATTCTGCAAGGTGCATTGAATTGTATAATTACACATCAAACAACCACTTGCTATGAACTCGTGTGTGAAACTGTTTCATTCTGTCAAACAATGGGTCCTTTTCCCTTGGGAAATTCTTCGACACGTGGTAGTTTTCCCATAATAAAAAGCTAAAACAATAAAATATGAGTTTATGAACCTTGAACAAGGTCTTACGTAATCTTTTTATAAAGATCTTTTGATTTTGTCCCAGATTCGAATACTAATTTTCATGGAATCTGATTTTTTTATTTATTTTGCAAGGCGCACTGAATTGTAGAATAACACATCAAACAACCACTTGCTATGAACTCGGGTGTGAAACTGTTTCATTCTGTCAAACAATGGGTCCTTTTCCCTTGGGAAATTCTTCGACACGTGGTAGTTTTCCCATAATAAAAAGCTAAAACAATAAAATATGAGTTTATGAACCTTGAACAAGGTCTTACGTAATCTTTTTATAAAGATCTTTTGATTTTGTTCCAGATTCGAATACTAATTTTCATGGAATCTGATTTTTTTATTTATTTTGCAAGGCGCACTGAATTGTAGAATTACACATCAAACAACCACTTGCTATAAACTCGGGTGTGAAACTGTTTCATTGTGTCAAACATTGGGTCCTTCTCCCTTGGAAAATTCTTCGACACGTGGGATTTTCCCACAATAAAAAGCTAAAACAGTAAAATATGATTTTATGAACCTTAAACAAGGTCCTACGTAATCTTTTTATAAAGATCTTTTGATTTTATTGCAGATTCGAATACTAATTTTCATGGAATCTGATTTTTTAAATTTATTTTGCAAGGCGCACTGAATTGTATAATTACATATCAAACAACCACTTGCAATGAACTCGGGTGTAAAACTGTTTCATTGTGTCAAACATTGGATCCTTCTCCCTTGGGAAATTCTTCGACACGTGGGAGTTTTCCCACAATAAAAAGCTAAAACAATAAAATATGATTTTATGAACCTTGAACATGTTCTTACGTAATCTTTTTATAAAGATCTTTTGATTTTGTTCCAGAATCGAATACTAATTTTCATAGAATCGGATTTTTTTATATATTCTGCAAGGCGCACTGAATTGTATAATTACACAACAAACAACCACTTCCTATGAACTCGGGTGTGACACTGTTTCCTTGTGTCAAACATTGGGTCCTACTCCCTTTAGAAATTATTCTACACGTGGGAGTTTTCCCACAGTAAAAAGCTAAAACAATAAAATATGATTTTACGAACCTTGAACAAGGTCTTACGCAATCTTTTTATAAAGATCTTTTGATTTTGATCAAGATTCGAATACTAATTTTCATGGAATATGATTTTTTTATTTATTCTGCAAGGCGCATTGAATTGTATAATTACACATCAAACAACCACTTGCTATGAACTCGGGTGTGAAACTGTTTCATTGTGTCAAAAATTGGGTCCTTCTCCCTTGGGAAATTCTTCATCATGTGGGAGTTTTCCCACAATAAAGAGCTAAAACAATAAAATATGATTTTATGAACCTTGAACAAGGTCTTACGTAATCTTTTTATAAAGATCTTTTGATTTTGTTCCAGATTCGAATACTAATTTTCATGGAATCCGATTTTTTTATATATTCTGCAAGGTGCATTGAATTGTATAATTACACATCAAACAACCACTTGCTATGAACTCGTGTGTGAAACTGTTTCATTCTGTCAAACAATGGGTCCTTTTCCCTTGGGAAATTCTTCGACACGTGGTAGTTTTCCCATAATAAAAAGCTAAAACAATAAAATATGAGTTTATGAACCTTGAACAAGGTCTTACGTAATCTTTTTATAAAGATCTTTTGATTTTGTCCCAGATTCGAATACTAATTTTCATGGAATCTGATTTTTTTATTTATTTTGCAAGGCGCACTGAATTGTAGAATAACACATCAAACAACCACTTGCTATGAACTCGGGTGTGAAACTGTTTCACTGTGTCAAACATTGGGTCCTTCTCCCTTGGAAAATTCTTCGACACGTGGGACTTTCCCACAATAAAAAGCTAAAACAGTAAAATATGATTTTATGAACCTTGAACAAGGTCCTACGTAATCTTTTTATAAAGATCTTTTGATTTTATTGCAGATTCGAATACTAATTTTCATGGAATCTGATTTTTTAAATTTATTTTGCAAGGCGCACTGAATTGTATAATTACATATCAAACAACCACTTGCAATGAACTCGGGTGTAAAACTGTTTCATTGTGTCAAACATTGGATCCTTCTCCCTTGGGAAATTCTTCGACACGTGGGAGTTTTCCCACAGTAAAAAGCTAAAACAATAAAATATGATTTTATGAACCTTGAACATGTTCTTACGTAATCTTTTTATAAAGATCTTTTGATTTTGTTCCAGAATCGAATACTAATTTTCATAGAATCGGATTTTTTTATATATTCTGCAAGGCGCACTGAATTGTATAATTACACAACAAACAACCACTTCCTATGAACTCGGGTGTGAAACTGTTTCCTTGTGTCAAACATTGGGTCCTACTCCCTTTAGAAATTATTCTACACGTGGGAGTTTTCCCACAGTAAAAAGCTAAAACAATAAAATATGATTTTACGAACCTTGAACAAGGTCTTACGCAATCTTTTTATAAAGATCTTTTGATTTTGATCAAGATTCGAATACTAATTTTCATGGAATATGATTTTTTTATTTATTCTGCAAGGCGCATTGAATTGTATAATTACACATCAAACAACCACTTGCTATGAACTCGGGTGTGAAACTGTTTCATTCTGTCAAAAATTGGGTCCTTCTCCCTTGGGAAATTCTTCATCATGTGGGAGTTTTCCCACAATAAAGAGCTAAAACAATAAAATATGATTTTATGAACCTTGAACAAGGTCTTACGTAATCTTTTTATAAAGATCTTTTGATTTTGTTCCAGATTCGAATACTAATTTTCATGGAATCCGATTTTTTTATATATTCTGCAAGGTGCATTGAATTGTATAATTACACATCAAACAACCACTTGCTATGAACTCGTGTGTGAAACTGTTTCATTCTGTCAAACAATGGGTCCTTTTCCCTTGGGAAATTCTTCGACACGTGGTAGTTTTCCCATAATAAAAAGCTAAAACAATAAAATATGAGTTTATGAACCTTGAACAAGGTCTTACGTAATCTTTTTATAAAGATCTTTTGATTTTGTCCCAGATTCGAATACTAATTTTCATGGAATCTGATTTTTTTATTTATTTTGCAAGGCGCACTGAATTGTAGAATAACACATCAAACAACCACTTGCTATGAACTCGGGTGTGAAACTGTTTCACTGTGTCAAACATTGGGTCCTTCTCCCTTGGAAAATTCTTCGACACGTGGGACTTTCCCACAATAAAAAGCTAAAACAGTAAAATATGATTTTATGAACCTTGAACAAGGTCCTACGTAATCTTTTTATAAAGATCTTTTGATTTTATTGCAGATTCGAATACAAATTTTCATGGAATCTGATTTTTTAAATTTATTTTGCAAGGCGCACTGAATTGTATAATTACACATCAAGCAACCACTTCCTATGAACTCGGGTGTGAAACTGTTTCATTGTGTCAAAAATTGGGTCCTTCTCCCTTGGGAAATTCTTCATCATGTGGGAGTTTTCCCACAGTAAAGAGCTAAAACAATAAAATATGATTTTATGAACCTTGAACAAGGTCTTACGTAATCTTTTTATAAAGATCTTTTGATTTTTTTCCAGATTCGAATACTAATTTTCATGGAATCTGATTTTCTTATTTATTTTGCAAGGCGCACTGAATTGTAGAATTACACATCAAACAACCACTTGCTATGAACTCGGGTGTGAAACTGTTTCACTGTGCAAAACATTGGGTCCTTCTCCCTTGAAAATTTTTTCGACACGTGGGATTTTCCCACAATAAAAAGATAAAACAGTAAAATATGATTTTATGAACCTTGAACAAGGTCTTACGTAATCTTTTTATAAAGATCTTTTGATTTTGTTCCAGATTCGAATACTAATTTTCATGGAATCCGATTTTTTTATTTTTTCTGCAAGGCGCACTGAATTGTAGAATTACACATCAAACAACTACTTGCTATGAACTCGGGTGTGAAACTGTTTCATTGTGTCAAACATTGGGTCCTTCTCCCTTGGAAAATTCTTCGACACGTGGGAGTTTTCCCACAATAAAAAGCTAAAACAATAAAATATGATTTTATGAACCTTGAACAAGGTCCTACGTAAACTTTTTATAAAGATCTTTTGATTTTATTGCAGATTCGAATACAAATTTTCATGGAATCTGATTTTTTAAATTTATTTTGCAAGGCGTACTGAATTGTATAATTACATATCAAACAACCACTTTCTATGAACTCGGGTGTGAAACTGTTTCATTGTGTCAAACATTGGATCCTTCTCCCTTGGGAAATTCTTCGACACGTGGGAGTTTTCCCACAATAAAAAGCTAAAACAATAAAATATGATTTTATGAACCTTGAACAAGGTCTTACGTAATCTTTTTATAAAGATCTTTTGATTTTGTTCCAGAATCGAATACTAATTTTCATAGAATCGGATTTTTTTATATATTCTGCAAGGCGCACTGAATTGTATAATTACACAACAAACAACCACTTCCTATGAACTCGGGTGTGAAACTGTTTCCTTGTGTCAAACATTGGGTCCTACTCCCTTTAGAAATTATTCTACACGTGGGAGTTTTCCCACAGTAAAAAGCTAAAACAATAAAATATGATTTTACGAACCTTGAACAAGGTCTTACGCAATCTTTTTATAAAAATCTTTTGATTTTGATCAAGATTCGAATACTAATTTTCATGGAATATGATTTTTTTATTTATTCTGCAAGGCGCATTGAATTGTATAATTACACATCAAGCAACCACTTCCTATGAACTCGGGTGTGAAACTGTTTCATTGTGTCAAACATTGGGTCCTTCTCCCTTGGGAAATTCTTCATCATGTGGGAGTTTTCCCACAGTAAAGAGCTAAAACAATAAAATATGATTTTATGAACCTTGAACAAGGTCTTACGTAATCTTTTTATAAAGATCTTTTGATTTTGTTCCTGATTCGAATACTAATTTTCATGGAATCCGATTTTTTTATATATTCTGCAAGGTGCATTGAATTGTATAATTACACATCAAACAACCACTTGCTATGAACTCGTGTGTGAAACTGTTTCATTCTGTCAAACAATGGGTCCTTTTCCCTTGGGAAATTCTTCGACACGTGGTAGTTTTCCCATAATAAAAAGCTTAAACAATAAAATATGAGTTTATGAACCTTGAACAAGGTCTTACGTAATCTTTTTATAAAGATCTTTTGATTTTGTTCCAGATTCGAATACTAATTTTCATGGAATCTGATTTTTTTATTTATTTTGCAAGGCGCACTGAATTGTAGAATTACACATCAAACAACCACTTGCTATGAACTCGGGTGTGAAACTGTTTCATTGTGTCAAATATTGGGTCCTTCTCCCTTGGAAAATTCTTCGACACGTGGGATTTTCCCACAATAAAAAGCTAAAACAGTAAAATATGATTTTATGAACCTTGAACAAGGTCCTACGTAATCTTTTTATAAAGATCTTTTGATTTTATTGCAGATTCGAATACAAATTTTCATGGAATCTGATTTTTAAAATTTATTTTGCAAGGCGCACTGAATTGTATAATTACATATCAAACAACCACTTTCTATGAACTCGGGTGTGAAACTGTTTCATTGTGTCAAACATTGGATCCTTCTCCCTTGGGAAATTCTTCGACACGTGGGAGTTTTCCCACAATAAAAAGCTAAAACAATAAAATATGATTTTATGAACCTTAAACAAGGTCTTACGTAATCTTTTTATAAAGATCTTTTGATTTTGTTCCAGAATCGAATACAAATTTTCATGGAATCTGATTTTTTTATATATTCTGCAAGGCGCACTGAATTGTATAATTACACATCAAACAAGCACTTGCTATGAACTCGGGTGTGAAACTGTTTCCTTGTGTCAAACATTGGGTCCTACTCCCTTTAGAAATTATTCTACACGTGGGAGTTTTCCCACAATAAACAGCTAAAACAATAAAATATGATGTTATGAACCTTGAAGAAGGTCTTACGTAATCTTTTTATAAAGATCTTTTGATTTTGTTCCAGATTCGAATACTAATTTTCATGGAATCCGATTTTTTTAATTTTTCTGCAAGGCGCACTGAATTGTAGAATTACACATCAAACAACTACTTGCTATGAACTCGGGTGTGAAACTGTTTCATTGTGTCAAACATTGGGTCCTTCTCCCTTAGAAAATTCTTCGACACGTGAGATTTTCCCACAGTAAATAGCTAAAACAATAAAATATGATTTTATGAACCTTGAACAAGATCTTACTTAATCTTTTTATAAAGATCTTTTGATTTTGTTCCAGATTCGAATACTAATTTTCATGGAATCCGATTTTTTTATATATTCTGCAAGGTGCATTGAATTGTATAATTACACATCAAACAACCACTTGCTATGACCTCGTGTGTGAAACTGTTTCATTCTGTCAAACAATGGTTCCTTTTCCCTTGGGAAATTCTTCGACACATGGTAGTTTTCCCATAATAAAAAGCTAAAACAAAAAAATATGAGTTTATGAACCTTGAACAAGGTCTTACGTAATCTTTTTATAAAGATCTTTTGATTTTGTCCCAGATTCGAATACTAATTTTCATGGAATCTGATTCTTTTATTCATTTTGCAAGGCGCACTGAATTGTAGAATTACACATCAAACAACCACTTGCTATGAACTCGGGTGTGAAACTGTTTCATTGTGTCAAACATTGGGTCCTTCTCCCTTGGAAAATTCTTCGACATGTGGGATTCTCCCACAATAAAAAGCTAAAACAGTAAAATATGATTTTATGAACCTTGAACAAGGTCCTACGTAATCTTTTTATAAAGATCTTTTGATTTTATTGCAGATTCGAATACAAATTTTCATGGAATCTGATTTTTTAAATTTATTTTGCAAGGTGCATTGAATTGTATAATTACACATCAAACAACCACTTGCTATGAACTCGTGTGTGAAACTGTTTCATTCTGTCAAACAATGGGTCCTTTTCCCTTGGGAAATTCTTCGACACGTGGTAGTTTTCCCATAATAAAAAGCTAAAACAATAAAATATGAGTTTATGAACCTTGAACAAGGTCTTACGTAATCTTTTTATAAAGATCTTTTGATTTTGTTCCAGATTCGAATACTAATTTTCATGGAATCTGATTTTTTTATTTATTTTGCAAGGCGCACTGAATTGTAGAATTACACATCAAACAACCACTTGCTATAAACTCGGGTGTGAAACTGTTTCATTGTGTCAAACATTGGGTCCTTCTCCCTTGGAAAATTCTTCGACACGTGGGATTTTCCCACAATAAAAAGCTAAAACAGTAAAATATGATTTTATGAACCTTAAACAAGGTCCTACGTAATCTTTTTATAAAGATCTTTTGATTTTATTGCAGATTCGAATACTAATTTTCATGGAATCTGATTTTTTAAATTTATTTTGCAAGGCGCACTGAATTGTATAATTACATATCAAACAACCACTTGCAATGAACTCGGGTGTAAAACTGTTTCATTGTGTCAAACATTGGATCCTTCTCCCTTGGGAAATTCTTCGACACGTGGGAGTTTTCCCACAATAAAAAGCTAAAACAATAAAATATGATTTTATGAACCTTGAACATGTTCTTACGTAATCTTTTTATAAAGATCTTTTGATTTTGTTCCAGAATCGAATACTAATTTTCATAGAATCGGATTTTTTTATATATTCTGCAAGGCGCACTGAATTGTATAATTACACAACAAACAACCACTTCCTATGAACTCGGGTGTGACACTGTTTCCTTGTGTCAAACATTGGGTCCTACTCCCTTTAGAAATTATTCTACACGTGGGAGTTTTCCCACAGTAAAAAGCTAAAACAATAAAATATGATTTTACGAACCTTGAACAAGGTCTTACGCAATCTTTTTATAAAGATCTTTTGATTTTGATCAAGATTCGAATACTAATTTTCATGGAATATGATTTTTTTATTTATTCTGCAAGGCGCATTGAATTGTATAATTACACATCAAACAACCACTTGCTATGAACTCGGGTGTGAAACTGTTTCATTGTGTCAAAAATTGGGTCCTTCTCCCTTGGGAAATTCTTCATCATGTGGGAGTTTTCCCACAATAAAGAGCTAAAACAATAAAATATGATTTTATGAACCTTGAACAAGGTCTTACGTAATCTTTTTATAAAGATCTTTTGATTTTGTTCCAGATTCGAATACTAATTTTCATGGAATCCGATTTTTTTATATATTCTGCAAGGTGCATTGAATTGTATAATTACACATCAAACAACCACTTGCTATGAACTCGTGTGTGAAACTGTTTCATTCTGTCAAACAATGGGTCCTTTTCCCTTGGGAAATTCTTCGACACGTGGTAGTTTTCCCATAATAAAAAGCTAAAACAATAAAATATGAGTTTATGAACCTTGAACAAGGTCTTACGTAATCTTTTTATAAAGATCTTTTGATTTTGTCCCAGATTCGAATACTAATTTTCATGGAATCTGATTTTTTTATTTATTTTGCAAGGCGCACTGAATTGTAGAATAACACATCAAACAACCACTTGCTATGAACTCGGGTGTGAAACTGTTTCACTGTGTCAAACATTGGGTCCTTCTCCCTTGGAAAATTCTTCGACACGTGGGACTTTCCCACAATAAAAAGCTAAAACAGTAAAATATGATTTTATGAACCTTGAACAAGGTCCTACGTAATCTTTTTATAAAGATCTTTTGATTTTATTGCAGATTCGAATACTAATTTTCATGGAATCTGATTTTTTAAATTTATTTTGCAAGGCGCACTGAATTGTATAATTACATATCAAACAACCACTTGCAATGAACTCGGGTGTAAAACTGTTTCATTGTGTCAAACATTGGATCCTTCTCCCTTGGGAAATTCTTCGACACGTGGGAGTTTTCCCACAGTAAAAAGCTAAAACAATAAAATATGATTTTATGAACCTTGAACATGTTCTTACGTAATCTTTTTATAAAGATCTTTTGATTTTGTTCCAGAATCGAATACTAATTTTCATAGAATCGGATTTTTTTATATATTCTGCAAGGCGCACTGAATTGTATAATTACACAACAAACAACCACTTCCTATGAACTCGGGTGTGAAACTGTTTCCTTGTGTCAAACATTGGGTCCTACTCCCTTTAGAAATTATTCTACACGTGGGAGTTTTCCCACAGTAAAAAGCTAAAACAATAAAATATGATTTTACGAACCTTGAACAAGGTCTTACGCAATCTTTTTATAAAGATCTTTTGATTTTGATCAAGATTCGAATACTAATTTTCATGGAATATGATTTTTTTATTTATTCTGCAAGGCGCATTGAATTGTATAATTACACATCAAACAACCACTTGCTATGAACTCGGGTGTGAAACTGTTTCATTCTGTCAAAAATTGGGTCCTTCTCCCTTGGGAAATTCTTCATCATGTGGGAGTTTTCCCACAATAAAGAGCTAAAACAATAAAATATGATTTTATGAACCTTGAACAAGGTCTTACGTAATCTTTTTATAAAGATCTTTTGATTTTGTTCCAGATTCGAATACTAATTTTCATGGAATCCGATTTTTTTATATATTCTGCAAGGTGCATTGAATTGTATAATTACACATCAAACAACCACTTGCTATGAACTCGTGTGTGAAACTGTTTCATTCTGTCAAACAATGGGTCCTTTTCCCTTGGGAAATTCTTCGACACGTGGTAGTTTTCCCATAATAAAAAGCTAAAACAATAAAATATGAGTTTATGAACCTTGAACAAGGTCTTACGTAATCTTTTTATAAAGATCTTTTGATTTTGTCCCAGATTCGAATACTAATTTTCATGGAATCTGATTTTTTTATTTATTTTGCAAGGCGCACTGAATTGTAGAATAACACATCAAACAACCACTTGCTATGAACTCGGGTGTGAAACTGTTTCACTGTGTCAAACATTGGGTCCTTCTCCCTTGGAAAATTCTTCGACACGTGGGACTTTCCCACAATAAAAAGCTAAAACAGTAAAATATGATTTTATGAACCTTGAACAAGGTCCTACGTAATCTTTTTATAAAGATCTTTTGATTTTATTGCAGATTCGAATACAAATTTTCATGGAATCTGATTTTTTAAATTTATTTTGCAAGGCGCACTGAATTGTATAATTACACATCAAGCAACCACTTCCTATGAACTCGGGTGTGAAACTGTTTCATTGTGTCAAAAATTGGGTCCTTCTCCCTTGGGAAATTCTTCATCATGTGGGAGTTTTCCCACAGTAAAGAGCTAAAACAATAAAATATGATTTTATGAACCTTGAACAAGGTCTTACGTAATCTTTTTATAAAGATCTTTTGATTTTTTTCCAGATTCGAATACTAATTTTCATGGAATCTGATTTTCTTATTTATTTTGCAAGGCGCACTGAATTGTAGAATTACACATCAAACAACCACTTGCTATGAACTCGGGTGTGAAACTGTTTCACTGTGCAAAACATTGGGTCCTTCTCCCTTGAAAATTTTTTCGACACGTGGGATTTTCCCACAATAAAAAGATAAAACAGTAAAATATGATTTTATGAACCTTGAACAAGGTCTTACGTAATCTTTTTATAAAGATCTTTTGATTTTGTTCCAGATTCGAATACTAATTTTCATGGAATCCGATTTTTTTATTTTTTCTGCAAGGCGCACTGAATTGTAGAATTACACATCAAACAACTACTTGCTATGAACTCGGGTGTGAAACTGTTTCATTGTGTCAAACATTGGGTCCTTCTCCCTTGGAAAATTCTTCGACACGTGGGAGTTTTCCCACAATAAAAAGCTAAAACAATAAAATATGATTTTATGAACCTTGAACAAGGTCTTACGTAATCTTTTTATAAAGATCTTTTGATTTTGTTCCAGAATCGAATACTGATTTTCATAGAATCGGATTTTTTTATATATTCTGCAAGGCGCACTGAATTGTATAATTACACAACAAACAACCACTTCCTATGAACTCGGGTGTGAAACTGTTTCCTTGTGTCAAACATTGGGTCCTACTCCCTTTAGAAATTATTCTACACGTGGGAGTTTTCCCACAGTAAAAAGCTAAAACAATAAAATATGATTTTACGAACCTTGAACAAGGTCTTACGCAATCTTTTTATAAAAATCTTTTGATTTTGATCAAGATTCGAATACTAATTTTCATGGAATATGATTTTTTTATTTATTCTGCAAGGCGCATTGAATTGTATAATTACACATCAAGCAACCACTTCCTATGAACTCGGGTGTGAAACTGTTTCATTGTGTCAAACATTGGGTCCTTCTCCCTTGGGAAATTCTTCATCATGTGGGAGTTTTCCCACAATAAAGAGCTAAAACAATAAAATATGATTTTATGAACCTTGAACAAGGTCTTACATAATCTTTTTATAAAGGTCTTTTGATTTTGTTCCAGATTCGAATACTAATTTTCATGGAATCCGATTTTTTTATATATTCTGCAAGGTGCATTGAATTGTATAATTACACATCAAACAACCACTTGCTATGAACTCGTGTGTGAAACTGTTTCATTCTGTCAAACAATGGGTCCTTTTCCCTTGGGAAATTCTTCGACACGTGGTAGTTTTCCCATAATAAAAAGCTAAAACAATAAAATGTGAGTTTATGAACCTTGAACAAGGTCTTACGTAATCTTTTTATAAAGATCTTTTGATTTTGTTCCAGATTCGAATACTAATTTTCATGGAATCTGATTTTTTTATTTTTTTTCATTGTGTCAAACATTGGGTCCTTCTCCCTTGGAAAATTCTTCGACACGTGGGATTTTCCCACAATAAAAAGCTAAAACAGTAAAATATGATTTTATGAACCTTGAACAAGGTCCTACGTAATCTTTTTATAAAGATCTTTTGATTTTATTGCAGATTCAAATACAAATTTTCATGGAATCTGATTTTTTAAATTTATTTTGCAAGGCGCACTGAATTGTATAATTACATATCAAACAACCACTTGCAATGAACTCGGGTGTAAAACTGTTTCATTGTGTCAAACATTGGATCCTTCTCCCTTGGGAAATTCTTCGACACGTGGGAGTTTTCCCACAATAAAAAGCTAAAACAATAAAATATGATTTTATGAACCTTGAACAAGTTCTTACGTAATCTTTTTATAAAGATCTTTTGATTTTGTTCCAGAATCGAATACTAATTTTCATAGAATCGGATTTTTTTATATATTCTGCAAGGCGCACTGAATTGTATAATTACACAACAAACAACCACTTCCTATGAACTCGGGTGTGAAACTGTTTCCTTGTGTCAAACATTGGGTCCTACTCCCTTTAGAAATTATTCTACACGTGGGAGTTTTCCCACAGTAAAAAGCTAAAACAATAAAATATGATTTTACGAACCTTGAACAAGGTCTTACGCAATCTTTTTATAAAGATCTTTTGATTTTGATCAAGATTTGAATACTAATTTTCATGGAATATGATTTTTTTATTTATTCTCCAAGGCGCATTGAATTGTATAATTACACATCAAACAACCACTTCCTATGAACTCGGGTGTGAAACTGTTTAATTGTTTCAAAAATTGGGTCCTTCTCCCTTGGGAAATTCTTCATCATGTGGGAGTTTTCCCACAATAAAGAGCTAAAACAATAAAATATGATTTTATGAACCTTGAACAAGGTCTTACGTAATCTTTTTATAAAGATCTTTTGATTTTGTTCCAGATTCGAATACTAATTTTCATGGAATCCGATTTTTTTATATATTCTGCAAGGTGCATTGAATTGTATAATTACACATCAAACAACCACTTGCTATGAACTCGTGTGTGAAACTGTTTCATTCTGTCAAACAATGGGTCCTTTTCCCTTGGGAAATTCTTCGACACGTGGTAGTTTTCCCATAATAAAAAGCTAAAACAATAAAATATGAGTTTATGAACCTTGAACAAGGTCTTACGTAATCTTTTAATAAAGATCTTTAGATTTTGTCCCAGATTCGAATACTAATTTTCATGGAATCTGATTTTTTTATTTATTTTGCAAGGCGCACTGAATTGTAGAATTACACATCAAACAACCACTTGCTAAGAACTCGGGTGTGAAACTGTTTCATTGTGTCAAACATTGGGTCCTTCTCCCTTGGAAAATTCTTCGACACGTGGGATTTTCCCACAATAAAAAGCTAAAACAGTAAAATATGATTTTATGAACCTTGAACAAGGTCCTACGTAATCTTTTTATAAAGATCATTTGATTTTATTGCAGATTCGAATACAAATTTTCATGGAATCTGATTTTTTAAATTTATTTTGCAAGGCGCACTGAATTGTATAATTACATATCAAACAACCACTTTCTATGAACTCGGGTGTGAAACTGTTTCATTGTGTCAAACATTGGATCCTTCTCCCTTGGGAAATTCTTCGACACGTGGGAGTTTTCCCACAATAAAAAGCTAAAACATTAAAATATGATTTTATGAACCTTGAACAAGGTCTTACGTAATCTTTTTATAAAGATCTTTTGATTTTGTTCCAGAATCGAATACTAATTTTCATAGAATCGGATTTTTTTATATATTCTGCAAGGCGCACTGAATTGTATAATTACACAACAAACAACCACTTCCTATGAACTCGGGTGTGAAACTGTTTCCTTGTGTCAAACATTGGGTCCTACTCCCTTTAGAAATTATTCTACACGTGGGAGTTTTCCCACAGTAAAAAGCTAAAACAATAAAATATGATTTTACGAACCTTGAACAAGGGCTTACGCAATCTTTTTATAAAAATCTTTTGATTTTGATCAAGATTCGAATACTAATTTTCATGGAATATGATTTTTTTATTTATTCTGCAAGGCGCATTGAATTGTATAATTACACATCAAGCAACCACTTCCTATGAACTCGGGTGTGAAACTGTTTCATTGTGTCAAACATTGGGTCCTTCTCCCTTGGGAAATTCTTCATCATGTGGGAGTTTTCCCACAATAAAGAGCTAAAACAATAAAATATGATTTTATGAACCTTGAACAAGGTCTTACGTAATCTTTTTATAAAGGTCTTTTGATTTTGTTCCAGATTCGAATACTAATTTTCATGGAATCCGATTTTTTTATATATTCTGCAAGGTGCATTGAATTGTATAATTACACATCAAACAACCACTTGCTATGAACTCTTGTGTGAAACTGTTTCATTCTGTCAAACAATGGGTCCTTTTCCCTTGGGAAATTCTTCGACACGTGGTAGTTTTCCCATAATAAAAAGCTAAAACAATAAAATATGAGTTTATGAACCTTGAACAAGGTCTTACGTAATCTTTTTATAAAGATCTTTAGATTTTGTCCCAGATTCGAATACTAATTTTCATGGAATCTGATTTTTTTATTTATTTTGCAAGGCGCACTGAATTGTAGAATTACACATCAAACAACCACTTGCTATGAACTCGGGTGTGAAACTGTTTCATTGTGTCAAACATTGGGTCCTTCTCCCTTGGAAAATTCTTCGACACGTGGGATTTTCCCACAATAAAAAGCTAAAACAGTAAAATATGATTTTATGAACCTTGAACAAGGTCCTACGTAATCTTTTTATAAAGATCTTTTGATTTTATTGCAGATTCGAATACAAATTTTCATGGAATCTGATTTTTTAAATTTATTTTGCAAGGAGCACTGAATTGTATAATTACACATCAAACAAGCACTTGCTATGAACTCGGGTGTGAAACTGTTTCCTTGTGTCAAACATTGGGTCCTACTCCCTTTAGAAATTATTCTACACGTGGGAGTTTTCCCACAATAAAGAGCTAAAACAATAAAATATGATTTTATGAACCTTGAAGAAGGTCTTACGTAATCTTTTTATAAAGATCTTTTGATTTTGTTCCAGATTCGAATACTAATTTTCATGGAATCCGATTTTTTTATTTTTTCTGCAAGGCGCACTGAATTGTAGAATTACACATCAAACAACTACTTGCTATGAACTCGGGTGTGAAACTGTTTCATTGTGTCAAACATTGGGTCCTTCTCCCTTAGAAAATTCTTCGACACGTGAGATTTTCCCACAGTAAATAGATAAAACAATAAAATATGATTTTATGAACCTTGAACAAGATCTTACTTAATCTTTTTATAAAGATCTTTTGATTTTGTTCCAGATTCGAATACTAATTTTCATGGAATCCGATTTTTTTATATATTCTGCAAGGTGCATTGAATTGTATAATTACACATCAAACAACCACTTGCTATGAACTCGTGTGTGAAACTGTTTCATTCTGTCAAACAATGGGTCCTTTTCCCTTGGGAAATTCTTCGACACGTGGTAGTTTTCCCATAATAAAAAGCTAAAACAATAAAATATGAGTTTATGAACCTTGAACAAGGTCTTACGTAATCTTTTTATAAAGATCTTTTGATTTTGTTCCAGATTCGAATACTAATTTTCATGGAATCTGATTTTTTTATTTATTTTGCAAGGCGCACTGAATTGTAGAATTACACATCAAACAACCACTTGCTATAAACTCGGGTGTGAAACTGTTTCATTGTGTCAAACATTGGGTCCTTCTCCCTTGGAAAATTCTTCGACACGTGGGATTTTCCCACAATAAAAAGCTAAAACAGTAAAATATGATTTTATGAACCTTAAACAAGGTCCTACGTAATCTTTTTATAAAGATCTTTTGATTTTATTGCAGATTCGAATACTAATTTTCATGGAATCTGATTTTTTAAATTTATTTTGCAAGGCGCACTGAATTGTATAATTACATATCAAACAACCACTTTCTATGAACTCGGGTGTGAAACTGTTTCATTGTGTCAAACATTGGATCCTTCTCCCTTGGGAAATTCTTCGACACGTGGGAGTTTTCCCACAATAAAAAGCTAAAACAATAAAATATGATTTTATGAACCTTGAACAAGTTCTTACGTAATCTTTTTATAAAGATCTTTTGATTTTGTTCCAGAATCGAATACTAATTTTCATAGAATCGGATTTTTTTATATATTCTGCAAGGCGCACTGAATTGTATAATTACACAACAAACAACCACTTCCTATGAACTCGGGTGTGAAACTGTTTCCTTGTGTCAAACATTGGGTCCTACTCCCTTTAGAAATTATTCTACACGTGGGAGTTTTCCCACAGTAAAAAGCTAAAACAATAAAATATGATTTTACGAACCTTGAACAAGGTCTTACGCAATCTTTTTATAAAGATCTTTTGATTTTGATCAAGATTCGAATACTAATTTTCATGGAATATGATTTTTTTATTTATTCTCCAAGGCGCATTGAATTGTATAATTACACATCAAGCAACCACTTCCTATGAACTCGGGTGTGAAACTGTTTAATTGTGTCAAAAATTGGGTCCTTCTCCCTTGGGAAATTCTTCATCATGTGGGAGTTTTCCCACAATAAAGAGCTAAAACAATAAAATATGATTTTATGAACCTTGAACAAGGTCTTACGTAATCTTTTTATAAAGATCTTTTGATTTTGTTCCAGATTCGAATACTAATTTTCATGGAATCCGATTTTTTTATATATTCTGCAAGGTGCATTGAATTGTATAATTACACATCAAACAACCACTTGCTATGAACTCGTGTGTGAAACTGTTTCATTCTGTCAAACAATGGGTCCTTTTCCCTTGGGAAATTCTTCGACACGTGGTAGTTTTCCCATAATAAAAAGCTAAAACAATAAAATATGAGTTTATGAACCTTGAACAAGGTCTTACGTAATCTTTTTATAAAGATCATTTGATTTTATTGCAGATTCGAATACAAATTTTCATGGAATCTGATTTTTTAAATTTATTTTGCAAGGCGCACTGAATTGTATAATTACATATCAAACAACCACTTTCTATGAACTCGGGTGTGAAACTGTTTCATTGTGTCAAACATTGGAACCTTCTCCCTTGGGAAATTCTTCGACACGTGGGAGTTTTCCCACAATAAAAAGCTAAAATAATAAAATATGATTTTATGAACCTTGAACAAGGTCTTACGTAATCTTTTTATAAAGATCTTTTGATTTTGTTCCAGAATCGAATACTAATTTTCATAAAATCGGATTTTTTTATATATTCTGCAAGGCGCACTGAATTGTATAATTACACAACAAACAACCACTTCCTATGAACTCGGGTGTGAAACTGTTTCCTTGTGTCAAACATTGGGTCCTACTCCCTTTAGAAATTATTCTACACGTGGGAGTTTTCCCACAGTAAAAAGCTAAAACAATAAAATATGATTTTACGAACCTTGAACAAGGGCTTACGCAATCTTTTTATAAAAATCTTTTGATTTTGATCAAGATTCGAATACTAATTTTCATGGAATATGATTTTTTTATTTATTCTGCAAGGCGCATTGAATTGTATAATTACACATCAAGCAACCACTTCCTATGAACTCGGGTGTGAAACTGTTTCATTGTGTCAAACATTGGGTCCTTCTCCCTGGGGAAATTCTTCATCATGTGGGAGTTTTCCGTCAATAAAGAGCTAAAACAATAAAATATGATTTTATGAACCTTGAACAAGGTCTTACATAATCTTTTTATAAAGGTCTTTTGATTTTGTTCCAGATTCGAATACTAATTTCCATGGAATCCGATTTTTTTATATATTCTGCAAGGTGCATTGAATTGTATAATTACACATCAAACAACCACTTGCTATGAACTCTTGTGTGAAACTGTTTCATTCTGTCAAACAATGGGTCCTTTACCCTTGGGAAATTCTTCGACACGTGGTAGTTTTCCCATAATAAAAAGCTAAAACAATAAAATATGAGTTTATGAACCTTGAACAAGGTCTTACGTAATCTTTTTATAAAGATCTTTAGATTTTGTCCCAGATTCGAATACTAATTTTCATGGAATCTGATTTTTTTATTTATTTTGCAAGGCGCACTGAATTGTAGAATTACACATCAAACAACCACTTGCTATGAACTCGGGTGTGAAACTGTTTCATTGTGTCAAACATTGGGTCCTTCTCCCTTGGAAAATTCTTCGACACGTGGGATTTTCCCACAATAAAAAGCTAAAACAGTAAAATATGATTTTATGAACCTTGAACAAGGTCCTACGTAATCTTTTTATAAAGATCTTTTGATTTTATTGCAGATTCGAATACAAATTTTCATGGAATCTGATTTTTTAAATTTATTTTGCAAGGAGCACTGAATTGTATAATTACACATCAAACAAGCACTTGCTATGAACTCGGGTGTGAAACTGTTTCCTTGTGTCAAACATTGGGTCCTACTCCCTTTAGAAATTATTCTACACGTGGGAGTTTTCCCACAATAAAGAGCTAAAACAATAAAATATGATTTTATGAACCTTGAAGAAGGTCTTACGTAATCTTTTTATAAAGATCTTTTGATTTTGTTCCAGATTCGAATACTAATTTTCATGGAATCCGATTTTTTTATTTTTTCTGCAAGGCGCACTGAATTGTAGAATTACACATCAAACAACTACTTGCTATGAACTCGGGTGTGAAACTGTTTCATTGTGTCAAACATTGGGTCCTTCTCCCTTAGAAAATTCTTCGACACGTGAGATTTTCCCACAGTAAATAGATAAAACAATAAAATATGATTTTATGAACCTTGAACAAGATCTTACTTAATCTTTTTATAAAGATCTTTTGATTTTGTTCCAGATTCGAATACTAATTTTCATGGAATCCGATTTTTTTATATATTCTGCAAGGTGCATTGAATTGTATAATTACACATCAAACAACCACTTGCTATGAACTCGTGTGTGAAACTGTTTCATTCTGTCAAACAATGGGTCCTTTTCCCTTGGGAAATTCTTCGACACGTGGTAGTTTTCCCATAATAAAAAGCTAAAACAATAAAATATGAGTTTATGAACCTTGAACAAGGTCTTACGTAATCTTTTTATAAAGATCTTTTGATTTTGTTCCAGATTCGAATACTAATTTTCATGGAATCTGATTTTTTTATTTATTTTGCAAGGCGCACTGAATTGTAGAATTACACATCAAACAACCACTTGCTATAAACTCGGGTGTGAAACTGTTTCATTGTGTCAAACATTGGGTCCTTCTCCCTTGGAAAATTCTTCGACACGTGGGATTTTCCCACAATAAAAAGCTAAAACAGTAAAATATGATTTTATGAACCTTAAACAAGGTCCTACGTAATCTTTTTATAAAGATCTTTTGATTTTATTGCAGATTCGAATACTAATTTTCATGGAATCTGATTTTTTAAATTTATTTTGCAAGGCGCACTGAATTGTATAATTACATATCAAACAACCACTTTCTATGAACTCGGGTGTGAAACTGTTTCATTGTGTCAAACATTGGATCCTTCTCCCTTGGGAAATTCTTCGACACGTGGGAGTTTTCCCACAATAAAAAGCTAAAACAATAAAATATGATTTTATGAACCTTGAACAAGGTCTTACGTAATCTTTTTATAAAGATCTTTTGATTTTGTTCCAGAATCGAATACTAATTTTCATAGAATCGGATTTTTTTATATATTCTGCAAGGCGCACTGAATTGTATAATTACACAACAAACAACCACTTCCTATGAACTCGGGTGTGAAACTGTTTCCTTGTGTCAAACATTGGGTCCTACTCCCTTTAGAAATTATTCTACACGTGGGAGTTTTCCCACAGTAAAAAGCTAAAACAATAAAATATGATTTTACGAACCTTGAACAAGGTCTTACGCAATCTTTTTATAAAAATCTTTTGATTTTGATCAAGATTCGAATACTAATTTTCATGGAATATGATTTTTTTATTTATTCTGCAAGGCGCATTGAATTGTATAATTACACATCAAGCAACCACTTCCTATGAACTCGGGTGTGAAACTGTTTCATTGTGTCAAACATTGGGTCCTTCTCCCTTGGGAAATTCTTCATCATGTTGGAGTTTTCCCACAATAAAGAGCTAAAACAATAAAATATGATTTTATGAACCTTGAACAAGGTCTTACATAATCTTTTTATAAAGGTCTTTTGATTTTGTTCCAGATTCGAATACTAATTTTCATGGAATCCGATTTTTTTATATATTCTGCAAGGTGCATTGAATTGTATAATTACACATCAAACAACCACTTGCTATGAACTCTTGTGTGAAACTGTTTCATTCTGTCAAACAATGGGTCCTTTTCCCTTGGGAAATTCTTCGACACGTGGTAGTTTTCCCATAATAAAAAGCTAAAACAATAAAATATGAGTTTATGAACCTTGAACAAGGTCTTACGTAATCTTTTTATAAAGATCTTTAGATTTTGTCCCAGATTCGAATACTAATTTTCATGGAATCTGATTTTTTTATTTATTTTGCAAGGCGCACTGAATTGTAGAATTACACATCAAACAACCACTTGCTATGAACTCGGGTGTGAAATTGTTTCATTGTGTCAAACATTGGGTCCTTCTCCCTTGGAAAATTCTTCGACACGTGGGATTTTCCCACAATAAAAAGCTAAAACAGTAAAATATGATTTTATGAACCTTGAACAAGGTCCTACGTAATCTTTTTATAAAGATCTTTTGATTTTATTGCAGATTCGAATACAAATTTTCATGGAATCTGATTTTTTAAATTTATTTTGCAAGGAGCACTGAATTGAATAATTACACATCAAACAAGCACTTGCTATGAACTCGGGTGTGAAACTGTTTCCTTGTGTCAGACATTGGGTCCTACTCCCTTTAGAAATTATTCTACACGTGGGAGTTTTCCCACAATAAAGAGCTAAAACAATAAAATATGATTTTATGAACCTTGAAGAAGGTCTTACGTAATCTTTTTATAAAGATCTTTTGATTTTGTTCCAGAATCGAATACTAATTTTCATAGAATCGGATTTTTTTATATATTCTGCAAGGCGCACTGAATTGTATAATTACACAACAAACAACCACTTCCTATGAACTCGGGTGTGAAACTGTTTCCTTGTGTCAAACATTGGGTCCTTCTCCCTTAGAAAATTCTTCGACACGTGAGATTTTCCCACAGTAAATAGATAAAACAATAAAATATGATTTTATGAACCTTGAACAAGATCTTACTTAATCTTTTTATAAAGATCTTTTGATTTTGTTCCAGATTCGAATACTAATTTTCATGGAATCCGATTTTTTTATATATTCTGCAAGGTGCATTGAATTGTATAATTACACATCAAACAACCACTTGCTATGAACTCGTGTGTGAAACTGTTTCATTCTGTCAAACAATGGGTCCTTCTCCCTTGAAAAATTCTTCGACACGTGGGATTTTCCCACAATAAAAAGCTAAAACAGTAAAATATGATTTTATGAACCTTGAACAAGGTCCTACGTAAACTTTATATAAAGATCTTTTGATTTTATTGCAGATTCGAATACAAATTTTCATGGAATCTGATTTTTTAAATTTATTTTGCAAGGCGCACTGAATTGTAGAATTACACATCAAACAACCACTTGCTATAAACTCGGGTGTGAAACTGTTTCATTGTGTCAAACATTGGGTCCTTCTCCCTTGGAAAATTCTTCGACACGTGGGATTTTCCCACAATAAAAAGCTAAAACAGTAAAATATGATTTTATGAACATTAAACAAGGTCCTACGTAATCTTTTTATAAAGATCTTTTGATTTTATTGCAGATTCGAATACTAATTTTCATGGAATCTGATTTTTTAAATTTATTTTGCAAGGCGCACTGAATTGTATAATTACATATCAAACAACCACTTGCAATGAACTCGGGTGTAAAACTGTTTCATTGTGTCAAACATTGGATCCTTCTCCCTTGGGAAATTCTTCGACACGTGGGAGTTTTCCCACAATAAAAAGCTAAAACAATAAAATATGATTTTATGAACCTTGAACAAGTTCTTACGTAATCTTTTTATAAAGATCTTTTGATTTTGTTCAAGAATCGAATACTAATTTTCATAGAATCGGATTTTTTTATATATTCTGCAAGGCGCACTGAATTGTATAATTACACAACAAACAACCACTTGCTATAAACTCGGGTGTGAAACTGTTTCATTGTGTCAAACATTGGGTCCTTCTCCCTTGGAAAATTCTTCGACACGTGGGATTTTCCCACAATAAAAAGCTAAAACAGTAAAATATGATTTTATGAACATTAAACAAGGTCCTACGTAATCTTTTTATAAAGATCTTTTGATTTTATTGCAGATTCGAATACTAATTTTCATGGAATCTGATTTTTTATTTATTCTGCAAGGCGCATTGAATTGTATATTTACACATCAAGCAACCACTTCCTATGAACTCGGGTGTGAAACTGTTTCCTTGTGTCAAACATTGGGTCCTACTCCCTTTAGAAATTATTCTACACGTGGGAGTTTTCCCACAGTAAAAAGCTAAAACAATAAAATATGATTTTACGAACCTTGAACAAGGTTTTACGCAATCTTTTTATAAAGATCTTTTGATTTTGATCAAGATTCGAATACTAATTTTCATGGAATATGATTTTTTTATTTATTCTGCAAGGCGCATTGAATTGTATAATTACACATCAAACAACCACTTGCTATGAACTCGGGTGTGAAACTGTTTCATTGTGTCAAAAATTGGGTCCTTCTCCCTTGGGAAATTCTTCATCATGTGGGAGTTTTCCCACAATAAAGAGCTAAAACAATAAAATATGATTTTATGAACCTTGAACAAGGTCTTACGTAATCTTTTTATAAAGATCTTTTGATTTTGTTCCAGATTCGAATACTAATTTTCATGGAATCCGATTTTTTTATATATTCTGCAAGGTGCATTGAATTGTATAATTACACATCAAACAACCACTTGCTATGAACTCGTGTGTGAAACTGTTTCATTCTGTCAAACAATGGGTCCTTTTCCCTTGGGAAATTCTTCGACACGTGGTAGTTTTCCCATAATAAAAAGCTAAAACAATAAAATATGAGTTTATGAACCTTGAACAAGGTCTTACGTAATCTTTTTATAAAGATCTTTTGATTTTGTCCCAGATTCTAATACTAATTTTCATGGAATCTGATTTTTTTATTTATTTTGCAAGGCGCACTGAATTGTAGAATAACACATCAAACAACCACTTGCTATGAACTCGGGTGTGAAACTGTTTCACTGTGTCAAACATTGGGTCCTTCTCCCTTGGAAAATTCTTCGACACGTGGGACTTTCCCACAATAAAAAGCTAAAACAGTAAAATATGATTTTATGAACCTTGAACAAGGTCCTACGTAATCTTTTTATAAAGATCTTTTGATTTTATTGCAGATTCGAATACAAATTTTCATGGAATCTGATTTTTTAAATTTATTTTGCAAGGCGCACTAAATTGTATAATTACACATCAAGCAACCACTTCCTATGAACTCGGGTGTGAAACTGTTTCATTCTGTCAAACAATGGGTCCTTTTCCCTTGGGAAATTCTTCGACACGTGGTAGTTTTCCCATAATAAAAAGCTAAAACAATAAAATATGAGTTTATGAACCTTGAACAAGGTCTTACGTAATCTTTTTATAAAGATCTTTTGATTTTGTCCCAGATTCGAATACTAATTTTCATGGAATCTGATTTTTTTATTTATTTTGCAAGGCGCACTGAATTGTAGAATAACACATCAAACAACCACTTGCTATGAACTCGGGTGTGAAACTGTTTCACTGTGTCAAACATTGGGTCCTTCTCCCTTGGAAAATTCTTCGACACGTGGGACTTTCCCACAATAAAAAGCTAAAACAGTAAAATATGATTTTATGAACCTTGAACAAGGTCCTACGTAATCTTTTTATAAAGATCTTTTGATTTTATTGCAGATTCGAATACAAATTTTCATGGAATCTGATTTTTTAAATTTATTTTGCAAGGCGCACTGAATTGTATAATTACACATCAAGCAACCACTTCCTATGAACTCGGGTGTGAAACTGTTTCATTGTGTCAAAAATTGGGTCCTTCTCCCTTGGGAAATTCTTCATCATGTGGGAGTTTTCCCACAGTAAAGAGCTAAAACAATAAAATATGATTTTATGAACCTTGAACAAGGTCTTACGTAATCTTTTTATAAAGATCTTTTGATTTTGTTCCTGATTCGAATACTAATTTTCATGGAATCTGATTTTTTTATTTATTTTGCAAGGCGCACTGAATTGTATAATTACACATCAAACAACCACTTGCTATGAACTCGGGTGTGAAACTGTTTCACTGTGCCAAACATTGGGTCCTTCTCCCTTGAAAAATTTTTCGACACGTGGGATTTTCCCACAATAAAAAGCTAAAACAGTAAAATATGATTTTATGAACCTTGAACAAGGTCCTACGTAATCTTTTTATAAAGATCTTTTGATTTTATTGCAGATTCGAATACAAATTTTCATGGAATCTGATTTTTTAAATTTATTTTGCAAGCAGCACTGAATTGTATAATTACACATCAAACAAGCACTTGCTATGAACTCGGGTGTGAAACTGTTTCCTTGTGTCAAACATTGGGTCCTACTCCCTTTAGAAATTATTCTACACGTGGGAGTTTTCCCACAATAAAGAGCTAAAACAATAAAATATGATTTTATGAACCTTGAAGGTCTTACGTAATCTTTTTATAAAGATCTTTTGATTTTGTTCCAGATTCGAATACTAATTTTCATGGAATCCGATTTTTTTATTTTTTCTGCAAGGCGCACTGAATTGTAGAATTACACATCAAACAACTACTTGCTATGAACTCGGGTGTGAAACTGTTTCATTGTGTCAAACATTGGGTCCTTCTCCCTTAGAAAATTCTTCGACACGTGAGATTTTCCCACAGTAAATAGATAAAACAATAAAATATGATTTTATGAACCTTGAACAAGATCTTACTTAATCTTTTTATAAAGATCTTTTGATTTTGTTCCAGATTCGAATACTAATTTTCATGGAATCCGATTTTTTTATATATTCTGCAAGGTGCATTGAATTGTATAATTACACATCAAACAACCACTTGCTATGAACTCGTGTGTGAAACTGTTTCATTCTGTCAAACAATGGGTCCTTTTCCCTTGGGAAATTCTTCGACACGTGGTAGTTTTCCCATAATAAAAAGCTAAAACAATAAAATATGAGTTTATGAACCTTGAACAAGGTCTTACGTAATCTTTTTATAAAGATCTTTTGATTTTGTTCCAGATTCGAATACTAATTTTCATGGAATCTGATTTTTTTATTTATTTTGCAAGGCGCACTGAATTGTAGAATTACACATCAAACAACCACTTGCTATAAACTCGGGTGTGAAACTGTTTCATTGTGTCAAACATTGGGTCCTTCTCCCTTGGAAAATTCTTCGACACGTGGGATTTTCCCACAATAAAAAGCTAAAACAGTAAAATATGATTTTATGAACCTTAAACAAGGTCCTACGTAATCTTTTTATAAAGATCTTTTGATTTTATTGCAGATTCGAATACTAATTTTCATGGAATCTGATTTTTTAAATTTATTTTGCAAGGCGCACTGAATTGTATAATTACATATCAAACAACCACTTTCTATGAACTCGGGTGTGAAACTGTTTCATTGTGTCAAACATTGGATCCTTCTCCCTTGGGAAATTCTTCGACACGTGGGAGTTTTCCCACAATAAAAAGCTAAAACAATAAAATATGATTTTATGAACCTTGAACAAGGTCTTACGTAATCTTTTTATAAAGATCTTTTGATTTTGTTCCAGAATCGAATACTAATTTTCATAGAATCGGATTTTTTTATATATTCTGCAAGGCGCACTGAATTGTATAATTACACAACAAACAACCACTTCCTATGAACTCGGGTGTGAAACTGTTTCCTTGTGTCAAACATTGGGTCCTACTCCCTTTAGAAATTATTCTACACGTGGGAGTTTTCCCACAGTAAAAAGCTAAAACAATAAAATATGATTTTACGAACCTTGAACAAGGTCTTACGCAATCTTTTTATAAAAATCTTTTGATTTTGATCAAGATTCGAATACTAATTTTCATGGAATATGATTTTTTTATTTATTCTGCAAGGCGCATTGAATTGTATAATTACACATCAAGCAACCACTTCCTATGAACTCGGGTGTGAAACTGTTTCATTGTGTCAAACATTGGGTCCTTCTCCCTTGGGAAATTCTTCATCATGTGGGAGTTTTCCCACAATAAAGAGCTAAAACAATAAAATATGATTTTATGAACCTTGAACAAGGTCTTACATAATCTTTTTATAAAGGTCTTTTGATTTTGTTCCAGATTCGAATACTAATTTTCATGGAATCCGATTTTTTTATATATTCTGCAAGGTGCATTGAATTGTATAATTACACATCAAACAACCACTTGCTATGAACTCTTGTGTGAAACTGTTTCATTCTGTCAAACAATGGGTCCTTTTCCCTTGGGAAATTCTTCGACACGTGGTAGTTTTCCCATAATAAAAAGCTAAAACAATAAAATATGAGTTTATGAACCTTGAACAAGGTCTTACGTAATCTTTTTATAAAGATCTTTAGATTTTGTCCCAGATTCGAATACTAATTTTCATGGAATCTGATTTTTTTATTTATTTTGCAAGGCGCACTGAATTGTAGAATTACACATCAAACAACCACTTGCTATGAACTCGGGTGTGAAATTGTTTCATTGTGTCAAACATTGGGTCCTTCTCCCTTGGAAAATTCTTCGACACGTGGGATTTTCCCACAATAAAAAGCTAAAACAGTAAAATATGATTTTATGAACCTTGAACAAGGTCCTACGTAATCTTTTTATAAAGATCTTTTGATTTTATTGCAGATTCGAATACAAATTTTCATGGAATCTGATTTTTTAAATTTATTTTGCAAGGAGCACTGAATTGAATAATTACACATCAAACAAGCACTTGCTATGAACTCGGGTGTGAAACTGTTTCCTTGTGTCAGACATTGGGTCCTACTCCCTTTAGAAATTATTCTACACGTGGGAGTTTTCCCACAATAAAGAGCTAAAACAATAAAATATGATTTTATGAACCTTGAAGAAGGTCTTACGTAATCTTTTTATAAAGATCTTTTGATTTTGTTCCAGATTCGAATACTAATTTTCATGGAATCCGATTTTTTTATTTTTTCTGCAAGGCGCACTGAATTGTAGAATTACACATCAAACAACTACTTGCTATGAACTCGGGTGTGAAACTGTTTCATTGTGTCAAACATTGGGTCCTTCTCCCTTAGAAAATTCTTCGACACGTGAGATTTTCCCACAGTAAATAGATAAAACAATAAAATATGATTTTATGAACCTTGAACAAGATCTTACTTAATCTTTTTATAAAGATCTTTTGATTTTGTTCCAGATTCGAATACTAATTTTCATGGAATCCGATTTTTTTATATATTCTGCAAGGTGCATTGAATTGTATAATTACACATCAAACAACCACTTGCTATGAACTCGTGTGTGAAACTGTTTCATTCTGTCAAACAATGGGTCCTTCTCCCTTGAAAAATTCTTCGACACGTGGGATTTTCCCACAATAAAAAGCTAAAACAGTAAAATATGATTTTATGAACCTTGAACAAGGTCCTACGTAAACTTTATATAAAGATCTTTTGATTTTATTGCAGATTCGAATACAAATTTTCATGGAATCTGATTTTTTAAATTTATTTTGCAAGGCGCACTGAATTGTAGAATTACACATCAAACAACCACTTGCTATAAACTCGGGTGTGAAACTGTTTCATTGTGTCAAACATTGGGTCCTTCTCCCTTGGAAAATTCTTCGACACGTGGGATTTTCCCACAATAAAAAGCTAAAACAGTAAAATATGATTTTATGAACATTAAACAAGGTCCTACGTAATCTTTTTATAAAGATCTTTTGATTTTATTGCAGATTCGAATACTAATTTTCATGGAATCTGATTTTTTAAATTTATTTTGCAAGGCGCACTGAATTGTATAATTACATATCAAACAACCACTTGCAATGAACTCGGGTGTAAAACTGTTTCATTGTGTCAAACATTGGATCCTTCTCCCTTGGGAAATTCTTCGACACGTGGGAGTTTTCCCACAATAAAAAGCTAAAACAATAAAATATGATTTTATGAACCTTGAACAAGTTCTTACGTAATCTTTTTATAAAGATCTTTTGATTTTGTTCAAGAATCGAATACTAATTTTCATAGAATCGGATTTTTTTATATATTCTGCAAGGCGCACTGAATTGTATAATTACACAACAAACAACCACTTGCTATAAACTCGGGTGTGAAACTGTTTCATTGTGTCAAACATTGGGTCCTTCTCCCTTGGAAAATTCTTCGACACGTGGGATTTTCCCACAATAAAAAGCTAAAACAGTAAAATATGATTTTATGAACATTAAACAAGGTCCTACGTAATCTTTTTATAAAGATCTTTTGATTTTATTGCAGATTCGAATACTAATTTTCATGGAATCTGATTTTTTATTTATTCTGCAAGGCGCATTGAATTGTATATTTACACATCAAGCAACCACTTCCTATGAACTCGGGTGTGAAACTGTTTCCTTGTGTCAAACATTGGGTCCTACTCCCTTTAGAAATTATTCTACACGTGGGAGTTTTCCCACAGTAAAAAGCTAAAACAATAAAATATGATTTTACGAACCTTGAACAAGGTTTTACGCAATCTTTTTATAAAGATCTTTTGATTTTGATCAAGATTCGAATACTAATTTTCATGGAATATGATTTTTTTATTTATTCTGCAAGGCGCATTGAATTGTATAATTACACATCAAACAACCACTTGCTATGAACTCGGGTGTGAAACTGTTTCATTGTGTCAAAAATTGGGTCCTTCTCCCTTGGGAAATTCTTCATCATGTGGGAGTTTTCCCACAATAAAGAGCTAAAACAATAAAATATGATTTTATGAACCTTGAACAAGGTCTTACGTAATCTTTTTATAAAGATCTTTTGATTTTGTTCCAGATTCGAATACTAATTTTCATGGAATCCGATTTTTTTATATATTCTGCAAGGTGCATTGAATTGTATAATTACACATCAAACAACCACTTGCTATGAACTCGTGTGTGAAACTGTTTCATTCTGTCAAACAATGGGTCCTTTTCCCTTGGGAAATTCTTCGACACGTGGTAGTTTTCCCATAATAAAAAGCTAAAACAATAAAATATGAGTTTATGAACCTTGAACAAGGTCTTACGTAATCTTTTTATAAAGATCTTTTGATTTTGTCCCAGATTCGAATACTAATTTTCATGGAATCTGATTTTTTTATTTATTTTGCAAGGCGCACTGAATTGTAGAATAACACATCAAACAACCACTTGCTATGAACTCGGGTGTGAAACTGTTTCACTGTGTCAAACATTGGGTCCTTCTCCCTTGGAAAATTCTTCGACACGTGGGACTTTCCCACAATAAAAAGCTAAAACAGTAAAATATGATTTTATGAACCTTGAACAAGGTCCTACGTAATCTTTTTATAAAGATCTTTTGATTTTATTGCAGATTCGAATACAAATTTTCATGGAATCTGATTTTTTAAATTTATTTTGCAAGGCGCACTAAATTGTATAATTACACATCAAGCAACCACTTCCTATGAACTCGGGTGTGAAACTGTTTCATTCTGTCAAACAATGGGTCCTTTTCCCTTGGGAAATTCTTCGACACGTGGTAGTTTTCCCATAATAAAAAGCTAAAACAATAAAATATGAGTTTATGAACCTTGAACAAGGTCTTACGTAATCTTTTTATAAAGATCTTTTGATTTTGTTCCTGATTCGAATACTAATTTTCATGGAATCTGATTTTTTTATTTATTTTGCAAGGCGCACTGAATTGTAGAATTACACATCAAACAACCACTTGCTATGAACTCGGGTGTGAAACTGTTTCACTGTGCCAAACATTGGGTCCTTCTCCCTTGAAAAATTTTTCGACACGTGGGATTTTCCCACAATAAAAAGCTAAAACAGTAAAATATGATTTTATGAACCTTGAACAAGGTCCTACGTAATCTTTTTATAAAGATCTTTTGATTTTATTGCAGATTCGAATACAAATTTTCATGGAATCTGATTTTTTAAATTTATTTTGCAAGCAGCACTGAATTGTATAATTACACATCAAACAAGCACTTGCTATGAACTCGGGTGTGAAACTGTTTCCTTGTGTCAAACATTGGGTCCTACTCCCTTTAGAAATTATTCTACACGTGGGAGTTTTCCCACAATAAAGAGCTAAAACAATAAAATATGATTTTATGAACCTTGAAGGTCTTACGTAATCTTTTTATAAAGATCTTTTGATTTTGTTCCAGATTCGAATACTAATTTTCATGGAATCCGATTTTTTTATTTTTTCTGCAAGGCGCACTGAATTGTAGAATTACACATCAAACAACCACTTCCTATGAACTCGGGTGTGAAACTGTTTCATTGTGTCAAACATTGGGTCCTTCTCCCTTAGAAAATTCTTCGACACGTGAGATTTTCCCACAGTAAATAGATAAAAAAATAAAATATGATTTTATGAACCTTGAACAAGATCTTACTTAATCTTTTTATAAAGATCTTTTGATTTTGTTCCAGATTCGAATACTAATTTTCATGGAATCCGATTTTTTTATATATTCTGCAAGGTGCATTGAATTGTATAATTACACATCAAACAACAACTTGCTATGAACTCGTGTGTGAAACTGTTTCATTCTGTCAAACAATGGGTCCTTTTCCCTTGGGAAATTCTTCGACACGTGGTAGTTTTCCCATAATAAAAAGCTAAAACAATAAAATATGAGTTTATGAACCTTGAACAAGGTCTTACGTAATCTTTTTATAAAGATCTTTTGATTTTGTTCCCGATTCGAATACTAATTTTCATGGAATCTGATTTTTTTATTTATTTTGCAAGGCGCACTGAATTGTAGAATTACACATCAAACAACCACTTGCTATGAACTCGGGTGTGAAACTGTTTCATTGTGTCAAACATTGGGTCCTTCTCCCTTGGAAAATTCTTCGACACGTGGGAGTTTTCCCACAATAAAAAGCTAAAACAATAAAATATGATTTTATGAACCTTGAACAAGGTCTTACGTAATCTTTTTATAAAGATCTTTTGATTTTATTGCAGATTCGAATACAAATTTTCATGGAATCTGATTTTTTAAATTTATTTTGCAAGGAGCACTGAATTGTATAATTACACATCAAACAAGCACTTGCTATGAACTCGGGTGTGAAACTGTTTCCTTGTGTCAAACATTGGGTCCTACTCCCTTTAGAAATTATTCTACACGTGGGAGTTTTCCCACAATAAAGAGCTAAAACAATAAAATATGATTTTATGAAGCTTGAAGAAGGTCTTACGTAATCTTTTTATAAAGATCTTTTGATTTTGTTCCAGATTCGAATACTAATTTTCATGGAATCCGATTTTTTTATTTTTTCTGCAAGGCGCACTGAATTGTAGAATTACACATCAAACAACTACTTGCTATGAACTCGGGTGTGAAACTGTTTCATTGTGTCAAACATTGGGTCCTTCTCCCTTAGAAAATTCTTCGACACGTGAGATTTTCCCACAGTAAATAGATAAAACAATAAAATATGATTTTATGAACCTTGAACAAGATCTTACTTAATCTTTTTATAAAGATCTTTTGATTTTGTTCCAGATTCGAATACTAATTTTCATGGAATCCGATTTTTTTATATATTCTGCAAGGTGCATTGAATTGTATAATTACACATCAAACAACCACTTGCTATGAACGCGTGTGTGAAACTGTTTCATTCTGTCAAAGGTCCTTTTCCCTTGGGAAATTCTTCGACACGTGGTAGTTTTCCCATAATAAAAAGCTAAAACAATAAAATATGAGTTTATGAACCTTGAACAAGGTCTTACGTAATCTTTTTATAAAGATCTTTTGATTTTGTTCCAGATTCGAATACTAATTTTCATGGAATCTGATTTTTTTATTTATTTTGCAAGGCGCACTGAATTGTAGAATTACACATCAAACAACCACTTGCTATAAACTCGGGTGTGAAACTGTTTCATTGTGTCAAACATTGGGTCCTTCTCCCTTGGAAAATTCTTCGACACGTGGGATTTTCCCACAATAAAAAGCTAAAACAGTAAAATATGATTTTATGAACCTTAAACAAGGTCCTACGTAATCTTTTTATAAAGATCTTTTGATTTTATTGCAGATTCGAATACTAATTTTCATGGAATCTGATTTTTTAAATTTATTTTGCAAGGCGCACTGAATTGTATAATTACATATCAAACAACCACTTGCTATGAACTCGGGTGTAAAACTGTTTCATTGTGTCAAACATTGGATCCTTCTCCCTTGGGAAATTCTTCGACACGTGGGAGTTTTCCCACAATAAAAAGCTAAAACAATAAAATATGATTTTATGAACCTTGAACAAGTTCTTACGTAATCTTTTTATAAAGATCTTTTGATTTTGTTCAAGAATCGAATACTAATTTTCATAGAATCGGATTTTTTTATATATTCTGCAAGGCGCACTGAATTGTATAATTACACAACAAACAACCACTTCCTATGAACTCGGGTGTGAAACTGTTTCCTTGTGTCAAACATTGGGTCCTACTCCCTTTAGAAATTATTCTACATGTGGGAGTTTTCCCACAGTAAAAAGCTAAAACAATAAAATATGATTTTACGAACCTTGAACAAGGTCTTACGCAATCTTTTTATAAAGATCTTTTGATTTTGATCAAGATTCGAATACTAATTTTCATGGAATATGATTTTTTTATTTATTCTGCAAGGCGCATTGAATTGTATAATTACATATCAAACAACCACTTGCAATGAACTCGGGTGTAAAACTGTTTCATTGTGTCAAACATTGGATCCTTCTCCCTTGGGAAATTCTTCGACACGTGGGAGTTTTCCCACAATAAAAAGCTAAAACAATAAAATATGATTTTATGAACCTTGAACAAGTTCTTACGTAATCTTTTTATAAAGATCTTTTGATTTTGTTCAAGAATCGAATACTAATTTTCATAGAATCGGATTTTTTTATATATTCTGCAAGGCGCACTGAATTGTATAATTACACAACAAACAACCACTTGCTATAAACTCGGGTGTGAAACTGTTTCATTGTGTCAAACATTGGGTCCTTCTCCCTTGGAAAATTCTTCGACACGTGGGATTTTCCCACAATAAAAAGCTAAAACAGTAAAATATGATTTTATGAACATTAAACAAGGTCCTACGTAATCTTTTTATAAAGATCTTTTGATTTTATTGCAGATTCGAATACTAATTTTCATGGAATCTGATTTTTTATTTATTCTGCAAGGCGCATTGAATTGTATATTTACACATCAAGCAACCACTTCCTATGAACTCGGGTGTGAAACTGTTTCCTTGTGTCAAACATTGGGTCCTACTCCCTTTAGAAATTATTCTACACGTGGGAGTTTTCCCACAGTAAAAAGCTAAAACAATAAAATATGATTTTACGAACCTTGAACAAGGTTTTACGCAATCTTTTTATAAAGATCTTTTGATTTTGATCAAGATTCGAATACTAATTTTCATGGAATATGATTTTTTTATTTATTCTGCAAGGCGCATTGAATTGTATAATTACACATCAAACAACCACTTGCTATGAACTCGGGTGTGAAACTGTTTCATTGTGTCAAAAATTGGGTCCTTCTCCCTTGGGAAATTCTTCATCATGTGGGAGTTTTCCCACAATAAAGAGCTAAAACAATAAAATATGATTTTATGAACCTTGAACAAGGTCTTACGTAATCTTTTTATAAAGATCTTTTGATTTTGTTCCAGATTCGAATACTAATTTTCATGGAATCCGATTTTTTTATATATTCTGCAAGGTGCATTGAATTGTATAATTACACATCAAACAACCACTTGCTATGAACTCGTGTGTGAAACTGTTTCATTCTGTCAAACAATGGGTCCTTTTCCCTTGGGAAATTCTTCGACACGTGGTAGTTTTCCCATAATAAAAAGCTAAAACAATAAAATATGAGTTTATGAACCTTGAACAAGGTCTTACGTAATCTTTTTATAAAGATCTTTTGATTTTGTCCCAGATTCGAATACTAATTTTCATGGAATCTGATTTTTTTATTTATTTTGCAAGGCGCACTGAATTGTAGAATAACACATCAAACAACCACTTGCTATGAACTCGGGTGTGAAACTGTTTCACTGTGTCAAACATTGGGTCCTTCTCCCTTGGAAAATTCTTCGACACGTGGGACTTTCCCACAATAAAAAGCTAAAACAGTAAAATATGATTTTATGAACCTTGAACAAGGTCCTACGTAATCTTTTTATAAAGATCTTTTGATTTTATTGCAGATTCGAATACAAATTTTCATGGAATCTGATTTTTTAAATTTATTTTGCAAGGCGCACTAAATTGTATAATTACACATCAAGCAACCACTTCCTATGAACTCGGGTGTGAAACTGTTTCATTCTGTCAAACAATGGGTCCTTTTCCCTTGGGAAATTCTTCGACACGTGGTAGTTTTCCCATAATAAAAAGCTAAAACAATAAAATATGAGTTTATGAACCTTGAACAAGGTCTTACGTAATCTTTTTATAAAGATCTTTTGATTTTGTTCCTGATTCGAATACTAATTTTCATGGAATCTGATTTTTTTATTTATTTTGCAAGGCGCACTGAATTGTAGAATTACACATCAAACAACCACTTGCTATGAACTCGGGTGTGAAACTGTTTCACTGTGCCAAACATTGGGTCCTTCTCCCTTGAAAAATTTTTCGACACGTGGGATTTTCCCACAATAAAAAGCTAAAACAGTAAAATATGATTTTATGAACCTTGAACAAGGTCCTACGTAATCTTTTTATAAAGATCTTTTGATTTTATTGCAGATTCGAATACAAATTTTCATGGAATCTGATTTTTTAAATTTATTTTGCAAGCAGCACTGAATTGTATAATTACACATCAAACAAGCACTTGCTATGAACTCGGGTGTGAAACTGTTTCCTTGTGTCAAACATTGGGTCCTACTCCCTTTAGAAATTATTCTACACGTGGGAGTTTTCCCACAATAAAGAGCTAAAACAATAAAATATGATTTTATGAACCTTGAAGGTCTTACGTAATCTTTTTATAAAGATCTTTTGATTTTGTTCCAGATTCGAATACTAATTTTCATGGAATCCGATTTTTTTATTTTTTCTGCAAGGCGCACTGAATTGTAGAATTACACATCAAACAACCACTTCCTATGAACTCGGGTGTGAAACTGTTTCATTGTGTCAAACATTGGGTCCTTCTCCCTTAGAAAATTCTTCGACACGTGAGATTTTCCCACAGTAAATAGATAAAAAAATAAAATATGATTTTATGAACCTTGAACAAGATCTTACTTAATCTTTTTATAAAGATCTTTTGATTTTGTTCCAGATTCGAATACTAATTTTCATGGAATCCGATTTTTTTATATATTCTGCAAGGTGCATTGAATTGTATAATTACACATCAAACAACAACTTGCTATGAACTCGTGTGTGAAACTGTTTCATTCTGTCAAACAATGGGTCCTTTTCCCTTGGGAAATTCTTCGACACGTGGTAGTTTTCCCATAATAAAAAGCTAAAACAATAAAATATGAGTTTATGAACCTTGAACAAGGTCTTACGTAATCTTTTTATAAAGATCTTTTGATTTTGTTCCCGATTCGAATACTAATTTTCATGGAATCTGATTTTTTTATTTATTTTGCAAGGCGCACTGAATTGTAGAATTACACATCAAACAACCACTTGCTATGAACTCGGGTGTGAAACTGTTTCATTGTGTCAAACATTGGGTCCTTCTCCCTTGGAAAATTCTTCGACACGTGGGAGTTTTCCCACAATAAAAAGCTAAAACAATAAAATATGATTTTATGAACCTTGAACAAGGTCTTACGTAATCTTTTTATAAAGATCTTTTGATTTTATTGCAGATTCGAATACAAATTTTCATGGAATCTGATTTTTTAAATTTATTTTGCAAGGAGCACTGAATTGTATAATTACACATCAAACAAGCACTTGCTATGAACTCGGGTGTGAAACTGTTTCCTTGTGTCAAACATTGGGTCCTACTCCCTTTAGAAATTATTCTACACGTGGGAGTTTTCCCACAATAAAGAGCTAAAACAATAAAATATGATTTTATGAAGCTTGAAGAAGGTCTTACGTAATCTTTTTATAAAGATCTTTTGATTTTGTTCCAGATTCGAATACTAATTTTCATGGAATCCGATTTTTTTATTTTTTCTGCAAGGCGCACTGAATTGTAGAATTACACATCAAACAACTACTTGCTATGAACTCGGGTGTGAAACTGTTTCATTGTGTCAAACATTGGGTCCTTCTCCCTTAGAAAATTCTTCGACACGTGAGATTTTCCCACAGTAAATAGATAAAACAATAAAATATGATTTTATGAACCTTGAACAAGATCTTACTTAATCTTTTTATAAAGATCTTTTGATTTTGTTCCAGATTCGAATACTAATTTTCATGGAATCCGATTTTTTTATATATTCTGCAAGGTGCATTGAATTGTATAATTACACATCAAACAACCACTTGCTATGAACGCGTGTGTGAAACTGTTTCATTCTGTCAAAGGTCCTTTTCCCTTGGGAAATTCTTCGACACGTGGTAGTTTTCCCATAATAAAAAGCTAAAACAATAAAATATGAGTTTATGAACCTTGAACAAGGTCTTACGTAATCTTTTTATAAAGATCTTTTGATTTTGTTCCAGATTCGAATACTAATTTTCATGGAATCTGATTTTTTTATTTATTTTGCAAGGCGCACTGAATTGTAGAATTACACATCAAACAACCACTTGCTATAAACTCGGGTGTGAAACTGTTTCATTGTGTCAAACATTGGGTCCTTCTCCCTTGGAAAATTCTTCGACACGTGGGATTTTCCCACAATAAAAAGCTAAAACAGTAAAATATGATTTTATGAACCTTAAACAAGGTCCTACGTAATCTTTTTATAAAGATCTTTTGATTTTATTGCAGATTCGAATACTAATTTTCATGGAATCTGATTTTTTAAATTTATTTTGCAAGGCGCACTGAATTGTATAATTACATATCAAACAACCACTTGCTATGAACTCGGGTGTAAAACTGTTTCATTGTGTCAAACATTGGATCCTTCTCCCTTGGGAAATTCTTCGACACGTGGGAGTTTTCCCACAATAAAAAGCTAAAACAATAAAATATGATTTTATGAACCTTGAACAAGTTCTTACGTAATCTTTTTATAAAGATCTTTTGATTTTGTTCAAGAATCGAATACTAATTTTCATAGAATCGGATTTTTTTATATATTCTGCAAGGCGCACTGAATTGTATAATTACACAACAAACAACCACTTCCTATGAACTCGGGTGTGAAACTGTTTCCTTGTGTCAAACATTGGGTCCTACTCCCTTTAGAAATTATTCTACATGTGGGAGTTTTCCCACAGTAAAAAGCTAAAACAATAAAATATGATTTTACGAACCTTGAACAAGGTCTTACGCAATCTTTTTATAAAGATCTTTTGATTTTGATCAAGATTCGAATACTAATTTTCATGGAATATGATTTTTTTATTTATTCTGCAAGGCGCATTGAATTGTATAATTACACATCAAACAACCACTTGCTATGAACTCGGGTGTGAAACTGTTTCATTGTGTCAAAAATTGGGTCCTTCTCCCTTGGGAAATTCTTCATCATGTGGGAGTTTTCCCACAATAAAGAGCTAAAACAATAAAATATGAGTTTATGAACCTTGAACAAGGTCTTACGTAATCTTTTTATAAAGATCTTTTGATTTTGTTCCAGATTCGAATACTAATTTTCATGGAATCCGATTTTTTTATTTATTTTGCAAGGCGCACTGAATTGTAGAATTACACATCAAACAACCACTTGCTATAAACTCGGGTGTGAAACTGTTTCATTGTGTCAAACATTGGGTCCTTCTCCCTTGGAAAATTCTTCGACACGTGGGATTTTCCCACAATAAAAAGCTAAAACAGTAAAATATGATTTTATGAACCTTAAACAAGGTCCTACGTAATCTTTTTATAAAGATCTTTTGATTTTATTGCAGATTCGAATACTAATTTTCATGGAATCTGATTTTTTAAATTTATTTTGCAAGGCGCACTGAATTGTATAATTACATATCAAACAACCACTTGCTATGAACTCGGGTGTAAAACTGTTTCATTGTGTCAAACATTGGATCCTTCTCCCTTGGGAAATTCTTCGACACGTGGGAGTTTTCCCACAATAAAAAGCTAAAACAATAAAATATGATTTTATGAACCTTGAACAAGTTCTTACGTAATCTTTTTATAAAGATCTTTTGATTTTGTTCAAGAATCGAATACTAATTTTCATAGAATCGGATTTTTTTATATATTCTGCAAGGCGCACTGAATTGTATAATTACACAACAAACAACCACTTCCTATGAACTCGGGTGTGAAACTGTTTCCTTGTGTCAAACATTGGGTCCTACTCCCTTTAGAAATTATTCTACATGTGGGAGTTTTCCCACAGTAAAAAGCTAAAACAATAAAATATGATTTTACGAACCTTGAACAAGGTCTTACGCAATCTTTTTATAAAGATCTTTTGATTTTGATCAAGATTCGAATACTAATTTTCATGGAATATGATTTTTTTATTTATTCTGCAAGGCGCATTGAATTGTATAATTACACATCAAACAACCACTTGCTATGAACTCGGGTGTGAAACTGTTTCATTGTGTCAAAAATTGGGTCCTTCTCCCTTGGGAAATTCTTCATCATGTGGGAGTTTTCCCACAATAAAGAGCTAAAACAATAAAATATGAGTTTATGAACCTTGAACAAGGTCTTACGTAATCTTTTTATAAAGATCTTTTGATTTTGTTCCAGATTCGAATACTAATTTTCATGGAATCCGATTTTTTTATATATTCTGCAAGGTGCATTGAATTGTATAATTACACATCAAACAACCACTTGCTATGAACTCGTGTGTGAAACTGTTTCATTCTGTCAAACAATGGGTCCTTTTCCCTTGGGAAATTCTTCGACACGTGGTAGTTTTCCCACAATAAAGAGCTAAAACAATAAAATATGAGTTTATGAACCTTGAACAAGGTCTTACGTAATCTTTTTATAAAGATCTTTTGATTTTGTTCCAGATTCGAATACTAATTTTCATGGAATCCGATTTTTTTATATATTCTGCAAGGTGCATTGAATTGTAGAATAACACATAAAACAACCACTTGCTATGAACTCGGGTGTGAAACTGTTTCACTGTGTCAAACATTGGGTCCTTCTCCCTTGGAAAATTCTTCGACACGTGGGACTTTCCCACAATAAAAAGCTAAAACAGTAAAATATGATTTTATGAACCTTGAACAAGGTCCTACGTAATCTTTTTATAAAGATCTTTTGATTTTATTGCAGATTCGAATACAAATTTTCATGGAATCTGATTTTTTAAATTTATTTTGCAAGGCGCACTGAATTGTATAATTACACATCAAGCAACCACTTCCTATGAACTCGGGTGTGAAGCTGTTTCATTGTGTCAAAAATTGTGTCCTTCTCCCTTGGGAAATTCTTCATCATGTGGGAGTTTTCCCACAGTAAAGAGCTAAAACAATAAAATATGATTTTATGAACCTTGAACAAGGTCTTACGTAATCTTTTTATAAAGATCTTTTGATTTTTTTCCAGATTCGAATACTAATTTTCATGGAATCCGATTTTTTTATATATTCTGCAAGGTGCATTGAATTGTATAATTACACATCAAACAACCACTTGCTATGAACTCGTGTGTGAAACTGTTTCATTCTGTCAAACAATGGGTCCTTTTCCCATGGGAAATTCTTCGACACGTGGTAGTTTTCCCATAATAAAAAGCTAAAACAATAAAATATGAGTTTATGAACCTTGAACAAGGTCTTACGTAATCTTTTTATAAAGATCTTTTGATTTTGTTCCTGATTCGAATACTAATTTTCATGGAATCTGATTTTTTTATCTATTTTGCAAGGCGCACTGAATTGTAGAATTACACATCAAACAACCACTTGCTATGAACTCGGGTGTGAAACTGTTTCACTGTGCCAAACATTGGGTCCTTCTCCCTTGAAAAATTTTTCGACACGTGGGATTTTCCCAACAATAAAAAGCTAAAACAGTAAAATATGATTTTATGAACCTTGAACAAGGTCCTACGTAATCTTTTTATAAAGATCTTTTGATTTTATTGCAGATTCGAATACAAATTTTCATGGAATCTGATTTTTTAAATTTATTTTGCAAGGAGCACTGAATTGTATAATTACACATCAAACAAGCACTTGCTATGAACTCGGGTGTGAAACTGTTTCCTTGTGTCAAACATTGGGTCCTACTCCCTTTAGAAATTATTCTACACGTGGGAGTTTTCCCACAATAAAGAGCTAAAACAATAAAATATGATTTTATGAACCTTGAAGGTCTTACGTAATCTTTTTATAAAGATCTTTTGATTTTGTTCCAGATTCGAATACTAATTTTCATGGAATCCGATTTTTTTATTTTTTCTGCAAGGCGCACTGAATTGTAGAATTACACATCAAACAACTACTTGCTATGAACTCGGGTGTGAAACTGTTTCATTGTGTCAAACATTGGGTCCTTCTCCCTTAGAAAATTCTTCGACACGTGAGATTTTCCCACAGTAAATAGATAAAAAAATAAAATATGATTTTATGAACCTTGAACAAGATCTTACTTAATCTTTTTATAAAGATCTTTTGATTTTGTTCCAGATTCGAATACTAATTTTCATGGAATCCGATTTTTTTATATATTCTGCAAGGTGCATTGAATTGTATAATTACACATCAAACAACAACTTGCTATGAACTCGTGTGTGAAACTGTTTCATTGTGTCAAACATTGGGTCCTTCTCCCTTGGAAAATTCTTCGACACGTGGGAGTTTTCCCACAATAAAAAGCTAAAACAATAAAATATGATTTTATGAACCTTGAACAAGGTCTTACGTAATATTTTTATAAAGATCTTTTGATTTTGTTCCAGAATCGAATACTAATTTTCATAGAATCGGATTTTTTTATATATTCTGCAAGGCGCACTGAATTGTATAATTACACAACAAACAACCACTTCCTATGAACTCGGGTGTGAAACTGTTTCCTTGTGTCAAACATTGGGTCCTACTCCCTTTAGAAATTATTCTACACGTGGGAGTTTTCCCACAGTAAAAAGCTAAAACAATAAAATATGATTTTACGAACCTTGAACAAGGTCTTACGCAATCTTTTTATAAAAATCTTTTGATTTTGATCAAGATTCGAATACTAATTTTCATGGAATATGATTTTTTTATTTATTCTGCAAGGCGCATTGAATTGTATAATTACACATCAAGCAACCACTTCCTATGAACTCGGGTGTGAAACTGTTTCATTGTGTCAAACATTGGGTCCTTCTCCCTTGGGAAATTCTTCATCATGTGGGACTTTTCCCACAATAAAGAGCTAAAACAATAAAATATGATTTTATGAACCTTGAACAAGGTCTTACGTAATCTTTTTATAAAGATCTTTTGATTTTGTTCCTGATTCGAATACTAATTTTCATGGAATCTGATTTTTTTATTTATTTTGCAAGGCGCACTGAATTGTAGAATTACACATGAAACAACCACTTGCTATGAACTCGGGTGTGAAACTGTTTCATTGTGTCAAACATTGGGTCCTTCTCCCTTGGAAAATTCTTCGACACGTGGGAGTTTTCCCACAATAAAAAGCTAAAACAATAAAATATGATTTTATGAACCTTGAACAAGGTCTTACGTAATCTTTTTATAAAGATCTTTTGATTTTATTGCAGATTCGAATACAAATTTTCATGGAATCTGATTTTTTAAATTTATTTTGCAAGGCGCACTGAATTGTATAATTACACATCAAGCAACCACTTCCTATGAACTCGGGTGTGAAGCTGTTTCATTGTGTCAAAAATTGGGTCCTTCTCCCTTGGGAAATTCTTCATCATGTGGGACTTTTCCCACAATAAAGAGCTAAAACAATAAAATATGAGTTTATGAACCTTGAACAAGGTCTTACGTAATCTTTTTATAAAGATCTTTTGATTTTGTTCCTGATTCGAATACTAATTTTCATGGAATCTGATTTTTTTTATCTATTTTGCAAGGCGCACTGAATTGTAGAATTACACATCAGACAACCACTTGCTATGAACTCGGGTGTGAAACTGTTTCACTGTGCCAAACATTGGGTCCTTCTCCCTTGAAAAATTTTTCGACACGTGGGATTTTCCCACAATAAAAAGCTAAAACAGTAAAATATGATTTTATGAACCTTGAACAAGGTCCTACGTAATCTTTTTATAAAGATCTTTTGATTTTATTGCAGATTCGAATACAAATTTTCATGGAATCTGATTTTTTAAATTTATTTTGCAAGGAGCACTGAATTGTATAATTACACATCAAACAAGCACTTGCTATGAACTCGGGTGTGAAACTGTTTCCTTGTGTCAAACATTGGGTCCTACTCCCTTTAGAAATTATTCTACACGTGGGAGTTTTCCCACAATAAAGAGCTAAAACAATAAAATATGATTTTATGAACCTTGAAGGTCTTACGTAATCTTTTTATAAAGATCTTTTGATTTTGTTCCAGATTCGAATACTAATTTTCATGGAATCCGATTTTTTTATTTTTTCTGCAAGGCGCACTGAATTGTAGAATTACACATCAAACAACTACTTGCTATGAACTCGGGTGTGAAACTGTTTCATTGTGTCAAACATTGGGTCCTTCTCCCTTAGAAAATTCTTCGACACGTGAGATTTTCCCACAGTAAATAGATAAAAAAATAAAATATGATTTTATGAACCTTGAACAAGATCTTACTTAATCTTTTTATAAAGATCTTTTGATTTTGTTCCAGATTCGAATACTAATTTTCATGGAATCCGATTTTTTTATATATTCTGCAAGGTGCATTGAATTGTATAATTACACATCAAACAACAACTTGCTATGAACTCGTGTGTGAAACTGTTTCATTGTGTCAAACATTGGGTCCTTCTCCCTTGGAAAATTCTTCGACACGTGGGAGTTTTCCCACAATAAAAAGCTAAAACAATAAAATATGATTTTATGAACCTTGAACAAGGTCTTACGTAATCTTTTTATAAAGATCTTTTGATTTTGTTCCAGAATCGAATACTAATTTTCATAGAATCGGATTTTTTTATATATTCTGCAAGGCGCACTGAATTGTATAATTACACAACAAACAACCACTTCCTATGAACTCGGGTGTGAAACTGTTTCCTTGTGTCAAACATTGGGTCCTACTCCCTTTAGAAATTATTCTACACGTGGGAGTTTTCCCACAGTAAAAAGCTAAAACAATAAAATATGATTTTACGAACCTTGAACAAGGTCTTACGCAATCTTTTTATAAAAATCTTTTGATTTTGATCAAGATTCGAATACTAATTTTCATGGAATATGATTTTTTTATTTATTCTGCAAGGCGCATTGAATTGTATAATTACACATCAAGCAACCACTTCCTATGAACTCGGGTGTGAAACTGTTTCATTGTGTCAAACATTGGGTCCTTCTCCCTTGGGAAATTCTTCATCATGTGGGACTTTTCCCACAATAAAGAGCTAAAACAATAAAATATGATTTTATGAACCTTGAACAAGGTCCTACGTAATCTTTTTATAAAGATCTTTTGATTTTGTTCCTGATTCGAATACTAATTTTCATGGAATCTGATTTTTTTATTTATTTTGCAAGGCGCACTGAATTGTAGAATTACACATCAAACAACCACTTGCTATGAACTCGGGTGTGAAACTGTTTCATTGTGTCAAACATTGGGTCCTTCTCCCTTGGAAAATTCTTCGACACGTGGGAGTTTTCCCACAATAAAAAGCTAAAACAATAAAATATGATTTTATGAACCTTGAACAAGGTCTTACGTAATCTTTTTATAAAGATCTTTTGATTTTATTGCAGATTCGAATACAAATTTTCATGGAATCTGATTTTTTAAATTTATTTTGCAAGGAGCACTGAATTGTATAATTACACATCAAACAAGCACTTGCTATGAACTCGGGTGTGAAACTGTTTCCTTGTGTCAAACATTGGGTCCTACTCCCTTTAGAAATTATTCTACACGTGGGAGTTTTCCCACAATAAAGAGCTAAAACAATAAAATATGATTTTATGAAGCTTGAAGAAGGTCTTACGTAATCTTTTTATAAAGATCTTTTGATTTTGTTCCAGATTCGAATACTAATTTTCATGGAATCCGATTTTTTTATTTTTTCTGCAAGGCGCACTGAATTGTAGAATTACACATCAAACAACTACTTGCTATGAACTCGGGTGTGAAACTGTTTCATTGTGTCAAACATTGGGTCCTTCTCCCTTAGAAAATTCTTCGACACGTGAAATTTTCCCACAGTAAATAGATAAAACAATAAAATATGATTTTATGAACCTTGAACAAGATCTTACTTAATCTTTTTATAAAGATCTTTTGATTTTGTTCCAGATTCGAATACTAATTTTCATGGAATCCGATTTTTTTATATATTCTGCAAGGTGCATTGAATTGTATAATTACACATCAAACAACCACTTGCTATGAATGCGTGTGTGAAACTGTTTCATTCTGTCAAAGGTCCTTTTCCCTTGGGAAATTCTTCGACACGTGGTAGTTTTCCCATAATAAAAAGCTAAAACAATAAAATATGAGTTTATGAACCTTGAACAAGGTCTTACGTAATCTTTTTATAAAGATCTTTTGATTTTGTTCCAGATTCGAATACTAATTTTCATGGAATCTGATTTTTTTATTTATTTTGCAATTAGAATTACACATCAAACAACCACTTGCTATAAACTCGGGTGTGAAACTGTTTCATTGTGTCAAACATTGGGTCCTTCTCCCTTGGAAAATTCTTCGACACGTGGGATTTTCCCACAATAAAAAGCTAAAACAGAAAAATATGATTTTATGAACCTTAAACAAGGTCCTACGTAATCTTTTTATAAAGATCTTTTGATTTTATTGCAGATTCGAATACTAATTTTCATGGAATCTGATTTTTTAAATTTATTTTGCAAGGAGCACTGAATTGTATAATTACACATCAAACAAGCACTTGCTATGAACTCGGGTGTGAAACTGTTTCCTTGTGTCAAACATTGGGTCCTACTCCCTTTAGAAATTATTCTACACGTGGGAGTTTTCCCACAATAAAGAGCTAAAACAATAAAATATGATTTTATGAACCTTGAAGGTCTTACGTAATCTTTTTATAAAGATCTTTTGATTTTGTTCCAGATTCGAATACTAATTTTCATGGAATCCGATTTTTTTATTTTTTCTGCAAGGCGCACTGAATTGTAGAATTACACATCAAACAACTACTTGCTATGAACTCGGGTGTGAAACTGTTTCATTGTGTCAAACATTGGGTCCTTCTCCCTTAGAAAATTCTTCGACACGTGAGATTTTCCCACAGTAAATAGATAAAAAAATAAAATATGATTTTATGAACCTTGAACAAGATCTTACTTAATCTTTTTATAAAGATCTTTTGATTTTGTTCCAGATTCGAATACTAATTTTCATGGAATCCGATTTTTTTATATATTCTATAAGGTGCATTGAATTGTATAATTACACATCAAACAACAACTTGCTATGAACTCGTGTGTGAAACTGTTTCATTGTGTCAAACATTGGGTCCTTCTCCCTTGGAAAATTCTTCGACACGTGGGAGTTTTCCCACAATAAAAAGCTAAAACAATAAAATATGATTTTATGAACCTTGAACAAGGTCTTACGTAATCTTTTTATAAAGATCTTTTGATTTTGTTCCAGAATCGAATACTAATTTTCATAGAATCGGATTTTTTTATATATTCTGCAAGGCGCACTGAATTGTATAATTACACAACAAACAACCACTTCCTATGAACTCGGGTGTGAAACTGTTTCCTTGTGTCAAACATTGGGTCCTACTCCCTTTAGAAATTATTCTACACGTGGGAGTTTTCCCACAGTAAAAAGCTAAAACAATAAAATATGATTTTACAAACCTTGAACAAGGTCTTACGCAATCTTTTTATAAAAACCTTTTGATTTTGATCAAGATTCGAATACTAATTTTCATGGAATATGATTTTTTTATTTATTCTGCAAGGCGCATTGAATTGTATAATTACACATCAAGCAACCACTTCCTATGAACTCGGGTGTGAAACTGTTTCATTGTGTCAAACATTGGGTCCTTCTCCCTTGGGAAATTCTTCATCATGTGGGACTTTTCCCACAATAAAGAGCTAAAACAATAAAATATGATTTTATGAACCTTGAACAAGGTCCTACGTAATCTTTTTATAAAGATCTTTTGATTTTGTTCCTGATTCGAATACTAATTTTCATGGAATCTGATTTTTTTATTTATTTTGCAAGGCGCACTGAATTGTAGAATTACACATCAAACAACCACTTGCTATGAACTCGGGTGTGAAACTGTTTCATTGTGTCAAACATTGGGTCCTTCTCCCTTGGAAAATTCTTCGACACGTGGGAGTTTTCCCACAATAAAAAGCTAAAACAATAAAATATGATTTTATGAACCTTGAACAAGGTCTTACGTAATCTTTTTATAAAGATCTTTTGATTTTATTGCAGATTCGAATACAAATTTTCATGGAATCTGATTTTTTAAATTTATTTTGCAAGGAGCACTGAATTGTATAATTACACATCAAACAAGCACTTGCTATGAACTCGGGTGTGAAACTGTTTCCTTGTGTCAAACATTGGGTCCTACTCCCTTTAGAAATTATTCTACACGTGGGAGTTTTCCCACAATAAAGAGCTAAAACAATAAAATATGATTTTATGAAGCTTGAAGAAGGTCTTACGTAATCTTTTTATAAAGATCTTTTGATTTTGTTCCAGATTCGAATACTAATTTTCATGGAATCCGATTTTTTTATTTTTTCTGCAAGGCGCACTGAATTGTAGAATTACACATCAAACAACTACTTGCTATGAACTCGGGTGTGAAACTGTTTCATTGTGTCAAACATTGGGTCCTTCTCCCTTAGAAAATTCTTCGACACGTGAAATTTTCCCACAGTAAATAGATAAAACAATAAAATATGATTTTATGAACCTTGAACAAGATCTTACTTAATCTTTTTATAAAGATCTTTTGATTTTGTTCCAGATTCGAATACTAATTTTCATGGAATCCGATTTTTTTATATATTCTGCAAGGTGCATTGAATTGTATAATTACACATCAAACAACCACTTGCTATGAACGCGTGTGTGAAACTGTTTCATTCTGTCAAAGGTCCTTTTCCCTTGGGAAATTCTTCGACACGTGGTAGTTTTCCCATAATAAAAAGCTAAAACAATAAAATATGAGTTTATGAACCTTGAACAAGGTCTTACGTAATCTTTTTATAAAGATCTTTTGATTTTGTTCCAGATTCGAATACTAATTTTCATGGAATCTGATTTTTTTATTTATTTTGCAAGGCGCACTGAATTGTAGAATTACACATCAAACAACCACTTGCTATAAACTCGGGTGTGAAACTGTTTCATTGTGTCAAACATTGGGTCCTTCTCCCTTGGAAAATTCTTCGACACGTGGGAGTTTTCCCACAATAAAAAGCTAAAACAATAAAATATGATTTTATGAACCTTGAACAAGGTCTTACGTAATCTTTTTATAAAGATCTTTTGATTTTATTGCAGATTCGAATACAAATTTTCATGGAATCTGATTTTTTAAATTTATTTTGCAAGGAGCACTGAATTGTATAATTACACATCAAACAAGCACTTGCTATGAACTCGGGTGTGAAACTGTTTCCTTGTGTCAAACATTGGGTCCTACTCCCTTTAGAAATTATTCTACACGTGGGAGTTTTCCCACAATAAAGAGCTAAAACAATAAAATATGATTTTATGAAGCTTGAAGAAGGTCTTACGTAATCTTTTTATAAAGATCTTTTGATTTTGTTCCAGATTCGAATACTAATTTTCATGGAATCCGATTTTTTTATTTTTTCTGCAAGGCGCACTGAATTGTAGAATTACACATCAAACAACTACTTGCTATGAACTCGGGTGTGAAACTGTTTCATTGTGTCAAACATTGGGTCCTTCTCCCTTAGAAAATTCTTCGACACGTGAGATTTTCCCACAGTAAATAGATAAAACAATAAAATATGATTTTATGAACCTTGAACAAGATCTTACTTAATCTTTTTATAAAGATCTTTTGATTTTGTTCCAGATTCGAATACTAATTTTCATGGAATCCGATTTTTTTATATATTCTGCAAGGTGCATTGAATTGTATAATTACACATCAAACAACCACTTGCTATGAACGCGTGTGTGAAACTGTTTCATTCTGTCAAAGGTCCTTTTCCCTTGGGAAATTCTTCGACACGTGGTAGTTTTCCCATAATAAAAAGCTAAAACAATAAAATATGAGTTTATGAACCTTGAACAAGGTCTTACGTAATCTTTTTATAAAGATCTTTTGATTTTGTTCCAGATTCGAATACTAATTTTCATGGAATCTGATTTTTTTATTTATTTTGCAAGGCGCACTGAATTGTAGAATTACACATCAAACAACCACTTGCTATAAACTCGGGTGTGAAACTGTTTCATTGTGTCAAACATTGGGTCCTTCTCCCTTGGAAAATTCTTCGACACGTGGGATTTTCCCACAATAAAAAGCTAAAACAGTAAAATATGATTTTATGAACCTTAAACAAGGTCCTACGTAATCTTTTTATAAAGATCTTTTGATTTTATTGCAGATTCGAATACTAATTTTCATGGAATCTGATTTTTTAAATTTATTTTGCAAGGCGCACTGAATTGTATAATTACATATCAAACAACCACTTGCAATGAACTCGGGTGTAAAACTGTTTCATTGTGTCAAACATTGGATCCTTCTCCCTTGGGAAATTCTTCGACACGTGGGAGTTTTCCCACAATAAAAAGCTAAAACAATAAAATATGATTTTATGAACCTTGAACAAGTTCTTACGTAATCTTTTTATAAAGATCTTTTGATTTTGTTCAAGAATCGAATACTAATTTTCATAGAATCGGATTTTTTTATATATTCTGCAAGGCGCACTGAATTGTATAATTACACAACAAACAACCACTTTCTATGAACTCGGGTGTGAAACTGTTTCATTGTGTCAAACATTGGGTCCTTCTCCCTTGGAAAATTCTTCGACACGTGGGAGTTTTCCCACAATAAAAAGCTAAAACAATAAAATATGATTTTATGAACCTTGAACAAGGTCTTACGTAATCTTTTTATAAAGATCTTTTGATTTTATTGCAGATTCGAATACAAATTTTCATGGAATCTGATTTTTTAAATTTATTTTGCAAGGAGCACTGAATTGTATAATTACACATCAAACAAGCACTTGCTATGAACTCGGGTGTGAAACTGTTTCCTTGTGTCAAACATTGGGTCCTACTCCCTTTAGAAATTATTCTACACGTGGGAGTTTTCCCACAATAAAGAGCTAAAACAATAAAATATGATTTTATGAAGCTTGAAGAAGGTCTTACGTAATCTTTTTATAAAGATCTTTTGATTTTGTTCCAGATTCGAATACTAATTTTCATGGAATCCGATTTTTTTATTTTTTCTGCAAGGCGCACTGAATTGTAGAATTACACATCAAACAACTACTTGCTATGAACTCGGGTGTGAAACTGTTTCATTGTGTCAAACATTGGGTCCTTCTCCCTTAGAAAATTCTTCGACACGTGAGATTTTCCCACAGTAAATAGATAAAACAATAAAATATGATTTTATGAACCTTGAACAAGATCTTACTTAATCTTTTTATAAAGATCTTTTGATTTTGTTCCAGATTCGAATACTAATTTTCATGGAATCCGATTTTTTTATATATTCTGCAAGGTGCATTGAATTGTATAATTACACATCAAACAACCACTTGCTATGAACGCGTGTGTGAAACTGTTTCATTCTGTCAAAGGTCCTTTTCCCTTGGGAAATTCTTCGACACGTGGTAGTTTTCCCATAATAAAAAGCTAAAACAATAAAATATGAGTTTATGAACCTTGAACAAGGTCTTACGTAATCTTTTTATAAAGATCTTTTGATTTTGTTCCAGATTCGAATACTAATTTTCATGGAATCTGATTTTTTTATTTATTTTGCAAGGCGCACTGAATTGTAGAATTACACATCAAACAACCACTTGCTATAAACTCGGGTGTGAAACTGTTTCATTGTGTCAAACATTGGGTCCTTCTCCCTTGGAAAATTCTTCGACACGTGGGAGTTTTCCCACAATAAAAAGCTAAAACAATAAAATATGATTTTATGAACCTTGAACAAGGTCTTACGTAATCTTTTTATAAAGATCTTTTGATTTTATTGCAGATTCGAATACAAATTTTCATGGAATCTGATTTTTTAAATTTATTTTGCAAGGAGCACTGAATTGTATAATTACACATCAAACAAGCACTTGCTATGAACTCGGGTGTGAAACTGTTTCCTTGTGTCAAACATTGGGTCCTACTCCCTTTAGAAATTATTCTACACGTGGGAGTTTTCCCACAATAAAGAGCTAAAACAATAAAATATGATTTTATGAAGCTTGAAGAAGGTCTTACGTAATCTTTTTATAAAGATCTTTTGATTTTGTTCCAGATTCGAATACTAATTTTCATGGAATCCGATTTTTTTATTTTTTCTGCAAGGCGCACTGAATTGTAGAATTACACATCAAACAACTACTTGCTATGAACTCGGGTGTGAAACTGTTTCATTGTGTCAAACATTGGGTCCTTCTCCCTTAGAAAATTCTTCGACACGTGAGATTTTCCCACAGTAAATAGATAAAACAATAAAATATGATTTTATGAACCTTGAACAAGATCTTACTTAATCTTTTTATAAAGATCTTTTGATTTTGTTCCAGATTCGAATACTAATTTTCATGGAATCCGATTTTTTTATATATTCTGCAAGGTGCATTGAATTGTATAATTACACATCAAACAACCACTTGCTATGAACGCGTGTGTGAAACTGTTTCATTCTGTCAAAGGTCCTTTTCCCTTGGGAAATTCTTCGACACGTGGTAGTTTTCCCATAATAAAAAGCTAAAACAATAAAATATGAGTTTATGAACCTTGAACAAGGTCTTACGTAATCTTTTTATAAAGATCTTTTGATTTTGTTCCAGATTCGAATACTAATTTTCATGGAATCTGATTTTTTTATTTATTTTGCAAGGCGCACTGAATTGTAGAATTACACATCAAACAACCACTTGCTATAAACTCGGGTGTGAAACTGTTTCATTGTGTCAAACATTGGGTCCTTCTCCCTTGGAAAATTCTTCGACACGTGGGATTTTCCCACAATAAAAAGCTAAAACAGTAAAATATGATTTTATGAACCTTAAACAAGGTCCTACGTAATCTTTTTATAAAGATCTTTTGATTTTATTGCAGATTCGAATACTAATTTTCATGGAATCTGATTTTTTAAATTTATTTTGCAAGGCGCACTGAATTGTATAATTACATATCAAACAACCACTTGCAATGAACTCGGGTGTAAAACTGTTTCATTGTGTCAAACATTGGATCCTTCTCCCTTGGGAAATTCTTCGACACGTGGGAGTTTTCCCACAATAAAAAGCTAAAACAATAAAATATGATTTTATGAACCTTGAACAAGTTCTTACGTAATCTTTTTATAAAGATCTTTTGATTTTGTTCAAGAATCGAATACTAATTTTCATAGAATCGGATTTTTTTATATATTCTGCAAGGCGCACTGAATTGTATAATTACACAACAAACAACCACTTTCTATGAACTCGGGTGTGAAACTGTTTCCTTGTGTCAAACATTGGGTCCTACTCCCTTTAGAAATTATTCTACATGTGGGAGTTTTCCCACAGTAAAAAGCTAAAACAATAAAATATGATTTTACGAACCTTGAACAAGGTCTTACGCAATTTTTTATAAAGATCTTTTGATTTTGATCAAGATTCGAATACTAATTTTCATGGAATATGATTTTTTTATTTATTCTGCAAGGCGCATTGAATTGTATAATTACACATCAAACAACCACTTGCTATGAACTCGGGTGTGAAACTGTTTCATTGTGTCAAAAATTGGGTCCTTCTCCCTTGGGAAATTCTTCATCATGTGGGAGTTTTCCCACAATAAAGAGCTAAAACAATAAAATATGAGTTTATGAACCTTGAACAAGGTCTTACGTAATCTTTTTATAAAGATCTTTTGATTTTGTTCCAGATTCGAATACTAATTTTCATGGAATCCGATTTTTTTATATATTCTGCAAGGTGCATTGAATTGTATAATTACACATCAAACAACCACTTGCTATGAACTCGTGTGTGAAACTGTTTCATTCTGTCAAACAATGGGTCCTTTTCCCTTGGGAAATTCTTCGACACGTGGTAGTTTTCCCACAATAAAGAGCTAAAACAATAAAATATGAGTTTATGAACCTTGAACAAGGTCTTACGTAATCTTTTTATAAAGATCTTTTGATTTTGTTCCAGATTCGAATACTAATTTTCATGGAATCCGATTTTTTTATATATTCTGCAAGGTGCATTGAATTGTAGAATAACACATAAAACAACCACTTGCTATGAACTCGGGTGTGAAACTGTTTCACTGTGTCAAACATTGGGTCCTTCTCCCTTGGAAAATTCTTCGACACGTGGGACTTTCCCACAATAAAAAGCTAAAACAGTAAAATATGATTTTATGAACCTTGAACAAGGTCCTACGTAATCTTTTTATAAAGATCTTTTGATTTTATTGCAGATTCGAATACAAATTTTCATGGAATCTGATTTTTTAAATTTATTTTGCAAGGCGCACTGAATTGTATAATTACAAATCAAGCAACCACTTCCTATGAACTCGGGTGTGAAGCTGTTTCATTGTGTCAAAAATTGGGTCCTTCTCCCTTGGGAAATTCTTCATCATGTGGGAGTTTTCCCACAGTAAAGAGCTAAAACAATAAAATATGATTTTATGAACCTTGAACAAGGTCTTACGTAATCTTTTTATAAAGATCTTTTGATTTTTTTCCAGATTCGAATACTAATTTTCATGGAATCCGATTTTTTTATATATTCTGCAAGGTGCATTGAATTGTATAATTACACATCAAACAACCACTTGCTATGAACTCGTGTGTGAAACTGTTTCATTCTGTCAAACAATGGGTCCTTTTCCCTTGGGAAATTCTTCGACACGTGGTAGTTTTCCCATAATAAAAAGCTAAAACAATAAAATATGAGTTTATGAACCTTGAACAAGGTCTTACGTAATCTTTTTATAAAGATCTTTTGATTTTGTTCCTGATTCGAATACTAATTTTCATGGAATCTGATTTTTTTATCTATTTTGCAAGGCGCACTGAATTGTAGAATTACACATCAAACAACCACTTGCTATGAACTCGGGTGTGAAACTGTTTCACTGTGCCAAACATTGGGTCCTTCTCCCTTGAAAAATTTTTCGACACGTGGGATTTTCCCACAATAAAAAGCTAAAACAGTAAAATATGATTTTATGAACCTTGAACAAGGTCCTACGTAATCTTTTTATAAAGATCTTTTGATTTTATTGCAGATTCGAATACAAATTTTCATGGAATCTGATTTTTTAAATTTATTTTGCAAGGAGCACTGAATTGTATAATTACACATCAAACAAGCACTTGCTATGAACTCGGGTGTGAAACTGTTTCCTTGTGTCAAACATTGGGTCCTACTGCCTTTAGAAATTATTCTACACGTGGGAGTTTTCCCACAATAAAGAGCTAAAACAATAAAATATGATTTTATGAACCTTGAAGGTCTTACGTAATCTTTTTATAAAGATCTTTTGATTTTGTTCCAGATTCGAATACTAATTTTCATGGAATCCGATTTTTTTATTTTTTCTGCAAGGCGCACTGAATTGTAGAATTACACATCAAACAACTACTTGCTATGAACTCGGGTGTGAAACTGTTTCATTGTGTCAAACATTGGGTCCTTCTCCCTTAGAAAATTCTTCGACACGTGAGATTTTCCCACAGTAAATAGATAAAAAAATAAAATATGATTTTATGAACCTTGAACAAGATCTTACTTAATCTTTTTATAAAGATCTTTTGATTTTGTTCCAGATTCGAATACTAATTTTCATGGAATCCGATTTTTTTATATATTCTGCAAGGTGCATTGAATTGTATAATTACACATCAAACAACAACTTGCTATGAACTCGTGTGTGAAACTGTTTCATTCTGTCAAACAATGGGTCCTTTTCCCTTGGGAAATTCTTCGACACGTGGTAGTTTTCCCATAATAAAAAGCTAAAACAATAAAATATGAGTTTATGAACCTTGAACAAGGTCTTACGTAATCTTTTTATAAAGATCTTTTGATTTTGTTCCAGAATCGAATACTAATTTTCATAGAATCGGATTTTTTTATATATTCTGCAAGGCGCACTGAATTGTATAATTACACAACAAACAACCACTTCCTATGAACTCGGGTGTGAAACTGTTTCCTTGTGTCAAACATTGGGTCCTACTCCCTTTAGAAATTATTCTACACGTGGGAGTTTTCCCACAGTAAAAAGCTAAAACAATAAAATATGATTTTACGAACCTTGAACAAGGTCTTACGCAATCTTTTTATAAAAATCTTTTGATTTTGATCAAGATTCGAATACTAATTTTCATGGAATATGATTTTTTTATTTATTCTGCAAGGCGCATTGAATTGTATAATTACACATCAAGCAACCACTTCCTATGAACTCGGGTGTGAAACTGTTTCATTGTGTCAAACATTGGGTCCTTCTCCCTTGGGAAATTCTTCATCATGTGGGAGTTTTCCCACAATAAAGAGCTAAAACAATAAAATATGATTTTATGAACCTTGAACAAGGTCTTACATAATCTTTTTATAAAGATCTTTTGATTTTGTTCCAGATTCGAATACTAATTTTCATGGAATCCGATTTTTTTATATATTCTGCAAGGTGCATTGAATTGTATAATTACACATCAAACAACCACTTGCTATGAACTCGTGTGTGAAACTGTTTCATTGTGTCAAACATTGGGTCCTTCTCCCTTGGAAAATTCTTCGACACGTGGGAGTTTTCCCACAATAAAAAGCTAAAACAATAAAATATGATTTTATGAACCTTGAACAAGGTCTTACGTAATCTTTTTATAAAGATCTTTTGATTTTATTGCAGATTCGAATACAAATTTTCATGGAATCTGATTTTTTAAATTTATTTTGCAAGGAGCACTGAATTGTATAATTACACATCAAACAAGCACTTGCTATGAACTCGGGTGTGAAACTGTTTCCTTGTGTCAAACATTGGGTCCTACTCCCTTTAGAAATTATTCTACACGTGGGAGTTTTCCCACAATAAAGAGCTAAAACAATAAAATATGATTTTATGAAGCTTGAAGAAGGTCTTACGTAATCTTTTTATAAAGATCTTTTGATTTTGTTCCAGATTCGAATACTAATTTTCATGGAATCCGATTTTTTTATTTTTTCTGCAAGGCGCACTGAATTGTAGAATTACACATCAAACAACTACTTGCTATGAACTCGGGTGTGAAACTGTTTCATTGTGTCAAACATTGGGTCCTTCTCCCTTAGAAAATTCTTCGACACGTGAGATTTTCCCACAGTAAATAGATAAAACAATAAAATATGATTTTATGAACCTTGAACAAGATCTTACTTAATCTTTTTATAAAGATCTTTTGATTTTGTTCCAGATTCGAATACTAATTTTCATGGAATCCGATTTTTTTATATATTCTGCAAGGTGCATTGAATTGTATAATTACACATCAAACAACCACTTGCTATGAACGCGTGTGTGAAACTGTTTCATTCTGTCAAAGGTCCTTTTCCCTTGGGAAATTCTTCGACACGTGGTAGTTTTCCCATAATAAAAAGCTAAAACAATAAAATATGAGTTTATGAACCTTGAACAAGGTCTTACGTAATCTTTTTATAAAGATCTTTTGATTTTGTTCCAGATTCGAATACTAATTTTCATGGAATCTGATTTTTTTATTTATTTTGCAAGGCGCACTGAATTGTAGAATTACACATCAAACAACCACTTGCTATAAACTCGGGTGTGAAACTGTTTCATTGTGTCAAACATTGGGTCCTTCTCCCTTGGAAAATTCTTCGACACGTGGGATTTTCCCACAATAAAAAGCTAAAACAGTAAAATATGATTTTATGAACCTTAAACAAGGTCCTACGTAATCTTTTTATAAAGATCTTTTGATTTTATTGCAGATTCGAATACTAATTTTCATGGAATCTGATTTTTTAAATTTATTTTGCAAGGCGCACTGAATTGTATAATTACATATCAAACAACCACTTGCAATGAACTCGGGTGTAAAACTGTTTCATTGTGTCAAACATTGGATCCTTCTCCCTTGGGAAATTCTTCGACACGTGGGAGTTTTCCCACAATAAAAAGCTAAAACAATAAAATATGATTTTATGAACCTTGAACAAGTTCTTACGTAATCTTTTTATAAAGATCTTTTGATTTTGTTCAAGAATCGAATACTAATTTTCATAGAATCGGATTTTTTTATATATTCTGCAAGGCGCACTGAATTGTATAATTACACAACAAACAACCACTTCCTATGAACTCGGGTGTGAAACTGTTTCCTTGTGTCAAACATTGGGTCCTACTCCCTTTAGAAATTATTCTACATGTGGGAGTTTTCCCACAGTAAAAAGCTAAAACAATAAAATATGATTTTACGAACCTTGAACAAGGTCTTACGCAATCTTTTTATAAAGATCTTTTGATTTTGATCAAGATTCGAATACTAATTTTCATGGAATATGATTTTTTTATTTATTCTGCAAGGCGCATTGAATTGTATAATTACACATCAAACAACCACTTGCTATGAACTCGGGTGTGAAACTGTTTCATTGTGTCAAAAATTGGGTCCTTCTCCCTTGGGAAATTCTTCATCATGTGGGAGTTTTCCCACAATAAAGAGCTAAAACAATAAAATATGAGTTTATGAACCTTGAACAAGGTCTTACGTAATCTTTTTATAAAGATCTTTTGATTTTGTTCCAGATTCGAATACTAATTTTCATGGAATCCGATTTTTTTATATATTCTGCAAGGTGCATTGAATTGTATAATTACACATCAAACAACCACTTGCTATGAACTCGTGTGTGAAACTGTTTCATTCTGTCAAACAATGGGTCCTTTTCCCTTGGGAAATTCTTCGACACGTGGTAGTTTTCCCACAATAAAGAGCTAAAACAATAAAATATGAGTTTATGAACCTTGAACAAGGTCTTACGTAATCTTTTTATAAAGATCTTTTGATTTTGTTCCAGATTCGAATACTAATTTTCATGGAATCCGATTTTTTTATATATTCTGCAAGGTGCATTGAATTGTAGAATAACACATAAAACAACCACTTGCTATGAACTCGGGTGTGAAACTGTTTCACTGTGTCAAACATTGGGTCCTTCTCCCTTGGAAAATTCTTCGACACGTGGGACTTTCCCACAATAAAAAGCTAAAACAGTAAAATATGATTTTATGAACCTTGAACAAGGTCCTACGTAATCTTTTTATAAAGATCTTTTGATTTTATTGCAGATTCGAATACAAATTTTCATGGAATCTGATTTTTTAAATTTATTTTGCAAGGCGCACTGAATTGTATAATTACAAATCAAGCAACCACTTCCTATGAACTCGGGTGTGAAGCTGTTTCATTGTGTCAAAAATTGGGTCCTTCTCCCTTGGGAAATTCTTCATCATGTGGGAGTTTTCCCACAGTAAAGAGCTAAAACAATAAAATATGATTTTATGAACCTTGAACAAGGTCTTACGTAATCTTTTTATAAAGATCTTTTGATTTTTTTCCAGATTCGAATACTAATTTTCATGGAATCCGATTTTTTTATATATTCTGCAAGGTGCATTGAATTGTATAATTACACATCAAACAACCACTTGCTATGAACTCGTGTGTGAAACTGTTTCATTCTGTCAAACAATGGGTCCTTTTCCCTTGGGAAATTCTTCGACACGTGGTAGTTTTCCCATAATAAAAAGCTAAAACAATAAAATATGAGTTTATGAACCTTGAACAAGGTCTTACGTAATCTTTTTATAAAGATCTTTTGATTTTGTTCCTGATTCGAATACTAATTTTCATGGAATCTGATTTTTTTATCTATTTTGCAAGGCGCACTGAATTGTAGAATTACACATCAAACAACCACTTGCTATGAACTCGGGTGTGAAACTGTTTCACTGTGCCAAACATTGGGTCCTTCTCCCTTGAAAAATTTTTCGACACGTGGGATTTTCCCACAATAAAAAGCTAAAACAGTAAAATATGATTTTATGAACCTTGAACAAGGTCCTACGTAATCTTTTTATAAAGATCTTTTGATTTTATTGCAGATTCGAATACAAATTTTCATGGAATCTGATTTTTTAAATTTATTTTGCAAGGAGCACTGAATTGTATAATTACACATCAAACAAGCACTTGCTATGAACTCGGGTGTGAAACTGTTTCCTTGTGTCAAACATTGGGTCCTACTGCCTTTAGAAATTATTCTACACGTGGGAGTTTTCCCACAATAAAGAGCTAAAACAATAAAATATGATTTTATGAACCTTGAAGGTCTTACGTAATCTTTTTATAAAGATCTTTTGATTTTGTTCCAGATTCGAATACTAATTTTCATGGAATCCGATTTTTTTATTTTTTCTGCAAGGCGCACTGAATTGTAGAATTACACATCAAACAACTACTTGCTATGAACTCGGGTGTGAAACTGTTTCATTGTGTCAAACATTGGGTCCTTCTCCCTTAGAAAATTCTTCGACACGTGAGATTTTCCCACAGTAAATAGATAAAAAAATAAAATATGATTTTATGAACCTTGAACAAGATCTTACTTAATCTTTTTATAAAGATCTTTTGATTTTGTTCCAGATTCGAATACTAATTTTCATGGAATCCGATTTTTTTATATATTCTGCAAGGTGCATTGAATTGTATAATTACACATCAAACAACAACTTGCTATGAACTCGTGTGTGAAACTGTTTCATTCTGTCAAACAATGGGTCCTTTTCCCTTGGGAAATTCTTCGACACGTGGTAGTTTTCCCATAATAAAAAGCTAAAACAATAAAATATGAGTTTATGAACCTTGAACAAGGTCTTACGTAATCTTTTTATAAAGATCTTTTGATTTTGTTCCAGAATCGAATACTAATTTTCATAGAATCGGATTTTTTTATATATTCTGCAAGGCGCACTGAATTGTATAATTACACAACAAACAACCACTTCCTATGAACTCGGGTGTGAAACTGTTTCCTTGTGTCAAACATTGGGTCCTACTCCCTTTAGAAATTATTCTACACGTGGGAGTTTTCCCACAGTAAAAAGCTAAAACAATAAAATATGATTTTACGAACCTTGAACAAGGTCTTACGCAATCTTTTTATAAAAATCTTTTGATTTTGATCAAGATTCGAATACTAATTTTCATGGAATATGATTTTTTTATTTATTCTGCAAGGCGCATTGAATTGTATAATTACACATCAAGCAACCACTTCCTATGAACTCGGGTGTGAAACTGTTTCATTGTGTCAAACATTGGGTCCTTCTCCCTTGGGAAATTCTTCATCATGTGGGAGTTTTCCCACAATAAAGAGCTAAAACAATAAAATATGATTTTATGAACCTTGAACAAGGTCTTACATAATCTTTTTATAAAGATCTTTTGATTTTGTTCCAGATTCGAATACTAATTTTCATGGAATCCGATTTTTTTATATATTCTGCAAGGTGCATTGAATTGTATAATTACACATCAAACAACCACTTGCTATGAACTCGTGTGTGAAACTGTTTCATTCTGTCAAACAATGGGTCCTTTTCCCTTGGGAAATTCTTCGACACGTGGTAGTTTTCCCATAATAAAAAGCTAAAACAATAAAATATGAGTTTATGAACCTTGAACAAGGTCTTACGTAATCTTTTTATAAAGATCTTTTGATTTTGTTCCAGATTCGAATACTAATTTTCATGGAATCTGATTTATTTATTTTTTTTCATTGTGTCAAACATTGGGTCCTTCTCCCTTGGAAAATTCTTCGACACGTGGGATTTTCCCACAATAAAAAGCTAAAACAGTAAAATATGATTTTATGAACCTTGAACAAGGTCCTACGTAATCTTTTTATAAAGATCTTTTGATTTTATTGCAGATTCGAATACAAATTTTCATGGAATCTGATTTTTTAAATTTATTTTGCAAGGCGCACTGAATTGTATAATTACATATCAAACAACCACTTGCAATGAACTCGGGTGTAAAACTGTTTCATTGTGTCAAACATTGGATCCTTCTCCCTTGGGAAATTCTTCGACACGTGGGAGTTTTCCCACAATAAAAAGCTAAAACAATAAAATATGATTTTATGAACCTTGAACAAGTTCTTACGTAATCTTTTTATAAAGATCTTTTGATTTTGTTCCAGAATCGAATACTAATTTTCATAGAATCGGATTTTTTTATATATTCTGCAAGGCGCACTGAATTGTATAATTACACAACAAACAACCACTTCCTATGAACTCGGGTGTGAAACTGTTTCCTTGTGTCAAACATTGGGTCCTACTCCCTTTAGAAATTATTCTACACGTGGGAGTTTTCCCACAGTAAAAAGCTAAAACAATAAAATATGATTTTACGAACCTTGAACAAGGTCTTACGCAATCTTTTTATAAAAATCTTTTGATTTTGATCAAGATTCGAATACTAATTTTCATGGAATATGATTTTTTTATTTATTCTGCAAGGCGCATTGAATTGTATAATTACACATCAAACAACCACTTGCTATGAACTCGTGTGTGAAACTGTTTCATTCTGTCAAACAATGGGTCCTTTTCCCTTGGGAAATTCTTCGACACGTGGTAGTTTTCCCACAATAAAGAGCTAAAACAATAAAATATGAGTTTATGAACCTTGAACAAGGTCTTACGTAATCTTTTTATAAAGATCTTTTGATTTTGTTCCAGATTCGAATACTAATTTTCATGGAATCCGATTTTTTTATATATTCTGCAAGGTGCATTGAATTGTAGAATAACACATAAAACAACCACTTGCTATGAACTCGGGTGTGAAACTGTTTCACTGTGTCAAACATTGGGTCCTTCTCCCTTGGAAAATTCTTCGACACGTGGGACTTTCCCACAATAAAAAGCTAAAACAGTAAAATATGATTTTATGAACCTTGAACAAGGTCCTACGTAATCTTTTTATAAAGATCTTTTGATTTTATTGCAGATTCGAATACAAATTTTCATGGAATCTGATTTTTTAAATTTATTTTGCAAGGCGCACTGAATTGTATAATTACAAATCAAGCAACCACTTCCTATGAACTCGGGTGTGAAGCTGTTTCATTGTGTCAAAAATTGGGTCCTACTCCCTTTAGAAATTCTTCGACACGTGGTAGTTTTCCCACAATAAAGAGCTAAAACAATAAAATATGAGTTTATGAACCTTGAACAAGGTCTTACGTAATCTTTTTATAAAGATCTTTTGATTTTGTTCCAGATTCGAATACTAATTTTCATGGAATCCGATTTTTTTATATATTCTGCAAGGTGCATTGAATTGTAGAATAACACATAAAACAACCACTTGCTATGAACTCGGGTGTGAAACTGTTTCACTGTGTCAAACATTGGGTCCTTCTCCCTTGGAAAATTCTTCGACACGTGGGACTTTCCCACAATAAAAAGCTAAAACAGTAAAATATGATTTTATGAACCTTGAACAAGGTCCTACGTAATCTTTTTATAAAGATCTTTTGATTTTGTTCCAGAATCGAATACTAATTTTCATAGAATCGGATTTTTTTATATATTCTGCAAGGCGCACTGAATTGTATAATTACACAACAAACAACCACTTCCTATGAACTCGGGTGTGAAACTGTTTCCTTGTGTCAAACATTGGGTCCTACTCCCTTTAGAAATTATTCTACACGTGGGAGTTTTCCCACAATAAAGAGCTAAAACAATAAAATATGAGTTTATGAACCTTGAACAAGGTCTTACGTAATCTTTTTATAAAGATCTTTTGATTTTGTTCCAGATTCGAATACTAATTTTCATGGAATCCGATTTTTTTATATATTCTGCAAGGTGCATTGAATTGTATAATTACACATCAAACAACCACTTGCTATGAACTCGTGTGTGAAACTGTTTCATTCTGTCAAACAATGGGTCCTTTTCCCTTGGGAAATTCTTCGACACGTGGTAGTTTTCCCACAATAAAGAGCTAAAACAATAAAATATGAGTTTATGAACCTTGAACAAGGTCTTACGTAATCTTTTTATAAAGATCTTTTGATTTTGTTCCAGATTCGAATACTAATTTTCATGGAATCCGATTTTTTTATATATTCTGCAAGGTGCATTGAATTGTAGAATAACACATAAAACAACCACTTGCTATGAACTCGGGTGTGAAACTGTTTCACTGTGTCAAACATTGGGTCCTTCTCCCTTGGAAAATTCTTCGACACGTGGGACTTTCCCACAATAAAAAGCTAAAACAGTAAAATATGATTTTATGAACCTTGAACAAGGTCCTACGTAATCTTTTTATAAAGATCTTTTGATTTTATTGCAGATTCGAATACAAATTTTCATGGAATCTGATTTTTTAAATTTATTTTGCAAGGCGCACTGAATTGTATAATTACAAATCAAGCAACCACTTCCTATGAACTCGGGTGTGAAGCTGTTTCATTGTGTCAAAAATTGGGTCCTTCTCCCTTGGGAAATTCTTCATCATGTGGGAGTTTTCCCACAGTAAAGAGCTAAAACAATAAAATATGATTTTATGAACCTTGAACAAGGTCTTACGTAATCTTTTTATAAAGATCTTTTGATTTTATTGCAGATTCGAATACTAATTTTCATGGAATCCGATTTTTTTATATATTCTGCAAGGTGCATTGAATTGTATAATTACACATCAAACAACCACTTGCTATGAACTCGTGTGTGAAACTGTTTCATTCTGTCAAACAATGGGTCCTTTTCCCTTGGGAAATTCTTCGACACGTGGTAGTTTTCCCATAATAAAAAGCTAAAACAATAAAATATGAGTTTATGAACCTTGAACAAGGTCTTACGTAATCTTTTTATAAAGATCTTTTGATTTTGTTCCTGATTCGAATACTAATTTTCATGGAATCTGATTTTTTTATCTATTTTGCAAGGCGCACTGAATTGTAGAATTACACATCAAACAACCACTTGCTATGAACTCGGGTGTGAAACTGTTTCACTGTGCCAAACATTGGGTCCTTCTCCCTTGAAAAATTTTTCGACACGTGGGATTTTCCCACAATAAAAAGCTAAAACAGTAAAATATGATTTTATGAACCTTGAACAAGGTCCTACGTAATCTTTTTATAAAGATCTTTTGATTTTATTGCAGATTCGAATACAAATTTTCATGGAATCTGATTTTTTAAATTTATTTTGCAAGGAGCACTGAATTGTATAATTACACATCAAACAAGCACTTGCTATGAACTCGGGTGTGAAACTGTTTCCTTGTGTCAAACATTGGGTCCTACTGCCTTTAGAAATTATTCTACACGTGGGAGTTTTCCCACAATAAAGAGCTAAAACAATAAAATATGATTTTATGAACCTTGAAGGTCTTACGTAATCTTTTTATAAAGATCTTTTGATTTTGTTCCAGATTCGAATACTAATTTTCATGGAATCCGATTTTTTTATTTTTTCTGCAAGGCGCACTGAATTGTAGAATTACACATCAAACAACTACTTGCTATGAACTCGGGTGTGAAACTGTTTCATTGTGTCAAACATTGGGTCCTTCTCCCTTAGAAAATTCTTCGACACGTGAGATTTTCCCACAGTAAATAGATAAAAAAATAAAATATGATTTTATGAACCTTGAACAAGATCTTACTTAATCTTTTTATAAAGATCTTTTGATTTTGTTCCAGATTCGAATACTAATTTTCATGGAATCCGATTTTTTTATATATTCTGCAAGGTGCATTGAATTGTATAATTACACATCAAACAACAACTTGCTATGAACTCGTGTGTGAAACTGTTTCATTCTGTCAAACAATGGGTCCTTTTCCCTTGGGAAATTCTTCGACACGTGGTAGTTTTCCCATAATAAAAAGCTAAAACAATAAAATATGAGTTTATGAACCTTGAACAAGGTCTTACGTAATCTTTTTATAAAGATCTTTTGATTTTGTTCCAGAATCGAATACTAATTTTCATAGAATCGGATTTTTTTATATATTCTGCAAGGCGCACTGAATTGTATAATTACACAACAAACAACCACTTCCTATGAACTCGGGTGTGAAACTGTTTCCTTGTGTCAAACATTGGGTCCTACTCCCTTTAGAAATTATTCTACACGTGGGAGTTTTCCCACAGTAAAAAGCTAAAACAATAAAATATGATTTTACGAACCTTGAACAAGGTCTTACGCAATCTTTTTATAAAAATCTTTTGATTTTGATCAAGATTCGAATACTAATTTTCATGGAATATGATTTTTTTATTTATTCTGCAAGGCGCATTGAATTGTATAATTACACATCAAGCAACCACTTCCTATGAACTCGGGTGTGAAACTGTTTCATTGTGTCAAACATTGGGTCCTTCTCCCTTGGGAAATTCTTCATCATGTGGGAGTTTTCCCACAATAAAGAGCTAAAACAATAAAATATGATTTTATGAACCTTGAACAAGGTCTTACATAATCTTTTTATAAAGATCTTTTGATTTTGTTCCAGATTCGAATACTAATTTTCATGGAATCCGATTTTTTTATATATTCTGCAAGGTGCATTGAATTGTATAATTACACATCAAACAACCACTTGCTATGAACTCGTGTGTGAAACTGTTTCATTCTGTCAAACAATGGGTCCTTTTCCCTTGGGAAATTCTTCGACACGTGGTAGTTTTCCCATAATAAAAAGCTAAAACAATAAAATATGAGTTTATGAACCTTGAACAAGGTCTTACGTAATCTTTTTATAAAGATCTTTTGATTTTGTTCCAGATTCGAATACTAATTTTCATGGAATCTGATTTATTTATTTTTTTTCATTGTGTCAAACATTGGGTCCTTCTCCCTTGGAAAATTCTTCGACACGTGGGATTTTCCCACAATAAAAAGCTAAAACAGTAAAATATGATTTTATGAACCTTGAACAAGGTCCTACGTAATCTTTTTATAAAGATCTTTTGATTTTATTGCAGATTCGAATACAAATTTTCATGGAATCTGATTTTTTAAATTTATTTTGCAAGGCGCACTGAATTGTATAATTACATATCAAACAACCACTTGCAATGAACTCGGGTGTAAAACTGTTTCATTGTGTCAAACATTGGATCCTTCTCCCTTGGGAAATTCTTCGACACGTGGGAGTTTTCCCACAATAAAAAGCTAAAACAATAAAATATGATTTTATGAACCTTGAACAAGTTCTTACGTAATCTTTTTATAAAGATCTTTTGATTTTGTTCCAGAATCGAATACTAATTTTCATAGAATCGGATTTTTTTATATATTCTGCAAGGCGCACTGAATTGTATAATTACACAACAAACAACCACTTCCTATGAACTCGGGTGTGAAACTGTTTCCTTGTGTCAAACATTGGGTCCTACTCCCTTTAGAAATTATTCTACACGTGGGAGTTTTCCCACAGTAAAAAGCTAAAACAATAAAATATGATTTTACGAACCTTGAACAAGGTCTTACGCAATCTTTTTATAAAAATCTTTTGATTTTGATCAAGATTCGAATACTAATTTTCATGGAATATGATTTTTTTATTTATTCTGCAAGGCGCATTGAATTGTATAATTACACATCAAACAACCACTTGCTATGAACTCTTGTGTGAAACTGTTTCATTCTGTCAAACAATGGGTCCTTTTCCCTTGGGAAATTCTTCGACACGTGGTAGTTTTCCCATAATAAAAAGCTAAAACAATAAAATATGAGTTTATGAACCTTGAACAAGGTCTTACGTAATCTTTTTATAAAGATCTTTAGATTTTGTCCCAGATTCGAATACTAATTTTCATGGAATCTGATTTTTTTATTTATTTTGCAAGGCGCACTGAATTGTAGAATTACACATCAAACAACCACTTGCTATGAACTCGGGTGTGAAACTGTTTCATTGTGTCAAACATTGGGTCCTTCTCCCTTAGAAAATTCTTCGACACGTGAGATTTTCCCACAGTAAATAGATAAAAAAATAAAATATGATTTTATGAACCTTGAACAAGATCTTACTTAATCTTTTTATAAAGATCTTTTGATTTTGTTCCAGATTCGAATACTAATTTTCATGGAATCCGATTTTTTTATATATTCTGCAAGGTGCATTGAATTGTATAATTACACATCAAACAACAACTTGCTATGAACTCGTGTGTGAAACTGTTTCATTCTGTCAAACAATGGGTCCTTTTCCCTTGGGAAATTCTTCGACACGTGGTAGTTTTCCCATAATAAAAAGCTAAAACAATAAAATATGAGTTTATGAACCTTGAACAAGGTCTTACGTAATCTTTTTATAAAGATCTTTTGATTTTGTTCCAGAATCGAATACTAATTTTCATAGAATCGGATTTTTTTATATATTCTGCAAGGCGCACTGAATTGTATAATTACACAACAAACAACCACTTCCTATGAACTCGGGTGTGAAACTGTTTCCTTGTGTCAAACATTGGGTCCTACTCCCTTTAGAAATTATTCTACACGTGGGAGTTTTCCCACAGTAAAAAGCTAAAACAATAAAATATGATTTTACGAACCTTGAACAAGGTCTTACGCAATCTTTTTATAAAAATCTTTTGATTTTGATCAAGATTCGAATACTAATTTTCATGGAATATGATTTTTTTATTTATTCTGCAAGGCGCATTGAATTGTATAATTACACATCAAGCAACCACTTCCTATGAACTCGGGTGTGAAACTGTTTCATTGTGTCAAACATTGGGTCCTTCTCCCTTGGGAAATTCTTCATCATGTGGGAGTTTTCCCACAATAAAGAGCTAAAACAATAAAATATGATTTTATGAACCTTGAACAAGGTCTTACATAATCTTTTTATAAAGATCTTTTGATTTTGTTCCAGATTCGAATACTAATTTTCATGGAATCCGATTTTTTTATATATTCTGCAAGGTGCATTGAATTGTATAATTACACATCAAACAACCACTTGCTATGAACTCGTGTGTGAAACTGTTTCATTCTGTCAAACAATGGGTCCTTTTCCCTTGGGAAATTCTTCGACACGTGGTAGTTTTCCCATAATAAAAAGCTAAAACAATAAAATATGAGTTTATGAACCTTGAACAAGGTCTTACGTAATCTTTTTATAAAGATCTTTTGATTTTGTTCCAGATTCGAATACTAATTTTCATGGAATCTGATTTATTTATTTTTTTTCATTGTGTCAAACATTGGGTCCTTCTCCCTTGGAAAATTCTTCGACACGTGGGATTTTCCCACAATAAAAAGCTAAAACAGTAAAATATGATTTTATGAACATTGAACAAGGTCCTACGTAATCTTTTTATAAAGATCTTTTGATTTTATTGCAGATTCGAATACAAATTTTCATGGAATCTGATTTTTTAAATTTATTTTGCAAGGCGCACTGAATTGTATAATTACATATCAAACAACCACTTGCAATGAACTCGGGTGTAAAACTGTTTCATTGTGTCAAACATTGGATCCTTCTCCCTTGGGAAATTCTTCGACACGTGGGAGTTTTCCCACAATAAAAAGCTAAAACAATAAAATATGATTTTATGAACCTTGAACAAGGTCTTACGTAATCTTTTTATAAAGATCTTTTGATTTTGTTCCAGAATCGAATACTAATTTTCATAGAATCGGATTTTTTTATATATTCTGCAAGGCGCACTGAATTGTATAATTACACAACAAACAACCACTTCCTATGAACTCGGGTGTGAAACTGTTTCCTTGTGTCAAACATTGGGTCCTACTCCCTTTAGAAATTATTCTACACGTGGGAGTTTTCCCACAGTAAAAAGCTAAAACAATAAAATATGATTTTACGAACCTTGAACAAGGTCTTACGCAATCTTTTTATAAAAATCTTTTGATTTTGATCAAGATTCGAATACTAATTTTCATGGAATATGATTTTTTTATTTATTCTGCAAGGCGCATTGAATTGTATAATTACACATCAAGCAACCACTTCCTATGAACTCGGGTGTGAAACTGTTTCATTGTGTCAAACATTGGGTCCTTCTCCCTTGGGAAATTCTTCATCATGTGGGAGTTTTCCCACAATAAAGAGCTAAAACAATAAAATATGATTTTATGAACCTTGAACAAGGTCTTACATAATCTTTTTATAAAGATCTTTTGATTTTGTTCCAGATTCGAATACTAATTTTCATGGAATCCGATTTTTTTATATATTCTGCAAGGTGCATTGAATTGTATAATTACACATCAAACAACCACTTGCTATGAACTCGTGTGTGAAACTGTTTCATTCTGTCAAACAATGGGTCCTTTTCCCTTGGGAAATTCTTCGACACGTGGTAGTTTTCCCATAATAAAAAGCTAAAACAATAAAATATGAGTTTATGAACCTTGAACAAGGTCTTACGTAATCTTTTTATAAAGATCTTTTGATTTTGTTCCAGATTCGAATACTAATTTTCATGGAATCTGATTTATTTATTTTTTTTCATTGTGTCAAACATTGGGTCCTTCTCCCTTGGAAAATTCTTCGACACGTGGGATTTTCCCACAATAAAAAGCTAAAACAGTAAAATATGATTTTATGAACCTTGAACAAGGTCCTACGTAATCTTTTTATAAAGATCTTTTGATTTTATTGCAGATTCGAATACAAATTTTCATGGAATCTGATTTTTTAAATTTATTTTGCAAGGCGCACTGAATTGTATAATTACATATCAAACAACCACTTGCAATGAACTCGGGTGTAAAACTGTTTCATTGTGTCAAACATTGGATCCTTCTCCCTTGGGAAATTCTTCGACACGTGGGAGTTTTCCCACAATAAAAAGCTAAAACAATAAAATATGATTTTATGAACCTTGAACAAGTTCTTACGTAATCTTTTTATAAAGATCTTTTGATTTTGTTCCAGAATCGAATACTAATTTTCATAGAATCGGATTTTTTTATATATTCTGCAAGGCGCACTGAATTGTATAATTACACAACAAACAACCACTTCCTATGAACTCGGGTGTGAAACTGTTTCCTTGTGTCAAACATTGGGTCCTACTCCCTTTAGAAATTATTCTACACGTGGGAGTTTTCCCACAGTAAAAAGCTAAAACAATAAAATATGATTTTACGAACCTTGAACAAGGTCTTACGCAATCTTTTTATAAAAATCTTTTGATTTTGATCAAGATTCGAATACTAATTTTCATGGAATATGATTTTTTTATTTATTCTGCAAGGCGCATTGAATTGTATAATTACACATCAAACAACCACTTGCTATGAACTCTTGTGTGAAACTGTTTCATTCTGTCAAACAATGGGTCCTTTTCCCTTGGGAAATTCTTCGACACGTGGTAGTTTTCCCATAATAAAAAGCTAAAACAATAAAATATGAGTTTATGAACCTTGAACAAGGTCTTACGTAATCTTTTTATAAAGATCTTTAGATTTTGTCCCAGATTCGAATACTAATTTTCATGGAATCTGATTTTTTTATTTATTTTGCAAGGCGCACTGAATTGTAGAATTACACATCAAACAACCACTTGCTATGAACTCGGGTGTGAAACTGTTTCATTGTGTCAAACATTGGGTCCTTCTCCCTTGGAAAATTCTTCGACACGTGGGATTTTCCCACAATAAAAAGCTAAAACAGTAAAATATGATTTTATGAACCTTGAACAAGGTCCTACGTAATCTTTTTATAAAGATCTTTTGATTTTGTTCCAGATTCGAATACTAATTTTCATGGAATCCGATTTTTTTATATATTCTGCAAGGTGCATTGAATTGTATAATTACACATCAAACAACAACTTGCTATGAACTCGTGTGTGAAACTGTTTCATTCTGTCAAACAATGGGTCCTTTTCCCTTGGGAAATTCTTCGACACGTGGTAGTTTTCCCATAATAAAAAGCTAAAACAATAAAATATGAGTTTATGAACCTTGAACAAGGTCTTACGTAATCTTTTTATAAAGATCTTTTGATTTTGTTCCTGATTCGAATACTAATTTTCATGGAATCTGATTTTTTTATTTATTTTGCAAGGCGCACTGACTTGTACAATTACACATCAAACAACCACTTGCTATGAACTCGGGTGTGAAACTGTTTCATTGTGTCAAACATTGGGTCCTTCTCCCTTGGGAAATTCTTCGACACGTGGGAGTTTTCCCACAATAAAAAGCTAAAACAATAAAATATGATTTTATGAACCTTGAACAAGGTCTTACGTAATCTTTTTATAAAGATCTTTTGATTTTGTTCCAGAATCGAATACTAATTTTCATAGAATCGGATTTTTTTATATATTCTGCAAGGCGCACTGAATTGTATAATTACACAACAAACAACCACTTCCTATGAACTCGGGTGTGAAACTGTTTCCTTGTGTCAAACATTGGGTCCTACTCCCTTTAGAAATTATTCTACACGTGGGAGTTTTCCCACAGTAAAAAGCTAAAACAATAAAATATGATTTTACGAACCTTGAACAAGGTCTTACGCAATCTTTTTATAAAAATCTTTTGATTTTGATCAAGATTCAAATACTAATTTTCATGGAATATGATTTTTTTATTTATTCTGCAAGGCGCATTGAATTGTATAATTACACATCAAGCAACCACTTCCTATGAACTCGGGTGTGAAACTGTTTCATTGTGTCAAACATTGGGTCCTTCTCCCTTGGGAAATTCTTCATCATGTGGGAGTTTTCCCACAATAAAGAGCTAAAACAATAAAATATGATTTTATGAACCTTGAACAAGGTCTTACATAATCTTTTTATAAAGGTCTTTTAATTTTGATCCAGATTCGAATACTAATTTTCATGGAATCCGATTTTTTTATATATTCTGCAAGGTGCATTGAATTGTATAATTACACATCAAACAACCACTTGCTATGAACTCTTGTGTGAAACTGTTTCATTCTGTCAAACAATGGGTCCTTTTCCCTTGGGAAATTCTTCGACACGTGGTAGTTTTCCCATAATAAAAAGCTAAAACAATAAAATATGAGTTTATGAACCTTGAACAAGGTCTTACGTAATCTTTTTATAAAGATCTTTAGATTTTGTCCCAGATTCGAATACTAATTTTCATGGAATCTGATTTTTTTATTTATTTTGCAAGGCGCACTGAATTGTAGAATTACACATCAAACAACCACTTGCTATGAACTCGGGTGTGAAACTGTTTCATTGTGTCAAACATTGGGTCCTTCTCCCTTGGAAAATTCTTCGACACGTGGGATTTTCCCACAATAAAAAGCTAAAACAGTAAAATATGATTTTATGAACCTTGAACAAGGTCCTACGTAATCTTTTTATAAAGATCTTTTGATTTTATTGCAGATTCGAACACTAATTTTCATGGAATCTGATTTTTTAAATTTATTTTGCAAGGAGCACTGAATTGTATAATTACACATCAAACAAGCACTTGCTATGAACTCGGGTGTGAAACTGTTTCCTTGTGTCAAACATTGGGTCCTACTCCCTTTAGAAATTATTCTACACGTGGGAGTTTTCCCACAATAAAGAGCTAAAACAATAAAATATGATTTTATGAAGCTTGAAGAAGGTCTTACGTAATCTTTTTATAAAGATCTTTTGATTTTGTTCCAGATTCGAATACTAATTTTCATGGAATCCAATTTTTTTATTTTTTCTGCAAGGCGCACTGAATTGTAGAATTACACATCAAACAACTACTTGCTATGAACTCGGGTGTGAAACTGTTTCATTGTGTCAAACATTGGGTCCTTCTCCCTTAGAAAATTCTTCGACACGTGAGATTTTCCCACAGTAAATAGATAAAACAATAAAATATGATTTTATGAACCTTGAACAAGGTCTTACGTAATCTTTTTATAAAGATCTTTTGATTTTGTTCCAGATTCGAATACTAATTTTCATGGAATCTGATTTTTTTATTTATTTTGCAAGGCGCACTGAATTGTAGAATTACACATCAAACAACCACTTGCTATAAACTCGGGTGTGAAACTGTTTCATTGTGTCAAACATTGGGTCCTTCTCCCTTGGAAAATTCTTCGACACGTGGGATTTTCCCACAATAAAAAGCTAAAACAGTAAAATATGATTTTATGAACCTTAAACAAGGTCCTACGTAATCTTTTTATAAAGATCTTTTGATTTTATTGCAGATTCGAATACTAATATTCATGGAATCTGATTTTTTAAATTTATTTTGCAAGGCGCACTGAATTGTATAATTACATATCAAACAACCACTTGCAATGAACTCGGGTGTAAAACTGTTTCATTGTGTCAAACATTGGATCCTTCTCCCTTGGGAAATTCTTCGACACGTGGGAGTTTTCCCACAATAAAAAGCTAAAACAATAAAATATGATTTTATGAACCTTGAACAAGTTCTTACGTAATCTTTTTATAAAGATCTTTTGATTTTGTTCAAGAATCGAATACTAATTTTCATAGAATCGGATTTTTTTATATATTCTGCAAGGCGCACTGAATCGTATAATTACACAACAAACAACCACTTCCTATGAACTCGGGTGTGAAACTGTTTCCTTGTGTCAAACATTGAGTCCTACTCCCTTTAGAAATTATTCTACACGTGGGAGTTTTCCCACAGTAAAAAGCTAAAACAATAAAATATGATTTTACGAACCTTGAACAAGGTCTTACGCAATCTTTTTATAAAGATCTTTTGATTTTGATCAAGATTCGAATACTAATTTTCATGGAATCTGATTTTTTTATTTATTTTGCAAGGCGCACTGAATTGTAGAATAACACATAAAACAACCACTTGCTATGAACTCGGGTGTGAAACTGTTTCACTGTGTCAAACATTGGGTCCTTCTTTCTTGGAAAATTCTTCGACACGTGGGACTTTCCCACAATAAAAAGCTAAAACAGTAAAATATGATTTTATGAACCTTGAACAAGGTCCTACGTAATCTTTTTATAAAGATCTTTTGATTTTATTGCAGATTCGAATACAAATTTTCATGGAATCTGATTTTTTAAATTTATTTTGCAAGCCGCACTGAATTGTATAATTACACATCAAGCAACCACTTCCTATGAACTCGGGTGTGAAACTGTTTCATTGTGTCAAAAATTGGGTCCTTCTCCCTTGGGAAATTCTTCATCATGTGGGAGTTTTCCCACAGTAAAGAGCTAAAACAATAAAATATGATTTTATGAACCTTGGACAAGGTCTTACGTAATCTTTTTATAAAGATCTTTTGATTTTTTTCCAGATTCGAATACTAATTTTCATGGAATCCGATTTTTTTATATATTCTGCAAGGTGCATTGAATTGTATAATTACACATCAAACAACCACTTGCTATGAACTCGTGTGTGAAACTGTTTCATTCTGTCAAACAATGGGTCCTTTTCCCTTGGGAAATTCTTCGACACGTGGTAGTTTTCCCATAATAAAAAGCTAAAACAATAAAATATGAGTTTATGAACCTTGAACAAGGTCTTACGTAATCTTTTTATAAAGATCTTTTGATTTTGTTCCTGATTCGAATACTAATTTTCATGGAATCTGATTTTTTTATTTATTTTGCAAGGCGCACTGAATTGTAGAATTACACATCAAACAACCACTTGCTATGAACTCGGGTGTGAAACTGTTTCACTGTGCCAAACATTGGGTCCTTCTCCCTTGAAAAATTTTTCGACACGTGGGATTTTCCCACAATAAAAAGCTAAAACAGTAAAATATGATTTTATGAACCTTGAACAAGGTTCTACGTAATCTTTTTATAAAGATCTTTTGATTTTATTGCAGATTCGAATACAAATTTTCATGGAATCTGATTTTTTAAATTTATTTTGCAAGGAGCACTGAATTGTATAATTACACATCAAACAAGCACTTGCTATGAACTCGGGTGTGAAACTGTTTCCTTGTGTCAAACATTGGGTCCTACTCCCTTTAGAAATTATTCTACACGTGGGAGTTTTCCCACAATAAAGAGCTAAAACAATAAAATATGATTTTATGAACCTTGAAGGTCTTACGTAATCTTTTTATAAAGATCTTTTGATTTTGTTCCAGATTCGAATACTAATTTTCATGGAATCCGATTTTTTTATTTTTTCTGCAAGGCGCACTGAATTGTAGAATTACACATCAAACAACTACTTGCTATGAACTCGGGTGTGAAACTGTTTCATTGGGTCAAACATTGGGTCCTTCTCCCTTGGGAAATTCTTCATCATGTGGGAGTTTTCCCACAATAAAGAGCTAAAACAATAAAATATGATTTTATGAACCTTGAACAAGGTCTTACATAATCTTTTTATAAAGGTCTTTTAATTTTGATCCAGATTCGAATACTAATTTTCATGGAATCCGATTTTTTTATATATTCTGCAAGGTGCATTGAATTGTATAATTACACATCAAACAACCACTTGCTATGAACTCTTGTGTGAAACTGTTTCATTCTGTCAAACAATGGGTCCTTTTCCCTTGGGAAATTCTTCGACACGTGGTAGTTTTCCCATAATAAAAAGCTAAAACAATAAAATATGAGTTTATGAACCTTGAACAAGGTCTTACGTAATCTTTTTATAAAGATCTTTAGATTTTGTCCCAGATTCGAATACTAATTTTCATGGAATCTGATTTTTTTATTTATTTTGCAAGGCGCACTGAATTGTAGAATTACACATCAAACAACCACTTGCTATGAACTCGGGTGTGAAACTGTTTCATTGTGTCAAACATTGGGTCCTTCTCCCTTGGAAAATTCTTCGACACGTGGGATTTTCCCACAATAAAAAGCTAAAACAGTAAAATATGATTTTATGAACCTTGAACAAGGTCCTACGTAATCTTTTTATAAAGATCTTTTGATTTTATTGCAGATTCGAATACAAATTTTCATGGAATCTGATTTTTTAAATTTATTTTGCAAGGAGCACTGAATTGTATAATTACACATCAAACAAGCACTTGCTATGAACTCGGGTGTGAAACTGTTTCCTTGTGTCAAACATTGGGTCCTACTCCCTTTAGAAATTATTCTACACGTGGGAGTTTTCCCACAATAAAGAGCTAAAACAATAAAATATGATTTTATGAAGCTTGAAGAAGGTCTTACGTAATCTTTTTATAAAGATCTTTTGATTTTGTTCCAGATTCGAATACTAATTTTCATGGAATCCGATTTTTTTATTTTTTCTGCAAGGCGCACTGAATTGTAGAATTACACATCAAACAACTACTTGCTATGAACTCGGGTGTGAAACTGTTTCATTGTGTCAAACATTGGGTCCTTCTCCCTTAGAAAATTCTTCGACACGTGAGATTTTCCCACAGTAAATAGATAAAACAATAAAATATGATTTTATGAACCTTGAACAAGATCTTACTTAATCTTTTTATAAAGATCTTTTGATTTTGTTCCAGATTCGAATACTAATTTTCATGGAATCCGATTTTTTTATATATTCTGCAAGGTGCATTGAATTGTATAATTACACATCAAACAACCACTTGCTATGAACGCGTGTGTGAAACTGTTTCATTCTGTCAAAGGTCCTTTTCCCTTGGGAAATTCTTCGACACGTGGTAGTTTTCCCATAATAAAAAGCTAAAACAATAAAATATGAGTTTATGAACCTTGAACAAGGTCTTACGTAATCTTTTTATAAAGATCTTTTGATTTTGTTCCAGATTCGAATACTAATTTTCATGGAATCTGATTTTTTTATTTATTTTGCAAGGCGCACTGAATTGTAGAATTACACATCAAACAACCACTTGCTATAAACTCGGGTGTGAAACTGTTTCATTGTGTCAAACATTGGGTCCTTCTCCCTTGGAAAATTCTTCGACACGTGGGATTTTCCCACAATAAAAAGCTAAAACAGTAAAATATGATTTTATGAACCTTAAACAAGGTCCTACGTAATCTTTTTATAAAGATCTTTTGATTTTATTGCAGATTCGAATACTAATTTTCATGGAATCTGATTTTTTAAATTTATTTTGCAAGGCGCACTGAATTGTATAATTACATATCAAACAACCACTTGCAATGAACTCGGGTGTAAAACTGTTTCATTGTGTCAAACATTGGATCCTTCTCCCTTGGGAAATTCTTCGACACGTGGGAGTTTTCCCACAATAAAAAGCTAAAACAATAAAATATGATTTTATGAACCTTGAACAAGTTCTTACGTAATCTTTTTATAAAGATCTTTTGATTTTGTTCAAGAATCGAATACTAATTTTCATAGAATCGGATTTTTTTATATATTCTGCAAGGCGCACTGAATTGTATAATTACACAACAAACAACCACTTCCTATGAACTCGGGTGTGAAACTGTTTCCTTGTGTCAAACATTGGGTCCTACTCCCTTTAGAAATTATTCTACACGTGGGAGTTTTCCCACAGTAAAAAGCTAAAACAATAAAATATGATTTTACGAAACTTGAACAAGGTCTTACGCAATCTTTTTATAAAGATCTTTTGATTTTGATCAAGATTCGAATACTAATTTTCATGGAATATGATTTTTTTATTTATTCTGCAAGGCGCATTGAATTGCATAATTACACATCAAACAACCACTTGCTATGAACTCGGGTGTGAAACTGTTTCATTGTGTCAAAAATTGGGTCCTTCTCCCTTGGGAAATTCTTCATCATGTGGGAGTTTTCCCACAATAAAGAGCTAAAACAATAAAATATGAGTTTATGAACCTTGAACAAGGTCTTACGTAATCTTTTTATAAAGATCTTTTGATTTTGTTCCAGATTCGAATACTAATTTTCATGGAATCCGATTTTTTTATATATTCTGCAAGGTGCATTGAATTGTATAATTACACATCAAACAACCACTTGCTATGAACTCGTGTGTGAAACTGTTTCATTCTGTCAAACAATGGGTCCTTTTCCCTTGGGAAATTCTTCGACACGTGGTAGTTTTCCCATAATAAAAAGCTAAAACAATAAAATATGAGTTTATGAACCTTGAACAAGGTCTTACGTAATCTTTTTATAAAGATCTTTTGATTTTGTCCCAGATTCGAATACTAATATTCATGGAATCTGATTTTTTTATTTATTTTGCAAGGCGCACTGAGTTGTATAATTACACAACAAACAACCACTTCGTATGAACTCGGGTGTGAAACTGTTTCCTTGTGTCAAACATTGGGTCCTACTCCCTTTAGAAATTATTCTACATGTGGGAGTTTTCCCACAGTAAAAAGCTAAAACAATAAAATATGATTTTACGAACCTTGAACAAGGTCTTACGCAATCTTTTTATAAAGATCTTTTGATTTTATTGCAGATTCGAATACAAATTTTCATGGAATCTGATTTTTTAAATTTATTTTGCAAGGCGCACTGAATTGTATAATTACACATCAAGCAACCACTTCCTATGAACTCGGGTGTGAAACTGTTTCATTGTGTCAAAAATTGGGTCCTTCTCCCTTGGGAAATTCTTCATCATGTGGGAGTTTTCCCACAGTAAAGAGCTAAAACAATAAAATATGATTTTATGAACCTTGAACAAGGTCTTACGTAATCTTTTTATAAAGATCTTTTGATTTTTTTCCAGATTCGAATACTAATTTTCATGGAATCCGATTTTTTTATATATTCTGCAAGGTGCATTGAATTGTATAATTACACATCAAACAACCACTTGCTATGAACTCGTGTGTGAAACTGTTTCATTCTGTCAAACAATGGGTCCTTTTCCCTTGGGAAATTCTTCGACACGTGGTAGTTTTCCCATAATAAAAAGCTAAAACAATAAAATATGAGTTTATGAACCTTGAACAAGGTCTTACGTAATCTTTTTATAAAGATCTTTTGATTTTGTTCCTGATTCGAATACTAATTTTCATGGAATCTGATTTTTTTATTTATTTTGCAAGGCGCACTGAATTGTAGAATTACACATCAAACAACCACTTGCTATGAACTCGGGTGTGAAACTGTTTCATTGTGTCAAACATTGGGTCCTTCTCCCTTGGAAAATTCTTCGACACGTGGGATTTTCCCACAATAAAAAGCTAAAACAGTAAAATATGATTTTATGAACCTTAAACAAGGTCCTACGTAATCTTTTTATAAAGATCTTTTGATTTTATTGCAGATTCGAATACAAATTTTCATGGAATCTGATTTTTTAAATTTATTTTGCAAGGAGCACTGAATTGTATAATTACACATCAAACAAGCACTTGCTATGAACTCGGGTGTGAAACTGTTTCCTTGTGTCAAACATTGGGTCCTACTCCCTTTAGAAATTATTCTACACGTGGGAGTTTTCCCACAATAAAGAGCTAAAACAATAAAATATGATTTTATGAACCTTGAAGGTCTTACGTAATCTTTTTATAAAGATCTTTTGATTTTGTTCCAGATTCGAATACTAATTTTCATGGAATCCGATTTTTTTATTTTTTCTGCAAGGCGCACTGAATTGTAGAATTACACATCAAACAACTACTTGCTATGAACTCGGGTGTGAAACTGTTTCATTGTGTCAAACATTGGGTCCTTCTCCCTTAGAAAATTCTTCGACACGTGAGATTTTCCCACAGTAAATAGATAAAAAAATAAAATATGATTTTATGAACCTTGAACAAGATCTTACTTAATCTTTTTATAAAGATCTTTTGATTTTGTTCCAGATTCGAATACTAATTTTCATGGAATCCGATTTTTTTATATATTCTGCAAGGTGCATTGAATTGTATAATTACACATCAAACAACAACTTGCTATGAACTCGTGTGTGAAACTGTTTCATTGTGTCAAACATTGGGTCCTTCTCCCTTGGAAAATTCTTCGACACGTGGGAGTTTTCCCACAATAAAAAGCTAAAACAATAAAATATGATTTTATGAACCTTGAACAAGGTCTTACGTAATCTTTTTATAAAGATCTTTTGATTTTGTTCCAGAATCGAATACTAATTTTCATAGAATCGGATTTTTTTATATATTCTGCAAGGCGCACTGAATTGTATAATTACACAACAAACAACCACTTCCTATGAACTCGGGTGTGAAACTGTTTCCTTTTGTCAAACATTGGGTCCTACTCCCTTTAGAAATTATTCTACACGTGGGAGTTTTCCCACAGTAAAAAGCTAAAACAATAAAATATGATTTTATGAACCTTGAACAAGGTCTTACATAATCTTTTTATAAAGGTCTTTTAATTTTGATCCAGATTCGAATACTAATTTTCATGGAATCCGATTTTTTTATATATTCTGCAAGGTGCATTGAATTGTATAATTACACATCAAACAACCACTTGCTATGAACTCTTGTGTGAAACTGTTTCATTCTGTCAAACAATGGGTCCTTTTCCCTTGGGAAATTCTTCGACACGTGGTAGTTTTCCCATAATAAAAAGCTAAAACAATAAAATATGAGTTTATGAACCTTGAACAAGGTCTTACGTAATCTTTTTATAAAGATCTTTAGATTTTGTCCCAGATTCGAATACTAATTTTCATGGAATCTGATTTTTTTATTTATTTTGCAAGGCGCACTGAATTGTAGAATTACACATCAAACAACCACTTGCTATGAACTCGGGTGTGAAACTGTTTCATTGTGTCAAACATTGGGTCCTTCTCCCTTGGAAAATTCTTCGACACGTGGGATTTTCCCACAATAAAAAGCTAAAACAGTAAAATATGATTTTATGAACCTTGAACAAGGTCCTACGTAATCTTTTTATAAAGATCTTTTGATTTTATTGCAGATTCGAATACAAATTTTTATGGAATCTGATTTTTTAAATTTATTTTGCAAGGAGCACTGAATTGTATAATTACACATCAAACAAGCACTTGCTATGAACTCGGGTGTGAAACTGTTTCCTTGTGTCAAACATTGGGTCCTACTCCCTTTAGAAATTATTCTACACGTGGGAGTTTTCCCACAATAAAGAGCTAAAACAATAAAATATGATTTTATGAAGCTTGAAGAAGGTCTTACGTAATCTTTTTATAAAGATCTTTTGATTTTGTTCCAGATTCGAATACTAATTTTCATGGAATCCGATTTTTTTATTTTTTCTGCAAGGCGCACTGAATTGTAGAATTACACATCAAACAACTACTTGCTATGAACTCGGGTGTGAAACTGTTTCATTGTGTCAAACATTGGGTCCTTCTCCCTTAGAAAATTCTTCGACACGTGAGATTTTCCCACAGTAAATAGATAAAACAATAAAATATGATTTTATGAACCTTGAACAAGATCTTACTTAATCTTTTTATAAAGATCTTTTGATTTTGTTCCAGATTCGAATACTAATTTTCATGGAATCCGATTTTTTTATATATTCTGCAAGGTGCATTGAATTGTATAATTACACATCAAACAACCACTTGCTATGAACGCGTGTGTGAAACTGTTTCATTCTGTCAAAGGTCCTTTTCCCTTGGGAAATTCTTCGACACGTGGTAGTTTTCCCATAATAAAAAGCTAAAACTATAAAATATGAGTTTATGAACCTTGAACAAGGTCTTACGTAATCTTTTTATAAAGATCTTTTGATTTTGTTCCAGATTCGAATACTAATTTTCATGGAATCTGATTTTTTTATTTTTTTTTGCAAGGCGCACTGAATTGTAGAATTACACATCAAACAACCACTTGCTATGAACTCGGGTGTGAAACTGTTTCATTGTGTCAAACATTGGGTCCTTCTCCCTTGGAAAATTCTTCGACACGTGGGATTTTCCCACAATAAAAAGCTAAAACAGTAAAATATGATTTTATGAACCTTGAACAAGGTCCTACGTAATCTTTTTATAAAGATCTTTTGATTTTATTGCAGATTCGAATACTAATTTTCATGGAATCTGATTTTTTAAATTTATTTTGCAAGGAGCACTGAATTGTATAATTACACATCAAACAAGCACTTGCTATGAACTCGGGTGTGAAACTGTTTCCTTGTGTCAAACATTGGGTCCTACTCCCTTTAGAAATTATTCTACACGTGGGAGTTTTCCCACAATAAAGAGCTAAAACAATAAAATATGATTTTATGAAGCTTGAAGAAGGTCTTACGTAATCTTTTTATAAAGATCTTTTGATTTTGTTCCAGATTCGAATACTAATTTTCATGGAATCCAATTTTTTTATTTTTTCTGCAAGGCGCACTGAATTGTAGAATTACACATCAAACAACTACTTGCTATGAACTCGGGTGTGAAACTGTTTCATTGTGTCAAACATTGGGTCCTTCTCCCTTAGAAAATTCTTCGACACGTGAGATTTTCCCACAGTAAATAGATAAAACAATAAAATATGATTTTATGAACCTTGAACAAGATCTTACTTAATCTTTTTATAAAGATCTTTTAATTTTGTTCCAGATTCGAATACTAATTTTCATGGAATCCGATTTTTTTATATATTCTGCAAGGTGCATTGAATTGTATAATTACACATCAAACAACCACTTGCTATGAACGCGTGTGTGAAACTGTTTCATTCTGTCAAAGGTCCTTTTCCCTTGGGAAATTCTTCGACACGTGGTAGTTTTCCCATAATAAAAAGCTAAAACAATAAAATATGAGTTTATGAACCTTGAACAAGGTCTTACGTAATCTTTTTATAAAGATCTTTTGATTTTGTTCCAGATTCGAATACTAATTTTCATGGAATCTGATTTTTTTATTTATTTTGCAAGGCGCACTGAATTGTAGAATTACACATCAAACAACCACTTGCTATAAACTCGGGTGTGAAACTGTTTCATTGTGTCAAACATTGGGTCCTTCTCCCTTGGAAAATTCTTCGACACGTGGGATTTTCCCACAATAAAAAGCTAAAACAGTAAAATATGATTTTATGAACCTTGAACAAGGTCTTACATAATCTTTTTATAAAGGTCTTTTAATTTTGATCCAGATTCGAATACTAATTTTCATGGAATCCGATTTTTTTATATATTCTGCAAGGTGCATTGAATTGTATAATTACACATCAAACAACCACTTGCTATGAACTCTTGTGTGAAACTGTTTCATTCTGTCAAACAATGGGTCCTTTTCCCTTGGGAAATTCTTCGACACGTGGTAGTTTTCCCATAATAAAAAGCTAAAACAATAAAATATGAGTTTATGAACCTTGAACAAGGTCTTACGTAATCTTTTTATAAAGATCTTTAGATTTTGTCCCAGATTCGAATACTAATTTTCATGGAATCTGATTTTTTTATTTATTTTGCAAGGCGCACTGAATTGTAGAATTACACATCAAACAACCACTTGCTATGAACTCGGGTGTGAAACTGTTTCATTGTGTCAAACATTGGGTCCTTCTCCCTTGGAAAATTCTTCGACACGTGGGATTTTCCCACAATAAAAAGCTAAAACAGTAAAATATGATTTTATGAACCTTGAACAAGGTCCTACGTAATCTTTTTATAAAGATCTTTTGATTTTATTGCAGATTCGAATACAAATTTTCATGGAATCTGATTTTTTAAATTTATTTTGCAAGGAGCACTGAATTGTATAATTACACATCAAACAAGCACTTGCTATGAACTCGGGTGTGAAACTGTTTCCTTGTGTCAAACATTGGGTCCTACTCCCTTTAGAAATTATTCTACACGTGGGAGTTTTCCCACAATAAAGAGCTAAAACAATAAAATATGATTTTATGAAGCTTGAAGAAGGTCTTACGTAATCTTTTTATAAAGATCTTTTGATTTTGTTCCAGATTCGAATACTAATTTTCATGGAATCCGATTTTTTTATTTTTTCTGCAAGGCGCACTGAATTGTAGAATTACACATCAAACAACTACTTGCTATGAACTCGGGTGTGAAACTGTTTCATTGTGTCAAACATTGGGTCCTTCTCCCTTAGAAAATTCTTCGACACGTGAGATTTTCCCACAGTAAATAGATAAAACAATAAAATATGATTTTATGAACCTTGAACAAGATCTTACTTAATCTTTTTATAAAGATCTTTTGATTTTGTTCCAGATTCGAATACTAATTTTCATGGAATCCGATTTTTTTATATATTCTGCAAGGTGCATTGAATTGTATAATTACACATCAAACAACCACTTGCTATGAACGCGTGTGTGAAACTGTTTCATTCTGTCAAAGGTCCTTTTCCCTTGGGAAATTCTTCGACACGTGGTAGTTTTCCCATAATAAAAAGCTAAAACTATAAAATATGAGTTTATGAACCTTGAACAAGGTCTTACGTAATCTTTTTATAAAGATCTTTTGATTTTGTTCCAGATTCGAATACTAATTTTCATGGAATCTGATTTTTTTATTTTTTTTTGCAAGGCGCACTGAATTGTAGAATTACACATCAAACAACCACTTGCTATGAACTCGGGTGTGAAACTGTTTCATTGTGTCAAACATTGGGTCCTTCTCCCTTGGAAAATTCTTCGACACGTGGGATTTTCCCACAATAAAAAGCTAAAACAGTAAAATATGATTTTATGAACCTTGAACAAGGTCCTACGTAATCTTTTTATAAAGATCTTTTGATTTTATTGCAGATTCGAATACAAATTTTCATGGAATCTGATTTTTTAAATTTATTTTGCAAGGAGCACTGAATTGTATAATTACACATCAAACAAGCACTTGCTATGAACTCGGGTGTGAAACTGTTTCCTTGTGTCAAACATTGGGTCCTACTCCCTTTAGAAATTATTCTACACGTGGGAGTTTTCCCACAATAAAGAGCTAAAACAATAAAATATGATTTTATGAAGCTTGAAGAAGGTCTTACGTAATCTTTTTATAAAGATCTTTTGATTTTGTTCCAGATTCGAATACTAATTTTCATGGAATCCAATTTTTTTATTTTTTCTGCAAGGCGCACTGAATTGTAGAATTACACATCAAACAACTACTTGCTATGAACTCGGGTGTGAAACTGTTTCATTGTGTCAAACATTGGGTCCTTCTCCCTTAGAAAATTCTTCGACACGTGAGATTTTCCCACAGTAAATAGATAAAACAATAAAATATGATTTTATGAACCTTGAACAAGATCTTACTTAATCTTTTTATAAAGATCTTTTAATTTTGTTCCAGATTCGAATACTAATTTTCATGGAATCCGATTTTTTTATATATTCTGCAAGGTGCATTGAATTGTATAATTACACATCAAACAACCACTTGCTATGAACGCGTGTGTGAAACTGTTTCATTCTGTCAAAGGTCCTTTTCCCTTGGGAAATTCTTCGACACGTGGTAGTTTTCCCATAATAAAAAGCTAAAACAATAAAATATGAGTTTATGAACCTTGAACAAGGTCTTACGTAATCTTTTTATAAAGATCTTTTGATTTTGTTCCAGATTCGAATACTAATTTTCATGGAATCTGATTTTTTTATTTATTTTGCAAGGCGCACTGAATTGTAGAATTACACATCAAACAACCACTTGCTATAAACTCGGGTGTGAAACTGTTTCATTGTGTCAAACATTGGGTCCTTCTCCCTTGGAAAATTCTTCGACACGTGGGATTTTCCCACAATAAAAAGCTAAAACAGTAAAATATGATTTTATGAACCTTAAACAAGGTCCTACGTAATCTTTTTATAAAGATCTTTTGATTTTATTGCAGATTCGAATACTAATTTTCATGGAATCTGATTTTTTAAATTTATTTTGCAAGGCGCACTGAATTGTATAATTACATATCAAACAACCACTTGCAATGAACTCGGGTGTAAAACTGTTTCATTGTGTCAAACATTGGATCCTTCTCCCTTGGGAAATTCTTCGACACGTGGGAGTTTTCCCACAATAAAAAGCTAAAACAATAAAATATGATTTTATGAACCTTGAACAAGTTCTTACGTAATCTTTTTATAAAGATCTTTTGATTTTGTTCAAGAATCGAATACTAATTTTCATAGAATCGGATTTTTTTATATATTCTGCAAGGCGCACTGAATCGTATAATTACACAACAAACAACCACTTCCTATGAACTCGGGTGTGAAACTGTTTCCTTGTGTCAAACATTGGGTCCTACTCCCTTTAGAAATTATTCTACACGTGGGAGTTTTCCCACAGTAAAAAGCTAAAACAATAAAATATGATTTTACGAACCTTGAACAAGGTCTTACGCAATCTTTTTATAAAGATCTTTTGATTTTGATCAAGATTCGAATACTAATTTTCATGGAATATGATTTTTTTATTTATTCTGCAAGGCGCATTGAATTGTATAATTACACATCAAACAACCACTTGCTATGAACTCGGGTGTGAAACTGTTTCATTGTGTCAAAAATTGGGTACTTCTCCCTTGGGAAATTCTTCATCATGTGGGAGTTTTCCCACAATAAAGAGCTAAAACAATAAAATATGAGTTTATGAACCTTGAACAAGGTCTTACGTAATCTTCTTATAAAGATCTTTTGATTTTGTTCCAGATTCGAATACTAATTTTCATGGAATCCGATTTTTTTATATATTCTGCAAGGTGCATTGAATTGTATAATTACACATCAAACAACCACTTGCTATGAACTCGTGTGTGAAACTGTTTCATTCTGTCAAACAATGGGTCCTTTTCCCTTGGGAAATTCTTCGACACGTGGTAGTTTTCCCATAATAAAAAGCTAAAACAATAAAATATGAGTTTATGAACCTTGAACAAGGTCTTACGTAATCTTTTTATAAAGATCTTTTGATTTTGTCCCAGATTCGAATACTAATTTTCATGGAATCTGATTTTTTTATTTATTTTGCAAGGCGCACTGAATTGTAGAATAACACATAAAACAACCACTTGCTATGAACTCGGGTGTGAAACTGTTTCACTGTGTCAAACATTGGGTCCTTCTCCCTTGGAAAATTCTTCGACACGTGGGACTTTCCCACAATAAAAAGCTAAAACAGTAAAATATGATTTTTTGAACCTTGAACAAGGTCCTACGTAATCTTTTTATAAAGATCTTTTGATTTTATTGCAGATTCGAATACAAATTTTCATGGAATCTGATTTTTTAAATTTATTTTGCAAGGCGCACTGAATTGTATAATTACACATCAAGCAACCACTTCCTATGAACTCGGGTGTGAAACTGTTTCATTGTGTCAAAAATTGGGTCCTTCTCCCTTGGGAAATTCTTCATCATGTGGGAGTTTTCCCACAGTAAAGAGCTAAAACAATAAAATATGATTTTATGAACCTTGAACAAGGTCTTACGTAATCTTTTTATAAAGATCTTTTGATTTTGTTCCTGATTCGAATACTAATTTTCATGGAATCTGATTTTTTTATTTATTTTGCAAGGCGCACTGAATTGTAGAATTACACATCAAACAACCACTTGCTATGAACTCGGGTGTGAAACTGTTTCACTGTGCCAAACATTGGGTCCTTCTCCCTTGAAAAATTTTTCGACACGTGGGATTTTCCCACAATAAAAAGCTAAAACAGTAAAATATGATTTTATGAACCTTGAACAAGGTTCTACGTAATCTTTTTATAAAGATCTTTTGATTTTATTGCAGATTCGAATACAAATTTTCATGGAATCTGATTTTTTAAATTTATTTTGCAAGGAGCACTGAATTGTATAATTACACATCAAACAAGCACTTGCTATGAACTCGGGTGTGAAACTGTTTCCTTGTGTCAAACATTGGGTCCTACTCCCTTTAGTAATTATTCTACACGTGGGATTTTTTCCCACAATAAAGAGCTAAAACAATAAAATATGATTTTATGAACCTTGAAGGTCTTACGTAATCTTTTTATAAAGATCTTTTGATTTTGTTCCAGATTCGAATACTAATTTTCATGGAATCCTATTTTTTTATTTTTTCTGCAAGGCGCACTGAATTGTAGAATTACACATCAAACAACTACTTGCTATGAACTCGGGTGTGAAACTGTTTCATTGTGTCAAACATTGGGTCCTTCTCCCTTGGGAAATTCTTCATCATGTGGGAGTTTTCCCACAATAAAGAGCTAAAACAATAAAATATGATTTTATGAACCTTGAACAAGGTCTTACATAATCTTTTTATAAAGGTCTTTTAATTTTGATCCAGATTCGAATACTAATTTTCATGGAATCCGATTTTTTTATATATTCTGCAAGGTGCATTGAATTGTATAATTACACATCAAACAACCACTTGCTATGAACTCTTGTGTGAAACTGTTTCATTCTGTCAAACAATGGGTCCTTTTCCCTTGGGAAATTCTTCGACACGTGGTAGTTTTCCCATAATAAAAAGCTAAAACAATAAAATATGAGTTTATGAACCTTGAACAAGGTCTTACGTAATCTTTTTATAAAGATCTTTAGATTTTGTCCCAGATTCGAATACTAATTTTCATGGAATCTGATTTTTTTATTTATTTTGCAAGGCGCACTGAATTGTAGAATTACACATCAAACAACCACTTGCTATGAACTCGGGTGTGAAACTGTTTCATTGTGTCAAACAATGGGTCCTTTTCCCTTGGGAAATTCTTCGACACGTGGTAGTTTTCCCATAATAAAAAGCTAAAACAGTAAAATATGATTTTATGAACCTTGAACAAGGTCCTACGTAATCTTTTTATAAAGATCTTTTGATTTTATTGCAGATTCGAATACAAATTTTCATGGAATCTGATTTTTTAAATTTATTTTGCAAGGAGCACTGAATTGTATAATTACACATCAAACAAGCACTTGCTATGAACTCGGGTGTGAAACTGTTTCCTTGTGTCAAACATTGGGTCCTACTCCCTTTAGAAATTATTCTACACGTGGGAGTTTTCCCACAATAAAGAGCTAAAACAATAAAATATGATTTTATGAAGCTTGAAGAAAGTCTTACGTAATCTTTTTATAAAGATCTTTTGATTTTGTTCCAGATTCGAATACTAATTTTCATGGAATCCGATTTTTTTATTTTTTCTGCAAGGCGCACTGAATTGTAGAATTACACATCAAACAACTACTTGCTATGAACTCGGGTGTGAAACTGTTTCATTGTGTCAAACATTGGGTCCTTCTCCCTTAGAAAATTCTTCGACACGTGAGATTTTCCCACAGTAAATAGATAAAACAATAAAATATGATTTTATGAACCTTGAACAAGATCTTACTTAATCTTTTTATAAAGATCTTTTGATTTTGTTCCAGATTCGAATACTAATTTTCATGGAATCCGATTTTTTTATATATTCTGCAAGGTGCATTGAATTGTATAATTACACATCAAACAACCACTTGCTATGAACGCGTGTGTGAAACTGTTTCATTCTGTCAAAGGTCCTTTTCCCTTGGGAAATTCTTCGACACGTGGTAGTTTTCCCATAATAAAAAGCTAAAACAATAAAATATGAGTTTATGAACCTTGAACAAGGTCTTACGTAATCTTTTTATAAAGATCTTTTGATTTTGTTCCAGATTCGAATACTAATTTTCATGGAATCTGATTTTTTTATTTATTTTGCAAGGCGCACTGAATTGTAGAATTACACATCAAACAACCACTTGCTATAAACTCGGGTGTGAAACTGTTTCATTGTGTCAAACATTGGGTCCTTCTCCCTTGGAAAATTCTTCGACACGTGGGATTTTCCCACAATAAAAAGCTAAAACAGTAAAATATGATTTTATGAACCTTAAACAAGGTCCTACGTAATCTTTTTATAAAGATCTTTTGATTTTATTGCAGATTCGAATACTAATTTTCATGGAATCTGATTTTTTAAATTTATTTTGCAAGGCGCACTGAATTGTATAATTACATATCAAACAACCACTTGCAATGAACTCGGGTGTAAAACTGTTTCATTGTGTCAAACATTGGATCCTTCTCCCTTGGGAAATTCTTCGACACGTGGGAGTTTTCCCACAATAAAAAGCTAAAACAATAAAATATGATTTTATGAACCTTGAACAAGTTCTTACGTAATCTTTTTATAAAGATCTTTTGATTTTGTTCAAGAATCGAATACTAATTTTCATAGAATCGGATTTTTTTATATATTCTGCAAGGCGCACTGAATTGTATAATTACACAACAAACAACCACTTCCTATGAACTCGGGTGTGAAACTGTTTCCTTGTGTCAAACATTGGGTCCTACTCCCTTTAGAAATTATTCTACACGTGGGAGTTTTCCCACAGTAAAAAGCTAAAACAATAAAATATGATTTTACGAACCTTGAACAAGGTCTTACGCAATCTTTTTATAAAGATCTTTTGATTTTGATCAAGATTCGAATACTAATTTTCATGGAATATGATTTTTTTATTTATTCTGCAAGGCGCATTGAATTGTATAATTACACATCAAACAACCACTTGCTATGAACTCGGGTGTGAAACTGTTTCATTGTGTCAAAAATTGGGTCCTTCTCCCTTGGGAAATTCTTCATCATGTGGGAGTTTTCCCACAATAAAGAGCTAAAACAATAAAATATGAGTTTATGAACCTTGAACAAGGTCTTACGTAATCTTTTTATAAAGATCTTTTGATTTTGTTCCAGATTCGAATACTAATTTTCATGGAATCCGATTTTTTTATATATTCTGCAAGGTGCATTGAATTGTATAATTACACATCAAACAACCACTTGCTATGAACTCGTGTGTGAAACTGTTTCATTCTGTCAAACAATGGGTCCTTTTCCCTTGGGAAATTCTTCGACACGTGGTAGTTTTCCCATAATAAAAAGCTAAAACAATAAAATATGAGTTTATGAACCTTGAACAAGGTCTTACGTAATCTTTTTATAAAGATCTTTTGATTTTGTCCCAGATTCGAATACTAATATTCATGGAATCTGATTTTTTTATTTATTTTGCAAGGCGCACTGAATTGTATAATTACACAACAAACAACCACTTCCTATGAACTCGGGTGTGAAACTGTTTCCTTGTGTCAAACATTGGGTCCTACTCCCTTTAGAAATTATTCTACACGTGGGAGTTTTCCCACAGTAAAAAGCTAAAACAATAAAATATGATTTTACGAACCTTGAACAAGGTCTTACGCAATCTTTTTATAAAGATCTTTTGATTTTATTGCAGATTCGAATACAAATTTTCATGGAATCTGATTTTTTAAATTTATTTTGCAAGGCGCACTGAATTGTATAATTACACATCAAGCAACCACTTCCTATGAACTCGGGTGTGAAACTGTTTCATTGTGTCAAAAATTGGGTCCTTCTCCCTTGGGAAATTCTTCATCATGTGGGAGTTTTCCCACAGTAAAGAGCTAAAACAATAAAATATGATTTTATGAACCTTGAACAAGGTCTTACGTAATCTTTTTATAAAGATCTTTTGATTTTTTTCCAGATTCGAATACTAATTTTCATGGAATCCGATTTTTTTATATATTCTGCAAGGTGCATTGAATTGTATAATTACACATCAAACAACCACTTGCTATGAACTCGTGTGTGAAACTGTTTCATTCTGTCAAACAATGGGTCCTTTTCCCTTGGGAAATTCTTCGACACGTGGTAGTTTTCCCATAATAAAAAGCTAAAACAATAAAATATGAGTTTATGAACCTTGAACAAGGTCTTACGTAATCTTTTTATAAAGATCTTTTGATTTTGTTCCTGATTCGAATACTAATTTTCATGGAATCTGATTTTTTTATTTATTTTGCAAGGCGCACTGAATTGTAGAATTACACATCAAACAACCACTTGCTATGAACTCGGGTGTGAAACTGTTTCACTGTGCCAAACATTGGGTCCTTCTCCCTTGAAAAATTTTTCGACACGTGGGATTTTCCCACAATAAAAAGCTAAAACAGTAAAATATGATTTTATGAACCTTGAACAAGGTTCTACGTAATCTTTTTATAAAGATCTTTTGATTTTATTGCAGATTCGAATACAAATTTTCATGGAATCTGATTTTTTAAATTTATTTTGCAAGGAGCACTGAATTGTATAATTACACATCAAACAAGCACTTGCTATGAACTCGGGTGTGAAACTGTTTCCTTGTGTCAAACATTGGGTCCTACTCCCTTTAGTAATTATTCTACACGTGGGATTTTTTCCCACAATAAAGAGCTAAAACAATAAAATATGATTTTATGAACCTTGAAGGTCTTACGTAATCTTTTTATAAAGATCTTTTGATTTTGTTCCAGATTCGAATACTAATTTTCATGGAATCCTATTTTTTTATTTTTTCTGCAAGGCGCACTGAATTGTAGAATTACACATCAAACAACTACTTGCTATGAACTCGGGTGTGAAACTGTTTCATTGTGTCAAACATTGGGTCCTTCTCCCTTGGGAAATTCTTCATCATGTGGGAGTTTTCCCACAATAAAGAGCTAAAACAATAAAATATGATTTTATGAACCTTGAACAAGGTCTTACATAATCTTTTTATAAAGGTCTTTTAATTTTGATCCAGATTCGAATACTAATTTTCATGGAATCCGATTTTTTTATATATTCTGCAAGGTGCATTGAATTGTATAATTACACATCAAACAACCACTTGCTATGAACTCTTGTGTGAAACTGTTTCATTCTGTCAAACAATGGGTCCTTTTCCCTTGGGAAATTCTTCGACACGTGGTAGTTTTCCCATAATAAAAAGCTAAAACAATAAAATATGAGTTTATGAACCTTGAACAAGGTCTTACGTAATCTTTTTATAAAGATCTTTAGATTTTGTCCCAGATTCGAATACTAATTTTCATGGAATCTGATTTTTTTATTTATTTTGCAAGGCGCACTGAATTGTAGAATTACACATCAAACAACCACTTGCTATGAACTCGGGTGTGAAACTGTTTCATTGTGTCAAACAATGGGTCCTTTTCCCTTGGGAAATTCTTCGACACGTGGTAGTTTTCCCATAATAAAAAGCTAAAACAGTAAAATATGATTTTATGAACCTTGAACAAGGTCCTACGTAATCTTTTTATAAAGATCTTTTGATTTTATTGCAGATTCGAATACAAATTTTCATGGAATCTGATTTTTTAAATTTATTTTGCAAGGAGCACTGAATTGTATAATTACACATCAAACAAGCACTTGCTATGAACTCGGGTGTGAAACTGTTTCCTTGTGTCAAACATTGGGTCCTACTCCCTTTAGAAATTATTCTACACGTGGGAGTTTTCCCACAATAAAGAGCTAAAACAATAAAATATGATTTTATGAAGCTTGAAGAAGGTCTTACGTAATCTTTTTATAAAGATCTTTTGATTTTGTTCCAGATTCGAATACTAATTTTCATGGAATCCGATTTTTTTATTTTTTCTGCAAGGCGCACTGAATTGTAGAATTACACATCAAACAACTACTTGCTATGAACTCGGGTGTGAAACTGTTTCATTGTGTCAAACATTGGGTCCTTCTCCCTTAGAAAATTCTTCGACACGTGAGATTTTCCCACAGTAAATAGATAAAACAATAAAATATGATTTTATGAACCTTGAACAAGATCTTACTTAATCTTTTTATAAAGATCTTTTGATTTTGTTCCAGATTCGAATACTAATTTTCATGGAATCCGATTTTTTTTTATATTCTGCAAGGTGCATTGAATTGTATAATTACACATCAAACAACCACTTGCTATGAACGCGTGTGTGAAACTGTTTCATTCTGTCAAAGGTCCTTTTCCCTTGGGAAATTCTTCGACACGTGGTAGTTTTCCCATAATAAAAAGCTAAAACAATAAAATATGAGTTTATGAACCTTGAACAAGGTCTTACGTAATCTTTTTATAAAGATCTTTTGATTTTGTTCCAGATTCGAATACTAATTTTCATGGAATCTGATTTTTTTATTTATTTTGCAAGGCGCACTGAATTGTAGAATTACACATCAAACAACCACTTGCTATAAACTCGGGTGTGAAACTGTTTCATTGTGTCAAACATTGGGTCCTTCTCCCTTGGAAAATTCTTCGACACGTGGGATTTTCCCACAATAAAAAGCTAAAACAGTAAAATATGATTTTATGAACCTTAAACAAGGTCCTACGTAATCTTTTTATAAAGATCTTTTGATTTTATTGCAGATTCGAATACTAATTTTCATGGAATCTGATTTTTTAAATTTATTTTGCAAGGCGCACTGAATTGTATAATTACATATCAAACAACCACTTGCAATGAACTCGGGTGTAAAACTGTTTCATTGTGTCAAACATTGGATCCTTCTCCCTTGGGAAATTCTTCGACACGTGGGAGTTTTCCCACAATAAAAAGCTAAAACAATAAAATATGATTTTATGAACCTTGAACAAGTTCTTACGTAATCTTTTTATAAAGATCTTTTGATTTTGTTCAAGAATCGAATACTAATTTTCATAGAATCGGATTTTTTTATATATTCTGCAAGGCGCACTGAATTGTATAATTACACAACAAACAACCACTTCCTATGAACTCGGGTGTGAAACTGTTTCCTTGTGTCAAACATTGGGTCCTACTCCCTTTAGAAATTATTCTACACGTGGGAGTTTTCCCACAGTAAAAAGCTAAAACAATAAAATATGATTTTACGAACCTTGAACAAGGTCTTACGCAATCTTTTTATAAAGATCTTTTGATTTTGATCAAGATTCGAATACTAATTTTCATGGAATCCGATTTTTTTATTTATTCTGCAAGGCGCATTGAATTGTATAATTACACATCAAACAACCACTTGCTATGAACTCGGGTGTGAAACTGTTTCATTGTGTCAAAAATTGGGTCCTTCTCCCTTGGGAAATTCTTCATCATGTGGGAGTTTTCCCACAATAAAGAGCTAAAACAATAAAATATGAGTTTATGAACCTTGAACAAGGTCTTACGTAATCTTTTTATAAAGATCTTTTGATTTTGTTCCAGATTCGAATACTAATTTTCATGGAATCCGATTTTTTTATATATTCTGCAAGGTGCATTGAATTGTATAATTACACATCAAACAACCACTTGCTATGAACTCGTGTGTGAAACTGTTTCATTCTGTCAAACAATGGGTCCTTTTCCCTTGGGAAATTCTTCGACACGTGGTAGTTTTCCCATAATAAAAAGCTAAAACAATAAAATATGAGTTTATGAACCTTGAACAAGGTCTTACGTAATCTTTTTATAAAGATCTTTTGATTTTGTTCCTGATTCGAATACTAATTTTCATGGAATCTGATTTTTTTATTTATTTTGCAAGGCGCACTGAATTGTAGAATTACACATCAAACAACCACTTGCTATGAACTCGGGTGTGAAACTGTTTCACTGTGCCAAACATTGGGTCCTTCTCCCTTGAAAAATTTTTCGACACGTAGGATTTTCCCACAATAAAAAGCTAAAACAGTAAAATATGATTTTATGAACCTTGAACAAGGTCCTACGTAATCTTTTTATAAAGATCTTTTGATTTTATTGCAGATTCGAATACAAATTTTCATGGAATCTGATTTTTTAAATTTATTTTGCAAGGAGCACTGAATTGTATAATTACACATCAAACAAGCACTTGCTATGAACTCGGGTGTGAAACTGTTTCCTTGTGTCAAACATTGGGTCCTACTCCCTTTAGAAATTATTCTACACGTGGGAGTTTTCCCACAATAAAGAGCTAAAACAATAAAATATGATTTTATGAACCTTGAAGGTCTTACGTAATCTTTTTATAAAGATTTTTTGATTTTGTTCCAGATTCGAATACTAATTTTCATGGAATCCGATTTTTTTATTTTTTCTGCAAGGCGCACTGAATTGTAGAATTACACATCAAACAACTACTTGCTATGAACTCGGGTGTGAAACTGTTTCATTGTGTCAAACATTGGGTCCTTCTCCCTTAGAAAATTCTTCGACACGTGAGATTTTCCCACAGTAAATAGATAAAAAAATAAAATATGATTTTATGAACCTTGAACAAGATCTTACTTAATCTTTTTATAAAGATCTTTTGATTTTGTTCCAGATTCGAATACTAATTTTCATGGAATCCGATTTTTTTATATATTCTGCAAGGTGCATTGAATTGTATAATTACACATCAAACAACAACTTGCTATGAACTCGTGTGTGAAACTGTTTCATTGTGTCAAACATTGGGTCCTTCTCCCTTGGAAAATTCTTCGACACGTGGGAGTTTTCCCACAATAAAAAGCTAAAACAATAAAATATGATTTTATGAACCTTGAACAAGGTCTTAGGTAATCTTTTTATAAAGATCTTTTGATTTTGTTCCAGAATCGAATACTAATTTTCATAGAATCGGATTTTTTTATATATTCTGCAAGGCGCACTGAATTGTATAATTACACAACAAACAACCACTTCCTATGAACTCGGGTGTGAAACTGTTTCCTTGTGTCAAACATTGGGTCCTACTCCCTTTAGAAATTATTCTACACGTGGGAGTTTTCCCACAGTAAAAAGCTAAAACAATAAAATATGATTTTACGAACCTTGAACAAGGTCTTACGCAATCTTTTTATAAAAATCTTTTGATTTTGATCAAGATTCGAATACTAATTTTCATGGAATATGATTTTTTTATTTATTCTGCAAGGCGCATTGAATTGTATAATTACACATCAAGCAACCACTTCCTATGAACTCGGGTGTGAAACTGTTTCATTGTGTCAAACATTGGGTCCTTCTCCCTTGGGAAATTCTTCATCATGTGGGAGTTTTCCCACAATAAAGAGCTAAAACAATAAAATATGATTTTATGAACCTTGAACAAGGTCTTACATAATCTTTTTATAAAGGTCTTTTAATTTTGATCCAGATTCGAATACTAATTTTCATGGAATCCGATTTTTTTATATATTCTGCAAGGTGCATTGAATTGTATAATTACACATCAAACAACCACTTGCTATGAACTCTTGTGTGAAACTGTTTCATTCTGTCAAACAATGGGTCCTTTTCCCTTGGGAAATTCTTCGACACGTGGTAGTTTTCCCATAATAAAAAGCTAAAACAATAAAATATGAGTTTATGAACCTTGAACAAGGTCTTACGTAATCTTTTTATAAAGATCTTTAGATTTTGTCCCAGATTCGAATACTAATTTTCATGGAATCTGATTTTTTTATTTATTTTGCAAGGCGCACTGAATTGTAGAATTACACATCAAACAACCACTTGCTATGAACTCGGGTGTGAAACTGTTTCATTGTGTCAAACATTGGGTCCTTCTCCCTTGGAAAATTCTTCGACACGTGGGATTTTCCCACAATAAAAAGCTAAAACAGTAAAATATGATTTTATGAACCTTGAACAAGGTCCTACGTAATCTTTTTATAAAGATCTTTTGATTTTATTGCAGATTCGAATACAAATTTTCATGGAATCTGATTTTTTAAATTTATTTTGCAAGGAGCACTGAATTGTATAATTACACATCAAACAAGCACTTGCTATGAACTCGGGTGTGGAACTGTTTCCTTGTGTCAAACATTGGGTCCTTCTCCCTTGGAAAATTCTTCGACACGTGGGATTTTCCCACAATAAAAAGCTAAAACAGTAAAATATGATTTTATGAACCTTGAACAAGGTCCTACGTAATCTTTTTATAAAGATCTTTTGATTTTATTGCAGATTCGAATACAAATTTTCATGGAATCTGATTTTTTAAATTTATTTTGCAAGGAGCACTGAATTGTATAATTACACATCAAACAAGCACTTGCTATGAACTCGGGTGTGAAACTGTTTCCTTGTGTCAAACATTGGGTCCTACTCCCTTTAGAAATTATTCTACACGTGGGAGTTTTCCCACAATAAAGAGCTAAAACAATAAAATATGATTTTATGAAGCTTGAAGAAGGTCTTACGTAATCTTTTTATAAAGATCTTTTGATTTTGTTCCAGATTCGAATACTAATTTTCATGGAATCCGATTTTTTTATTTTTTCTGCAAGGCGCACTGAATTGTAGAATTACACATCAAACAACTACTTGCTATGAACTCGGGTGTGAAACTGTTTCATTGTGTCAAACATTGGGTCCTTCTCCCTTAGAAAATTCTTCGACACGTGAGATTTTCCCACAGTAAATAGATAAAACAATAAAATATGATTTTATGAACCTTGAACAAGATCTTACTTAATCTTTTTATAAAGATCTTTTGATTTTGTTCCAGATTCGAATACTAATTTTCATGGAATCCGATTTTTTTATATATTCTGCAAGGTGCATTGAATTGTATAATTACACATCAAACAACCACTTGCTATGAACGCGTGTGTGAAACTGTTTCATTCTGTCAAAGGTCCTTTTCCCTTGGGAAATTCTTCGACACGTGGTAGTTTTCCCATAATAAAAAGCTAAAACAATAAAATATGAGTTTATGAACCTTGAACAAGGTCTTACGTAATCTTTTTATAAAGATCTTTTGATTTTGTTCCAGATTCGAATACTAATTTTCATGGAATCTGATTTTTTTATTTTTTTTGCAAGGCGCACTGAATTGTAGAATTACACATCAAACAACCACTTGCTATAAACTCGGGTGTGAAACTGTTTCATTGTGTCAAACATTGGGTCCTTCTCCCTTGGAAAATTCTTCGACACGTGGGATTTTCCCACAATAAAAAGCTAAAACAGTAAAATATGATTTTATGAACCTTAAACAAGGTCCTACGTAATCTTTTTATAAAGATCTTTTGATTTTATTGCAGATTCGAATACTAATTTTCATGGAATCTGATTTTTTAAATTTATTTTGCAAGGCGCACTGAATTGTATAATTACATATCAAACAACCACTTGCAATGAACTCGGGTGTAAAACTGTTTCATTGTGTCAAACATTGGATCCTTCTCCCTTGGGAAATTCTTCGACACGTGGGAGTTTTCCCACAATAAAAAGCTAAAACAATAAAATATGATTTTATGAACCTTGAACAAGTTCTTACGTAATCTTTTTATAAAGATCTTTTGATTTTGTTCAAGAATCGAATACTAATTTTCATAGAATCGGATTTTTTTATATATTCTGCAAGGCGCACTGAATTGTATAATTACACAACAAACAACCACTTCCTATGAACTCGGGTGTGAAACTGTTTCCTTGTGTCAAACATTGGGTCCTACTCCCTTTAGAAATTATTCTACACGTGGGAGTTTTCCCACAATAAAGAGCTAAAACAATAAAATATGATTTTATGAACCTTGAAGGTCTTACGTAATCTTTTTATAAAGATCTTTTGATTTTGTTCCAGATTCGAATACTAATTTTCATGGAATCCGATTTTTTTATTTTTTCTGCAAGGCGCACTGAATTGTAGAATTACACATCAAACAACTACTTGCTATGAACTCGGGTGTGAAACTGTTTCATTGTGTCAAACATTGGGTCCTTCTCCCTTAGAAAATTCTTCGGCACGTGAGATTTTCCCACAGTAAATAGATAAAAAAATAAAATATGATTTTATGAACCTTGAACAAGATCTTACTTAATCTTTTTATAAAGATCTTTTGATTTTGTTCCAGATTCGAATACTAATTTTCATGGAATCCGATTTTTTTATATATTCTGCAAGGTGCATTGAATTGTATAATTACACATCAAACAACAACTTGCTATGAACTCGTGTGTGAAACTGTTTCATTGTGTCAAACATTGGGTCCTTCTCCCTTGGAAAATTCTTCGACACGTGGGAGTTTTCCCACAATAAAAAGCTAAAACAATAAAATATGATTTTATGAACCTTGAACAAGGTCTTACGTAATCTTTTTATAAAGATCTTTTGATTTTGTTCCAGAATCGAATACTAATTTTCATAGAATCGGATTTTTTTATATATTCTGCAAGGCGCACTGAATTGTATAATTACACAACAAACAACCACTTCCTATGAACTCGGGTGTGAAACTGTTTCCTTGTGTCAAACATTGGGTCCTACTCCCTTTAGAAATTATTCTACACGTGGGAGTTTTCCCACAGTAAAAAGCTAAAACAATAAAATATGATTTTACGAACCTTGAACAAGGTCTTACGCAATCTTTTTATAAAAATCTTTTGATTTTGATCAAGATTCGAATACTAATTTTCATGGAATATGATTTTTTTATTTATTCTGCAAGGCGCATTGAATTGTGTAATTACACATCAAGCAACCACTTCCTATGAACTCGGGTGTGAAACTGTTTCATTGTGTCAAACATTGGGTCCTTCTCCCTTGGGAAATTCTTCATCATGTGGGAGTTTTCCCACAATAAAGAGCTAAAACAATAAAATATGATTTTATGAACCTTGAACAAGGTCTCACATAATCTTTTTATAAAGGTCTTTTAATTTTGATCCAGATTCGAATACTAATTTTCATGGAATCCGATTTTTTTATATATTCTGCAAGGTGCATTGAATTGTATAATTACACATCAAACAACCACTTGCTATGAACTCTTGTGTGAAACTGTTTCATTCTGTCAAACAATAGGTCCTTTTCCCTTGGGAAATTCTTCGACACGTGGTAGTTATCCCATAATAAAAAGCTAAAACAATAAAATATGAGTTTATGAACCTTGAACAAGGTCTTACGTAATCTTTTTATAAAGATCTTTAGATTTTGTCCCAGATTCGAATACTAATTTTCATGGAATCTGATTTTTTTATTTATTTTGCAAGGCGCACTGAATTGTAGAATTACACATCAAACAACCACTTGCTATGAACTCGGGTGTGAAACTGTTTCATTGTGTCAAACATTGGGTCCTTCTCCCTTGGAAAATTCTTCGACACGTGGGATTTTCCCACAATAAAAAGCTAAAACAGTAAAATATGATTTTATGAACCTTGAACAAGGTCCTACGTAATCTTTTTATAAAGATCTTTTGATTTTATTGCAGATTCGAATACAAATTTTCATGGAATCTGATTTTTTAAATTTATTTTGCAAGGAGCACTGAATTGTATAATTACACATCAAACAAGCACTTGCTATGAACTCGGGTGTGAAACTGTTTCCTTGTGTCAAACATTGGGTCCTACTCCCTTTAGAAATTATTCTACACGTGGGAGTTTTCCCACAATAAAGAGCTAAAACAATAAAATATGATTTTATGAAGCTTGAAGAAGGTCTTACGTAATCTTTTTATAAAGATCTTTTGATTTTGTTCCAGATTCGAATACTAATTTTCATGGAATCCGATTTTTTTATTTTTTCTGCAAGGCGCACTGAATTGTAGAATTACACATCAAACAACTACTTGCTATGAACTCGGGTGTGAAACTGTTTCATTGTGTCAAACATTGGGTCCTTCTCCCTTAGAAAATTCTTCGACACGTGAGATTTTCCCACAGTAAATAGATAAAACAATAAAATATGATTTTATGAACCTTGAACAAGATCTTACTTAATCTTTTTATAAAGATCTTTTGATTTTGATCAAGATTCGAATACTAATTTTCATGGAATCCGATTTTTTTATATATTCTGCAAGGTGCATTGAATTGTATAATTACACATCAAACAACCACTTGCTATGAACGCGAGTGTGAAACTGTTTCATTCTGTCAAAGGTCCTTTTCCCTTGGGAAATTCTTCGACACGTGGTAGTTTTCCCATAATAAAAAGCTAAAACAATAAAATATGAGTTTATGAACCTTGAACAAGGTCTTACGTAATCTTTTTATAAAGATCTTTTGATTTTGTTCCAGATTCGAATACTAATTTTCATGGAATCTGATTTTTTTATTTTTTTTGCAAGGCGCACTGAATTGTAGAATTACACATCAAACAACCACTTGCTATAAACTCGGGTGTGAAACTGTTTCATTGTGTCAAACATTGGGTCCTTCTCCCTTGGAAAATTCTTCGACACGTGGGATTTTCCCACAATAAAAAGCTAAAACAGTAAAATATGATTTTATGAACCTTAAACAAGGTCCTACGTAATCTTTTTATAAAGATCTTTTGATTTTATTGCAGATTCGAATACTAATTTTCATGGAATCTGATTTTTTAAATTTATTTTGCAAGGCGCACTGAATTGTATAATTACATATCAAACAACCACTTGCAATGAACTCGGGTGTAAAACTGTTTCATTGTGTCAAACATTGGATCCTTCTCCCTTGGGAAATTCTTCGACACGTGGGAGTTTTCCCACAATAAAAAGCTAAAACAATAAAATATGATTTTATGAACCTTGAACAAGTTCTTACGTAATCTTTTTATAAAGATCTTTTGATTTTGTTCAAGAATCGAATACTAATTTTCATAGAATCGGATTTTTTTATATATTCTGCAAGGCGCACTGAATTGTATAATTACACAACAAACAACCACTTCCTATGAACTCGGGTGTGAAACTGTTTCCTTGTGTCAAACATTGGGTCCTACTCCCTTTAGAAATTATTCTACACGTGGGAGTTTTCCCACAGTAAAAAGCTAAAACAATAAAATATGATTTTACGAACCTTGAACAAGGTCTTACGCAATCTTTTTATAAAGATCTTTTGATTTTGATCAAGATTCGAATACTAATTTTCATGGAATATGATTTTTTTATTTATTCTGCAAGGCGGACTGAATTGTATAATTATACATCAAACAACCACTTGCTATGAACTCGGGTATGAAACTGTTTCATTGTGTCAAACATTAGGTCCTTCTCCCTTGGGAAATTCTTCGAAACATGGGAGTTTTACCCAATAAAAAGGTAAAACAATAAAATATGATTTTATGAACCTTGAACAATGTCTTACGAAATCTTCTGATAAAGATCTTTTGATTTTGTTCCAGAATTGAATACTAATTTTTATGGAATCTGATTTTTTTATTTATTCTGCAAGGCGCATTGAATTGTATAATTACACATCAAACAACCACTTGCTATGAACTCGGGTGTGAAACTGTTTCATTGTGTCAAAAATTGGGTCCTTCTCCCTTGGAAAATTCTTCATCATGTGGGAGTTTTCCCACAATAAAGAGCTAAAACAATAAAATATGATTTTATGAACCTTGAACAAGGTCTTACGTAATCTTTTTATAAAGATCTTTTGATTTTGTTCCAGATTCGAATACTAATTTTCATGGAATCCGATTTTTTTATATATTCTGCAAGGTGCATTGAATTGTATAATTACACATCAAACAACCACTTGCTATGAACTCGTGTGTGAAACTGTTTCATTCTGTCAAACAATGGGTCCTTTTCCCTTGGGAAATTCTTCGACACGTGGTAGTTTTCCCATAATAAAAAGCTAAAACAATAAAATATGAGTTTATGAACCTTGAACAAGGTCTTACGTAATCTTTTTATAAAGATCTTTTGATTTTGTCCCAGATTCGAATACTAATTTTCATGGAATCTGATTTTTTTATTTATTTTGCAAGGCGCACTGAATTGTAGAATAACACATCAAACAACCACTTGCTATGAACTCGGGTGTGAAACTGTTTCACTGTGTCAAACATTGGGTCCTTCTCCCTTGGAAAATTCTTCGACACGTGGGACTTTCCCACAATAAAAAGCTAAAACAGTAAAATATGATTTTATGAACCTTGAACAAGGTCCTACGTAATCTTTTTATAAAGATCTTTTGATTTTATTGCAGATTCGAATACAAATTTTCATGGAATCTGATTTTTTAAATTTATTTTGCAAGGCGCACTGAATTGTATAATTACACATCAAGCAACCACTTCCTATGAACTCGGGTGTGAAACTGTTTCATTGTGTCAAAAATTGGGTCCTTCTCCCTTGGGAAATTCTTCATCATGTGGGAGTTTTCCCACAGTAAAGAGCTAAAACAATAAAATATGATTTTATGAACCTTGAACAAGGTCTTACGTAATCTTTTTATAAAGATCTTTTGATTTTTTTCCAGATTCGAATACTAATTTTCATGGAATCCGATTTTTTTATATATTCTGCAAGGTGCATTGAATTGTATAATTACACATCAAACAACCACTTGCTATGAACTCGTGTGTGAAACTGTTTCATTCTGTCAAACAATGGGTCCTTTTCCCTTGGGAAATTCTTCGACACGTGGTAGTTTTCCCATAATAAAAAGCTAAAACAATAAAATATGAGTTTATGAACCTTGAACAAGGTCTTACGTAATCTTTTTATAAAGATCTTTTGATTTTGTTCCTGATTCGAATACTAATTTTCATGGAATCTGATTTTTTTATTTATTTTGCAAGGCGCACTGAATTGTAGAATTACACATCAAACAACCACTTGCTATGAACTCGGGTGTGAAACTGTTTCACTGTGCCAAACATTGGGTCCTTCTCCCTTGAAAAATTTTTCGACACGTGGGATTTTCCCACAATAAAAAGCTAAAACAGTAAAATATGATTTTATGAACCTTGAACAAGGTCCTACGTAATCTTTTTATAAAGATCTTTTGATTTTATTGCAGATTCGAATACAAATTTTCATGGAATCTGATTTTTTAAATTTATTTTGCAAGGAGCACTGAATTGTATAATTACACATCAAACAAGCACTTGCTATGAACTCGGGTGTGAAACTGTTTCCTTGTGTCAAACATTGGGTCCTACTCCCTTTAGAAATTATTCTACACGTGGGAGTTTTCCCACAATAAAGAGCTAAAACAATAAAATATGATTTTATGAACCTTGAACAAGGTCTTACGTAATCTTTTTATAAAGATCTTTTGATTTTGTTCCAGATTCGAATACTAATTTTCATGGAATCCGATTTTTTTATATATTCTGCAAGGTGCATTGAATTGTATAATTACACATCAAACAACAACTTGCTATGAACTCGTGTGTGAAACTGTTTCATTGTGTCAAACATTGGATCCTTCTCCCTTGGGAAATTCTTCGACACGTGGGAGTTTTCCCACAATAAAAAGCTAAAACAATAAAATATGATTTTATGAACCTTGAACAAGTTCTTACGTAATCTTTTTATAAAGATCTTTTGATTTTGTTCAAGAATCGAATACTAATTTTCATAGAATCGGATTTTTTTATATATTCTGCAAGGCGCACTGAATTGTATAATTACACAACAAACAACCACTTCCTATGAACTCGGGTGTGAAACTGTTTCCTTGTGTCAAACATTGGGTCCTACTCCCTTTAGAAATTATTCTACACGTGGGAGTTTTCCCACAATAAAGAGCTAAAACAATAAAATATGATTTTATGAACCTTGAAGGTCTTACGTAATCTTTTTATAAAGATCTTTTGATTTTGTTCCAGATTCGAATACTAATTTTCATGGAATCCGATTTTTTTATTTTTTCTGCAAGGCGCACTGAATTGTAGAATTACACATCAAACAACTACTTGCTATGAACTCGGGTGTGAAACTGTTTCATTGTGTCAAACATTGGGTCCTTCTCCCTTAGAAAATTCTTCGACACGTGAGATTTTCCCACAGTAAATAGATAAAAAAATAAAATATGATTTTATGAACCTTGAACAAGATCTTACTTAATCTTTTTATAAAGATCTTTTGATTTTGTTCCAGATTCGAATACTAATTTTCATGGAATCCGATTTTTTTATATATTCTGCAAGGTGCATTGAATTGTATAATTACACATCAAACAACAACTTGCTATGAACTCGTGTGTGAAACTGTTTCATTGTGTCAAACATTGGGTCCTTCTCCCTTGGAAAATTCTTCGACACGTGGGAGTTTTCCCACAATAAAAAGCTAAAACAATAAAATATGATTTTATGAACCTTGAACAAGGTCTTACGTAATCTTTTTATAAAGATCTTTTGATTTTGTTCCAGAATCGAATACTAATTTTCATAGAATCGGATTTTTTTATATATTCTGCAAGGCGCACTGAATTGTATAATTACACAACAAACAACCACTTCCTATGAACTCGGGTGTGAAACTGTTTCCTTGTGTCAAACATTGGGTCCTACTCCCTTTAGAAATTATTCTACACGTGGGAGTTTTCCCACAGTAAAAAGCTAAAACAATAAAATATGATTTTACGAACCTTGAACAAGGTCTTACGCAATCTTTTTATAAAAATCTTTTGATTTTGATCAAGATTCGAATACTAATTTTCATGGAATATGATTTTTTTATTTATTCTGCAAGGCGCATTGAATTGTGTAATTACACATCAAGCAACCACTTCCTATGAACTCGGGTGTGAAACTGTTTCATTGTGTCAAACATTGGGTCCTTCTCCCTTGGGAAATTCTTCATCATGTGGGAGTTTTCCCACAATAAAGAGCTAAAACAATAAAATATGATTTTATGAACCTTGAACAAGGTCTCACATAATCTTTTTATAAAGGTCTTTTAATTTTGATCCAGATTCGAATACTAATTTTCATGGAATCCGATTTTTTTATATATTCTGCAAGGTGCATTGAATTGTATAATTACACATCAAACAACCACTTGCTATGAACTCTTGTGTGAAACTGTTTCATTCTGTCAAACAATAGGTCCTTTTCCCTTGGGAAATTCTTCGACACGTGGTAGTTATCCCATAATAAAAAGCTAAAACAATAAAATATGAGTTTATGAACCTTGAACAAGGTCTTACGTAATCTTTTTATAAAGATCTTTAGATTTTGTCCCAGATTCGAATACTAATTTTCATGGAATCTGATTTTTTTATTTATTTTGCAAGGCGCACTGAATTGTAGAATTACACATCAAACAACCACTTGCTATGAACTCGGGTGTGAAACTGTTTCATTGTGTCAAACATTGGGTCCTTCTCCCTTGGAAAATTCTTCGACACGTGGGATTTTCCCACAATAAAAAGCTAAAACAGTAAAATATGATTTTATGAACCTTGAACAAGGTCCTACGTAATCTTTTTATAAAGATCTTTTGATTTTATTGCAGATTCGAATACAAATTTTCATGGAATCTGATTTTTTAAATTTATTTTGCAAGGAGCACTGAATTGTATAATTACACATCAAACAAGCACTTGCTATGAACTCGGGTGTGAAACTGTTTCCTTGTGTCAAACATTGGGTCCTACTCCCTTTAGAAATTATTCTACACGTGGGAGTTTTCCCACAATAAAGAGCTAAAACAATAAAATATGATTTTATGAAGCTTGAAGAAGGTCTTACGTAATCTTTTTATAAAGATCTTTTGATTTTGTTCCAGATTCGAATACTAATTTTCATGGAATCCGATTTTTTTATTTTTTCTGCAAGGCGCACTGAATTGTAGAATTACACATCAAACAACTACTTGCTATGAACTCGGGTGTGAAACTGTTTCATTGTGTCAAACATTGGGTCCTTCTCCCTTAGAAAATTCTTCGACACGTGAGATTTTCCCACAGTAAATAGATAAAACAATAAAATATGATTTTATGAACCTTGAACAAGATCTTACTTAATCTTTTTATAAAGATCTTTTGATTTTGTTCCAGATTCGAATACTAATTTTCATGGAATCCGATTTTTTTATATATTCTGCAAGGTGCATTGAATTGTATAATTACACATCAAACAACCACTTGCTATGAACGCGTGTGTGAAACTGTTTCATTCTGTCAAAGGTCCTTTTCCCTTGGGAAATTCTTCGACACGTGGTAGTTTTCCCATAATAAAAAGCTAAAACAATAAAATATGAGTTTATGAACCTTGAACAAGGTCTTACGTAATCTTTTTATAAAGATCTTTTGATTTTGTTCCAGATTCGAATACTAATTTTCATGGAATCTGATTTTTTTATTTTTTTTGCAAGGCGCACTGAATTGTAGAATTACACATCAAACAACCACTTGCTATAAACTCGGGTGTGAAACTGTTTCATTGTGTCAAACATTGGGTCCTTCTCCCTTGGAAAATTCTTCGACACGTGGGATTTTCCCACAATAAAAAGCTAAAACAGTAAAATATGATTTTATGAACCTTAAACAAGGTCCTACGTAATCTTTTTATAAAGATCTTTTGATTTTATTGCAGATTCGAATACTAATTTTCATGGAATCTGATTTTTTAAATTTATTTTGCAAGGCGCACTGAATTGTATAATTACATATCAAACAACCACTTGCAATGAACTCGGGTGTAAAACTGTTTCATTGTGTCAAACATTGGATCCTTCTCCCTTGGGAAATTCTTCGACACGTGGGAGTTTTCCCACAATAAAAAGCTAAAACAATAAAATATGATTTTATGAACCTTGAACAAGTTCTTACGTAATCTTTTTATAAAGATCTTTTGATTTTGTTCAAGAATCGAATACTAATTTTCATAGAATCGGATTTTTTTATATATTCTGCAAGGCGCACTGAATTGTATAATTACACAACAAACAACCACTTCCTATGAACTCGGGTGTGAAACTGTTTCCTTGTGTCAAACATTGGGTCCTACTCCCTTTAGAAATTATTCTACACGTGGGAGTTTTCCCACAGTAAAAAGCTAAAACAATAAAATATGATTTTACGAACCTTGAACAAGGTCTTACGCAATCTTTTTATAAAGATCTTTTGATTTTGATCAAGATTCGAATACTAATTTTCATTGAATATGATTTTTTTATTTATTCTGCAAGGCGGACTGAATTGTATAATTATACATCAAACAACCACTTGCTATGAACTCGGGTATGAAACTGTTTCATTGTGTCAAACATTAGGTCCTTCTCCCTTGGGAAATTCTTCGAAACATGGGAGTTTTACCCAATAAAAAGGTAAAACAATAAAATATGATTTTATGAACCTTGAACAATGTCTTACGAAATCTTCTGATAAAGATCTTTTGATTTTGTTCCAGAATTGAATACTAATTTTTATGGAATCTGATTTTTTTATTTATTCTGCAAGGCGCATTGAATTGTGTAATTACACATCAAGCAACCACTTCCTATGAACTCGGGTGTGAAACTGTTTCATTGTGTCAAACATTGGGTCCTTCTCCCTTGGGAAATTCTTCATCATGTGGGAGTTTTCCCACAATAAAGAGCTAAAACAATAAAATATGATTTTATGAACCTTGAACAAGGTCTCACATAATCTTTTTATAAAGGTCTTTTAATTTTGATCCAGATTCGAATACTAATTTTCATGGAATCCGATTTTTTTATATATTCTGCAAGGTGCATTGAATTGTATAATTACACATCAAACAACCACTTGCTATGAACTCTTGTGTGAAACTGTTTCATTCTGTCAAACAATAGGTCCTTTTCCCTTGGGAAATTCTTCGACACGTGGTAGTTATCCCATAATAAAAAGCTAAAACAATAAAATATGAGTTTATGAACCTTGAACAAGGTCTTACGTAATCTTTTTATAAAGATCTTTAGATTTTGTCCCAGATTCGAATACTAATTTTCATGGAATCTGATTTTTTTATTTATTTTGCAAGGCGCACTGAATTGTAGAATTACACATCAAACAACCACTTGCTATGAACTCGGGTGTGAAACTGTTTCATTGTGTCAAACATTGGGTCCTTCTCCCTTGGAAAATTCTTCGACACGTGGGATTTTCCCACAATAAAAAGCTAAAACAGTAAAATATGATTTTATGAACCTTGAACAAGGTCCTACGTAATCTTTTTATAAAGATCTTTTGATTTTATTGCAGATTCGAATACAAATTTTCATGGAATCTGATTTTTTAAATTTATTTTGCAAGGAGCACTGAATTGTATAATTACACATCAAACAAGCACTTGCTATGAACTCGGGTGTGAAACTGTTTCCTTGTGTCAAACATTGGGTCCTACTCCCTTTAGAAATTATTCTACACGTGGGAGTTTTCCCACAATAAAGAGCTAAAACAATAAAATATGATTTTATGAAGCTTGAAGAAGGTCTTACGTAATCTTTTTATAAAGATCTTTTGATTTTGTTCCAGATTCGAATACTAATTTTCATGGAATCCGATTTTTTTATTTTTTCTGCAAGGCGCACTGAATTGTAGAATTACACATCAAACAACTACTTGCTATGAACTCGGGTGTGAAACTGTTTCATTGTGTCAAACATTGGGTCCTTCTCCCTTAGAAAATTCTTCGACACGTGAGATTTTCCCACAGTAAATAGATAAAACAATAAAATATGATTTTATGAACCTTGAACAAGATCTTACTTAATCTTTTTATAAAGATCTTTTGATTTTGATCAAGATTCGAATACTAATTTTCATGGAATCCGATTTTTTTATATATTCTGCAAGGTGCATTGAATTGTATAATTACACATCAAACAACCACTTGCTATGAACGCGAGTGTGAAACTGTTTCATTCTGTCAAAGGTCCTTTTCCCTTGGGAAATTCTTCGACACGTGGTAGTTTTCCCATAATAAAAAGCTAAAACAATAAAATATGAGTTTATGAACCTTGAACAAGGTCTTACGTAATCTTTTTATAAAGATCTTTTGATTTTGTTCCAGATTCGAATACTAATTTTCATGGAATCTGATTTTTTTATTTTTTTTGCAAGGCGCACTGAATTGTAGAATTACACATCAAACAACCACTTGCTATAAACTCGGGTGTGAAACTGTTTCATTGTGTCAAACATTGGGTCCTTCTCCCTTGGAAAATTCTTCGACACGTGGGATTTTCCCACAATAAAAAGCTAAAACAGTAAAATATGATTTTATGAACCTTAAACAAGGTCCTACGTAATCTTTTTATAAAGATCTTTTGATTTTATTGCAGATTCGAATACTAATTTTCATGGAATCTGATTTTTTAAATTTATTTTGCAAGGCGCACTGAATTGTATAATTACATATCAAACAACCACTTGCAATGAACTCGGGTGTAAAACTGTTTCATTGTGTCAAACATTGGATCCTTCTCCCTTGGGAAATTCTTCGACACGTGGGAGTTTTCCCACAATAAAAAGCTAAAACAATAAAATATGATTTTATGAACCTTGAACAAGTTCTTACGTAATCTTTTTATAAAGATCTTTTGATTTTGTTCAAGAATCGAATACTAATTTTCATAGAATCGGATTTTTTTATATATTCTGCAAGGCGCACTGAATTGTATAATTACACAACAAACAACCACTTCCTATGAACTCGGGTGTGAAACTGTTTCCTTGTGTCAAACATTGGGTCCTACTCCCTTTAGAAATTATTCTACACGTGGGAGTTTTCCCACAGTAAAAAGCTAAAACAATAAAATATGATTTTACGAACCTTGAACAAGGTCTTACGCAATCTTTTTATAAAGATCTTTTGATTTTGATCAAGATTCGAATACTAATTTTCATGGAATATGATTTTTTTATTTATTCTGCAAGGCGGACTGAATTGTATAATTATACATCAAACAACCACTTGCTATGAACTCGGGTATGAAACTGTTTCATTGTGTCAAACATTAGGTCCTTCTCCCTTGGGAAATTCTTCGAAACATGGGAGTTTTACCCAATAAAAAGGTAAAACAATAAAATATGATTTTATGAACCTTGAACAATGTCTTACGAAATCTTCTGATAAAGATCTTTTGATTTTGTTCCAGAATTGAATACTAATTTTTATGGAATCTGATTTTTTTATTTATTCTGCAAGGCGCATTGAATTGTATAATTACACATCAAACAACCACTTGCTATGAACTCGGGTGTGAAACTGTTTCATTGTGTCAAAAATTGGGTCCTTCTCCCTTGGAAAATTCTTCATCATGTGGGAGTTTTCCCACAATAAAGAGCTAAAACAATAAAATATGATTTTATGAACCTTGAACAAGGTCTTACGTAATCTTTTTATAAAGATCTTTTGATTTTGTTCCAGATTCGAATACTAATTTTCATGGAATCCGATTTTTTTATATATTCTGCAAGGTGCATTGAATTGTATAATTACACATCAAACAACCACTTGCTATGAACTCGTGTGTGAAACTGTTTCATTCTGTCAAACAATGGGTCCTTTTCCCTTGGGAAATTCTTCGACACGTGGTAGTTTTCCCATAATAAAAAGCTAAAACAATAAAATATGAGTTTATGAACCTTGAACAAGGTCTTACGTAATCTTTTTATAAAGATCTTTTGATTTTGTCCCAGATTCGAATACTAATTTTCATGGAATCTGATTTTTTTATTTATTTTGCAAGGCGCACTGAATTGTAGAATAACACATCAAACAACCACTTGCTATGAACTCGGGTGTGAAACTGTTTCACTGTGTCAAACATTGGGTCCTTCTCCCTTGGAAAATTCTTCGACACGTGGGACTTTCCCACAATAAAAAGCTAAAACAGTAAAATATGATTTTATGAACCTTGAACAAGGTCCTACGTAATCTTTTTATAAAGATCTTTTGATTTTATTGCAGATTCGAATACAAATTTTCATGGAATCTGATTTTTTAAATTTATTTTGCAAGGCGCACTGAATTGTATAATTACACATCAAGCAACCACTTCCTATGAACTCGGGTGTGAAACTGTTTCATTGTGTCAAAAATTGGGTCCTTCTCCCTTGGGAAATTCTTCATCATGTGGGAGTTTTCCCACAGTAAAGAGCTAAAACAATAAAATATGATTTTATGAACCTTGAACAAGGTCTTACGTAATCTTTTTATAAAGATCTTTTGATTTTTTTCCAGATTCGAATACTAATTTTCATGGAATCCGATTTTTTTATATATTCTGCAAGGTGCATTGAATTGTATAATTACACATCAAACAACCACTTGCTATGAACTCGTGTGTGAAACTGTTTCATTCTGTCAAACAATGGGTCCTTTTCCCTTGGGAAATTCTTCGACACGTGGTAGTTTTCCCATAATAAAAAGCTAAAACAATAAAATATGAGTTTATGAACCTTGAACAAGGTCTTACGTAATCTTTTTATAAAGATCTTTTGATTTTGTTCCTGATTCGAATACTAATTTTCATGGAATCTGATTTTTTTATTTATTTTGCAAGGCGCACTGAATTGTAGAATTACACATCAAACAACCACTTGCTATGAACTCGGGTGTGAAACTGTTTCACTGTGCCAAACATTGGGTCCTTCTCCCTTGAAAAATTTTTCGACACGTGGGATTTTCCCACAATAAAAAGCTAAAACAGTAAAATATGATTTTATGAACCTTGAACAAGGTCCTACGTAATCTTTTTATAAAGATCTTTTGATTTTATTGCAGATTCGAATACAAATTTTCATGGAATCTGATTTTTTAAATTTATTTTGCAAGGAGCACTGAATTGTATAATTACACATCAAACAAGCACTTGCTATGAACTCGGGTGTGAAACTGTTTCCTTGTGTCAAACATTGGGTCCTACTCCCTTTAGAAATTATTCTACACGTGGGAGTTTTCCCACAATAAAGAGCTAAAACAATAAAATATGATTTTATGAACCTTGAACAAGGTCTTACGTAATCTTTTTATAAAGATCTTTTGATTTTGTTCCAGATTCGAATACTAATTTTCATGGAATCCGATTTTTTTATATATTCTGCAAGGTGCATTGAATTGTATAATTACACATCAAACAACAACTTGCTATGAACTCGTGTGTGAAACTGTTTCATTGTGTCAAACATTGGATCCTTCTCCCTTGGGAAATTCTTCGACACGTGGGAGTTTTCCCACAATAAAAAGCTAAAACAATAAAATATGATTTTATGAACCTTGAACAAGTTCTTACGTAATCTTTTTATAAAGATCTTTTGATTTTGTTCAAGAATCGAATACTAATTTTCATAGAATCGGATTTTTTTATATATTCTGCAAGGCGCACTGAATTGTATAATTACACAACAAACAACCACTTCCTATGAACTCGGGTGTGAAACTGTTTCCTTGTGTCAAACATTGGGTCCTACTCCCTTTAGAAATTATTCTACACGTGGGAGTTTTCCCACAATAAAGAGCTAAAACAATAAAATATGATTTTATGAACCTTGAAGGTCTTACGTAATCTTTTTATAAAGATCTTTTGATTTTGTTCCAGATTCGAATACTAATTTTCATGGAATCCGATTTTTTTATTTTTTCTGCAAGGCGCACTGAATTGTAGAATTACACATCAAACAACTACTTGCTATGAACTCGGGTGTGAAACTGTTTCATTGTGTCAAACATTGGGTCCTTCTCCCTTAGAAAATTCTTCGACACGTGAGATTTTCCCACAGTAAATAGATAAAAAAATAAAATATGATTTTATGAACCTTGAACAAGATCTTACTTAATCTTTTTATAAAGATCTTTTGATTTTGTTCCAGATTCGAATACTAATTTTCATGGAATCCGATTTTTTTATATATTCTGCAAGGTGCATTGAATTGTATAATTACACATCAAACAACAACTTGCTATGAACTCGTGTGTGAAACTGTTTCATTGTGTCAAACATTGGGTCCTTCTCCCTTGGAAAATTCTTCGACACGTGGGAGTTTTCCCACAATAAAAAGCTAAAACAATAAAATATGATTTTATGAACCTTGAACAAGGTCTTACGTAATCTTTTTATAAAGATCTTTTGATTTTGTTCCAGAATCGAATACTAATTTTCATAGAATCGGATTTTTTTATATATTCTGCAAGGCGCACTGAATTGTATAATTACACAACAAACAACCACTTCCTATGAACTCGGGTGTGAAACTGTTTCCTTGTGTCAAACATTGGGTCCTACTCCCTTTAGAAATTATTCTACACGTGGGAGTTTTCCCACAGTAAAAAGCTAAAACAATAAAATATGATTTTACGAACCTTGAACAAGGTCTTACGCAATCTTTTTATAAAAATCTTTTGATTTTGATCAAGATTCGAATACTAATTTTCATGGAATATGATTTTTTTATTTATTCTGCAAGGCGCATTGAATTGTGTAATTACACATCAAGCAACCACTTCCTATGAACTCGGGTGTGAAACTGTTTCATTGTGTCAAACATTGGGTCCTTCTCCCTTGGGAAATTCTTCATCATGTGGGAGTTTTCCCACAATAAAGAGCTAAAACAATAAAATATGATTTTATGAACCTTGAACAAGGTCTCACATAATCTTTTTATAAAGGTCTTTTAATTTTGATCCAGATTCGAATACTAATTTTCATGGAATCCGATTTTTTTATATATTCTGCAAGGTGCATTGAATTGTATAATTACACATCAAACAACCACTTGCTATGAACTCTTGTGTGAAACTGTTTCATTCTGTCAAACAATAGGTCCTTTTCCCTTGGGAAATTCTTCGACACGTGGTAGTTATCCCATAATAAAAAGCTAAAACAATAAAATATGAGTTTATGAACCTTGAACAAGGTCTTACGTAATCTTTTTATAAAGATCTTTAGATTTTGTCCCAGATTCGAATACTAATTTTCATGGAATCTGATTTTTTTATTTATTTTGCAAGGCGCACTGAATTGTAGAATTACACATCAAACAACCACTTGCTATGAACTCGGGTGTGAAACTGTTTCATTGTGTCAAACATTGGGTCCTTCTCCCTTGGAAAATTCTTCGACACGTGGGATTTTCCCACAATAAAAAGCTAAAACAGTAAAATATGATTTTATGAACCTTGAACAAGGTCCTACGTAATCTTTTTATAAAGATCTTTTGATTTTATTGCAGATTCGAATACAAATTTTCATGGAATCTGATTTTTTAAATTTATTTTGCAAGGAGCACTGAATTGTATAATTACACATCAAACAAGCACTTGCTATGAACTCGGGTGTGAAACTGTTTCCTTGTGTCAAACATTGGGTCCTACTCCCTTTAGAAATTATTCTACACGTGGGAGTTTTCCCACAATAAAGAGCTAAAACAATAAAATATGATTTTATGAAGCTTGAAGAAGGTCTTACGTAATCTTTTTATAAAGATCTTTTGATTTTGTTCCAGATTCGAATACTAATTTTCATGGAATCCGATTTTTTTATTTTTTCTGCAAGGCGCACTGAATTGTAGAATTACACATCAAACAACTACTTGCTATGAACTCGGGTGTGAAACTGTTTCATTGTGTCAAACATTGGGTCCTTCTCCCTTAGAAAATTCTTCGACACGTGAGATTTTCCCACAGTAAATAGATAAAACAATAAAATATGATTTTATGAACCTTGAACAAGATCTTACTTAATCTTTTTATAAAGATCTTTTGATTTTGTTCCAGATTCGAATACTAATTTTCATGGAATCCGATTTTTTTATATATTCTGCAAGGTGCATTGAATTGTATAATTACACATCAAACAACCACTTGCTATGAACGCGTGTGTGAAACTGTTTCATTCTGTCAAAGGTCCTTTTCCCTTGGGAAATTCTTCGACACGTGGTAGTTTTCCCATAATAAAAAGCTAAAACAATAAAATATGAGTTTATGAACCTTGAACAAGGTCTTACGTAATCTTTTTATAAAGATCTTTTGATTTTGTTCCAGATTCGAATACTAATTTTCATGGAATCTGATTTTTTTATTTTTTTTGCAAGGCGCACTGAATTGTAGAATTACACATCAAACAACCACTTGCTATAAACTCGGGTGTGAAACTGTTTCATTGTGTCAAACATTGGGTCCTTCTCCCTTGGAAAATTCTTCGACACGTGGGATTTTCCCACAATAAAAAGCTAAAACAGTAAAATATGATTTTATGAACCTTAAACAAGGTCCTACGTAATCTTTTTATAAAGATCTTTTGATTTTATTGCAGATTCGAATACTAATTTTCATGGAATCTGATTTTTTAAATTTATTTTGCAAGGCGCACTGAATTGTATAATTACATATCAAACAACCACTTGCAATGAACTCGGGTGTAAAACTGTTTCATTGTGTCAAACATTGGATCCTTCTCCCTTGGGAAATTCTTCGACACGTGGGAGTTTTCCCACAATAAAAAGCTAAAACAATAAAATATGATTTTATGAACCTTGAACAAGTTCTTACGTAATCTTTTTATAAAGATCTTTTGATTTTGTTCAAGAATCGAATACTAATTTTCATAGAATCGGATTTTTTTATATATTCTGCAAGGCGCACTGAATTGTATAATTACACAACAAACAACCACTTCCTATGAACTCGGGTGTGAAACTGTTTCCTTGTGTCAAACATTGGGTCCTACTCCCTTTAGAAATTATTCTACACGTGGGAGTTTTCCCACAGTAAAAAGCTAAAACAATAAAATATGATTTTACGAACCTTGAACAAGGTCTTACGCAATCTTTTTATAAAGATCTTTTGATTTTGATCAAGATTCGAATACTAATTTTCATTGAATATGATTTTTTTATTTATTCTGCAAGGCGGACTGAATTGTATAATTATACATCAAACAACCACTTGCTATGAACTCGGGTATGAAACTGTTTCATTGTGTCAAACATTAGGTCCTTCTCCCTTGGGAAATTCTTCGAAACATGGGAGTTTTACCCAATAAAAAGGTAAAACAATAAAATATGATTTTATGAACCTTGAACAATGTCTTACGAAATCTTCTGATAAAGATCTTTTGATTTTGTTCCAGAATTGAATACTAATTTTTATGGAATCTGATTTTTTTATTTATTCTGCAAGGCGCATTGAATTGTATAATTACACATCAAACAACCACTTGCTATGAACTCGGGTGTGAAACTGTTTCATTGTGTCAAAAATTGGGTCCTTCTCCCTTGGAAAATTCTTCATCATGTGGGAGTTTTCCCACAATAAAGAGCTAAAACAATAAAATATGATTTTATGAACCTTGAACAAGGTCTTACGTAATCTTTTTATAAAGATCTTTTGATTTTGTTCCAGATTCGAATACTAATTTTCATGGAATCCGATTTTTTTATATATTCTGCAAGGTGCATTGAATTGTATAATTACACATCAAACAACCACTTGCTATGAACTCGTGTGTGAAACTGTTTCATTCTGTCAAACAATGGGTCCTTTTCCCTTGGGAAATTCTTCGACACGTGGTAGTTTTCCCATAATAAAAAGCTAAAACAATAAAATATGAGTTTATGAACCTTGAACAAGGTCTTACGTAATCTTTTTATAAAGATCTTTTGATTTTGTCCCAGATTCGAATACTAATTTTCATGGAATCTGATTTTTTTATTTATTTTGCAAGGCGCACTGAATTGTAGAATAACACATCAAACAACCACTTGCTATGAACTCGGGTGTGAAACTGTTTCACTGTGTCAAACATTGGGTCCTTCTCCCTTGGAAAATTCTTCGACACGTGGGACTTTCCCACAATAAAAAGCTAAAACAGTAAAATATGATTTTATGAACCTTGAACAAGGTCCTACGTAATCTTTTTATAAAGATCTTTTGATTTTATTGCAGATTCGAATACAAATTTTCATGGAATCTGATTTTTTAAATTTATTTTGCAAGGCGCACTGAATTGTATAATTACACATCAAGCAACCACTTCCTATGAACTCGGGTGTGAAACTGTTTCATTGTGTCAAAAATTGGGTCCTTCTCCCTTGGGAAATTCTTCATCATGTGGGAGTTTTCCCACAGTAAAGAGCTAAAACAATAAAATATGATTTTATGAACCTTGAACAAGGTCTTACGTAATCTTTTTATAAAGATCTTTTGATTTTTTTCCAGATTCGAATACTAATTTTCATGGAATCCGATTTTTTTATATATTCTGCAAGGTGCATTGAATTGTATAATTACACATCAAACAACCACTTGCTATGAACGCGTGTGTGAAACTGTTTCATTCTGTCAAAGGTCCTTTTCCCTTGGGAAATTCTTCGACACGTGGTAGTTTTCCCATAATAAAAAGCTAAAACTATAAAATATGAGTTTATGAACCTTGAACAAGGTCTTACGTAATCTTTTTATAAAGATCTTTTGATTTTGTTCCTGATTCGAATACTAATTTTCATGGAATCTGATTTTTTTATTTATTTTGCAAGGCGCACTGAATTGTAGAATTACACATCAAACAACCACTTGCTATGAACTCGGGTGTGAAACTGTTTCACTGTGCCAAACATTGGGTCCTTCTCCCTTGAAAAATTTTTCGACACGTGGGATTTTCCCACAATAAAAAGCTAAAACAGTAAAATATGATTTTATGAACCTTGAACAAGGTCCTACGTAATCTTTTTATAAAGATCTTTTGATTTTATTGCAGATTCGAATACAAATTTTCATGGAATCTGATTTTTTAAATTTATTTTGCAAGGAGCACTGAATTGTATAATTACACATCAAACAAGCACTTGCTATGAACTCGGGTGTGAAACTGTTTCCTTGTGTCAAACATTGGGTCCTACTCCCTTTAGAAATTATTCTACACGTGGGAGTTTTCCCACAATAAAGAGCTAAAACAATAAAATATGATTTTATGAACCTTGAAGGTCTTACGTAATCTTTTTATAAAGATCTTTTGATTTTGTTCCAGATTCGAATACTAATTTTCATGGAATCCGATTTTTTTATTTTTTCTGCAAGGCGCACTGAATTGTAGAATTACACATCAAACAACTACTTGCTATGAACTCGGGTGTGAAACTGTTTCATTGTGTCAAACATTGGGTCCTTCTCCCTTAGAAAATTCTTCGACACGTGAAATTTTCCCACAGTAAATAGATAAAAAAATAAAATATGATTTTATGAACCTTGAACAAGATCTTACTTAATCTTTTTATAAAGATCTTTTGATTTTGTTCCAGATTCGAATACTAATTTTCATGGAATCCGATTTTTTTATATATTCTGCAAGGTGCATTGAATTGTATAATTACACATCAAACAACAACTTGCTATGAACTCGTGTGTGAAACTGTTTCATTCTGTCAAACAATGGGTCCTTTTCCCTTGGGAAATTCTTCGACACGTGGTAGTTTTCCCATAATAAAAAGCTAAAACAATAAAATATGAGTTTATGAACCTTGAACAAGGTCTTACGTAATCTTTTTATAAAGATCTTTTGATTTTGTTCCTGATTCGAATACTAATTTTCATAGAATCGGATTTTTTTATATATTCTGCAAGGCGCACTGAATTGTATAATTACACAACAAACAACCACTTCCTATGAACTCGGGTGTGAAACTGTTTCCTTGTGTCAAACATTGGGTCCTACTCCCTTTAGAAATTATTCTACACGTGGGAGTTTTCCCACAGTAAAAAGCTAAAACAATAAAATATGATTTTACGAACCTTGAACAAGGTCTTACGCAATCTTTTTATAAAAATCTTTTGATTTTGATCAAGATTCGAATACTAATTTTCATGGAATATGATTTTTTTATTTATTCTGCAAGGCGCATTGAATTGTATAATTACACATCAAGCAACCACTTCCTATGAACTCGGGTGTGAAACTGTTTCATTGTGTCAAACATTGGGTCCTTCTTTCTTGGGAAATTCTTCATCAAGTGGGAGTTTTCCCACAATAAAGAGCTAAAACAATAAAATATGATTTTAAGAACATTGAACAAGGTCTTACATAATCTTTTTATAAAGATCTTTTGATTTTGTTCCAGATTCGAATACTAATTTTCATGGAATCCGATTTTTTTATATATTCTGCAAGGTGCATTGAATTGTATAATTACACATCAAACAACCACTTGCTATGAACTCGTGTGTGAAACTGTTTCATTCTGTCAAACAATGGGTCCTTTTCCCTTGGGAAATTCTTCGACACGTGGTAGTTTTCCCATAATAAAAAGCTAAAACAATAAAATATGAGTTTATGAACCTTGAACAAGGTCTTACGTAATCTTTTTATAAAGATCTTTTGATTTTGTTCCAGATTCGAATACTAATTTTCATGGAATCTGATTTTTTTATTTTTTTTCATTGTGTCAAACATTGGGTCCTTCTCCCTTGGAAAATTCTTCGACACGTGGGATTTTCCCACAATAAAAAGCTAAAACAGTAAAATATGATTTTATGAACCTTGAACAAGGTCCTACGTAATCTTTTTATAAAGATCTTTTGATTTTATTGCAGATTCGAATACAAATTTTCATGGAATCTGATTTTTTAAATTTATTTTGCAAGGCGCACTGAATTGTATAATTACATATCAAACAACCACTTGCAATGAACTCGGGTGTAAAACTGTTTCATTGTGTCAAACATTGGATCCTTCTCCCTTGGGAAATTCTTCGACACGTGGGAGTTTTCCCACAATAAAAAGCTAAAACAATAAAATATGATTTTATGAACCTTGAACAAGTTCTTACGTAATCTTTTTATAAAGATCTTTTGATTTTGTTCCAGAATCGAATACTAATTTTCATAGAATCGGATTTTTTTATATATTCTGCAAGGCGCACTGAATTGTATAATTACACAACAAACAACCACTTCCTATGAACTCGGGTGTGAAACTGTTTCCTTGTGTCAAACATTGGGTCCTACTCCCTTTAGAAATTATTCTACACGTGGGAGTTTTCCCACAGTAAAAAGCTAAAACAATAAAATATGATTTTACGAACCTTGAACAAGGTCTTACGCAATCTTTTTATAAAAATCTTTTGATTTTGATCAAGATTCGAATACTAATTTTCATGGAATATGATTTTTTTATTTATTCTGCAAGGCGCATTGAATTGTATAATTACACATCAAGCAACCACTTCCTATGAACTCGGGTGTGAAACTGTTTCATTGTGTCAAACATTGGGTCCTTCTCCCTTGGGAAATTCTTCATCATGTGGGAGTTTTCCCACAATAAAGAGCTAAAACAATAAAATATGATTTTATGAACCTTGAACAAGGTCTTACATAATCTTTTTATAAAGGTCTTTTGATTTTGTTCCAGATTCGAATACTAATTTTCATGGAATCCGATTTTTTTATATATTCTGCAAGGTGCATTGAATTGTATAATTACACATCAAACAACCACTTGCTATGAACTCTTGTGTGAAACTGTTTCATTCTGTCAAACAATGGGTCCTTTTCCCTTGGGAAATTCTTCGACACGTGGTAGTTTTCCCATAATAAAAAGCTAAAACAATAAAATATGAGTTTATGAACCTTGAACAAGGTCTTACGTAATCTTTTTATAAAGATCTTTAGATTTTGTCCCAGATTCGAATACTAATTTTCATGGAATCTGATTTTTTTATTTATTTTGCAAGGCGCACTGAATTGTAGAATTACACATCAAACAACCACTTGCTATGAACTCGGGTGTGAAACTGTTTCATTGTGTCAAACATTGGGTCCTTCTCCCTTGGAAAATTCTTCGACACGTGGGATTTTCCCACAATAAATAGCTAAAACAGTAAAATATGATTTTATGAACCTTGAACAAGGTCCTACGTATTCTTTTTATAAAGATCTTTTGATTTTATTGCAGATTCGAATACAAATTTTCATGGAATCTGATTTTTTTAAATTTATTTTGCAAGGCACACTGAATTGTATAATTACATATCAAACAACCACTTTCTATGAACTCGGGTGTGAAACTGTTTCATTGTGTCAAACATTGGATCCTTCTCCCTTGGGAAATTCTTCGACACGTGGGAGTTTTCCCACAATAAAAAGCTAAAACAATAAAATATGATTTTATGAACCTTGAACAAGGTCTTACGTAATCTTTTTATAAAGATCTTTTGATTTTGTTCCAGAATCGAATACTAATTTTCATAGAATCGGATTTTTTTATATATTCTGCAAGGCGCACTGAATTGTATAATTACACAACAAACAACCACTTCCTATGAACTCGGGTGTGAAACTGTTTCCTTGTGTCAAACATTGGGTCCTACTCCCTTTAGAAATTATTCTACACGTGGGAGTTTTCCCACAGTAAAAAGCTAAAACAATAAAATATGATTTTACGAACCTTGAACAAGGTCTTACGCAATCTTTTTATAAAAATCTTTTGATTTTGATCAAGATTCGAATACTAATTTTCATGGAATATGATTTTTTTATTTATTCTGCAAGGCGCATTGAATTGTATAATTACACATCAAGCAACCACTTCCTATGAACTCGGGTGTGAAACTGTTTCATTGTGTCAAACATTGGGTCCTTCTCCCTTGGGAAATTCTTCATCATGTGGGAGTTTTCCCACAATAAAGAGCTAAAACAATAAAATATGATTTTATGAACCTTGAACAAGGTCTTACATAATCTTTTTATAAAGGTCTTTTGATTTTGTTCCAGATTCGAATACTAATTTTCATGGAATCCGATTTTTTTATATATTCTACAAGGTGCATTGAATTGTATAATTACACATCAAACAACCACTTGCTATGAACTCTTGTGTGAAACTGTTTCATTCTGTCAAACAATGGGTCCTTTTCCCTTGGGAAATTCTTCGACACGTGGTAGTTTTCCCATAATAAAAAGCTAAAACAATAAAATATGAGTTTATGAACCTTGAACAAGGTCTTACGTAATCTTTTTATAAAGATCTTTAGATTTTGTCCCAGATTCGAATACTAATTTTCATGGAATCTGATTTTTTTATTTATTTTGCAAGGCGCACTGAATTGTAGAATTACACATCAAACAACCACTTGCTATGAACTCGGGTGTGAAACTGTTTCATTGTGTCAAACATTGGGTCCTTCTCCCTTGGAAAATTCTTCGACACGTGGGATTTTCCCACAATAAAAAGCTAAAACAGTAAAATATGATTTTATGAACCTTGAACAAGGTCCTACGTAATCTTTTTATAAAGATCTTTTGATTTTATTGCAGATTCGAATACAAATTTTCATGGAATCTGATTTTTTAAATTTATTTTGCAAGGCGCACTGAATTGTATAATTACATATCAAACAACCACTTTCTATGAACTCGGGTGTGAAACTGTTTCATTGTGTCAAACATTGGATCCTTCTCCCTTGGGAAATTCTTCGACACGTGGGAGTTTTCCCACAATAAAAAGCTAAAACAATAAAATATGATTTTATGAACCTTGAACAAGGTCTTACGTAATCTTTTTATAAAGATCTTTTGATTTTGTTCCAGAATCGAATACTAATTTTCATAGAATCGGATTTTTTTATATATTCTGCAAGGCGCACTGAATTGTATAATTACACAACAAACAACCACTTCCTATGAACTCGGGTGTGAAACTGTTTCCTTGTGTCAAACATTGGGTCCTACTCCCTTTAGAAATTATTCTACACGTGGGAGTTTTCCCACAGTAAAAAGCTAAAACAATAAAATATGATTTTACGAACCTTGAACAAGGTCTTACGCAATCTTTTTATAAAAATCTTTTGATTTTGATCAAGATTCAAATACTAATTTTCATGGAATATGATTTTTTTATTTATTCTGCAAGGCGCATTGAATTGTATAATTACACATCAAGCAACCACTTCCTATGAACTCGGGTGTGAAACTGTTTCATTGTGTCAAACATTGGGTCCTTCTCCCTTGGGAAATTCTTCATCATGTGGGAGTTTTCCCACAATAAAGAGCTAAAACAATAAAATATGATTTTATGAACCTTGAACAATGTCTTACATAATCTTTTTATAAAGGTCTTTTGATTTTGTTCCAGATTCGAATACTAATTTTCATGGAATCCGATTTTTTTATATATTCTGCAAGGTGCATTGAATTGTATAATTACACATCAAACAACCACTTCCTATGAACTCTTGTGTGAAACTGTTTCATTCTGTCAAACAATGGGTCCTTTTCCCTTGGGAAATTCTTCGACACGTGGTAGTTTTCCCATAATAAAAAGCTAAAACAATAAAATATGAGTTTATGAACCTTGAACAAGGTCTTACGTAATCTTTTTATAAAGATCTTTAGATTTTGTCCCACATTCGAATACTAATTTTCATGGAATCTGATTTTTTTATTTATTTTGCAAGGCGCACTGAATTGTAGAATTACACATCAAACAACCACTTGCTATGAACTCGGGTGTGAAACTGTTTCATTGTGTCAAACATTGGGTCCTTCTCCCTTGGAAAATTCTTCGACACGTGGGATTTTCCCACAATAAAAAGCTAAAACAGTAAAATATGATTTTATGAACCTTGAACAAGGTCCTACGTAATCTTTTTATAAAGATCTTTTGATTTTGTTCCTGATTCGAATACTAATTTTCATAGAATCGGATTTTTTTATATATTCTGCAAGGCGCACTGAATTGTATAATTACACATCAAACAACCACTTCCTATGAACTCGGGTGTGAAACTGGATCATTGTGTCAAACATTGGGTCCTTCTCCCTTGGGAAATTTTTCATCATGTGGGAGTTTTCCCACAATAAAGAGCTAAAACAATAAAATATGATTTTATGAACCTTGAACAAGGTCTTACATAATCTTTTTATAAAGGTCTTTTGATTTTGTTCCAGATTCGAATACTAATTTTCATGGAATCCGATTTTTTTATATATTCTGCAAGGTGCATTGAATTGTATAATTACACATCAAACAACCACTTGCTATGAACTCGTGTGTGAAACTGTTTCATTCTGTCAAACAATGGGTCCTTTTCCCTTGGGAAATTCTTCGACACGTGGTAGTTTTCCCATAATAAAAAGCTAAAACAATAAAAAATGAGTATATGAACCTTGAACAAGGTCTTACGTAATCTTTTTATAAAGATCTTTTGATTTTATTGCAGATTCGAATACAAATTTTCATGGAATCTGATTTTTTAAATTTATTTTGCAAGGCGCACTGAATTGTATAATTACACAACAAACAACCACTTCCTATGAACTCGGGTGTGAAACTGTTTCCTTGTGTCAAACATTGGGTCCTACTCCCTTTAGAAATTATTCTACACGTGGGAGTTTTCCCACAGTAAAAAGCTAAAACAATAAAATATGATTTTACGAACCTTGAACAAGGTCTTACGCAATCTTTTTATAAAAATCTTTTGATTTTGATCAAGATTCGAATACTAATTTTCATGGAATATGATTTTTTTATTTATTCTGCAAGGCGCATTGAATTGTATAATTACACATCAAGCAACCACTTCCTATGAACTCGGGTGTGAAACTGTTTCATTGTGTCAAACATTGGGTCCTTCTCCCTTGGGAAATTCTTCATCAAGTGGGAGTTTTCCCACAATAAAGAGCTAAAACAATAAAATATGATTTTATGAACATTGAACAAGGTCTTACATAATCTTTTTATAAAGATCTTTTGATTTTGTTCCAGATTCGAATACTAATTTTCATGGAATCCGATTTTTTTATATATTCTGCAAGGTGCATTGAATTGTATAATTACACATCAAACAACCACTTGCTATGAACTCGTGTGTGAAACTGTTTCATTCTGTCAAACAATGGGTCCTTTTCCCTTGGGAAATTCTTCGACACGTGGTAGTTTTCCCATAATAAAAAGCTAAAACAATAAAATATGAGTTTATGAACCTTGAACAAGGTCTTACGTAATCTTTTTATAAAGATCTTTTGATTTTGTTCCAGATTCGAATACTAATTTTCATGGAATCTGATTTTTTTATTTTTTTTCATTGTGTCAAACATTGGGTCCTTCTCCCTTGGAAAATTCTTCGACACGTGGGATTTTCCCACAATAAAAAGCTAAAACAGTAAAATATGATTTTATGAACCTTGAACAAGGTCCTACGTAATCTTTTTATAAAGATCTTTTGATTTTATTGCAGATTCGAATACAAATTTTCATGGAATCTGATTTTTTAAATTTATTTTGCAAGGCGCACTGAATTGTATAATTACATATCAAACAACCACTTGCAATGAACTCGGGTGTAAAACTGTTTCATTGTGTCAAACATTGGATCCTTCTCCCTTGGGAAATTCTTCGACACGTGGGAGTTTTCCCACAATAAAAAGCTAAAACAATAAAATATGATTTTATGAACCTTGAACAAGTTCTTACGTAATCTTTTTATAAAGATCTTTTGATTTTGTTCCAGAATCGAATACTAATTTTCATAGAATCGGATTTTTTTATATATTCTGCAAGGCGCACTGAATTGTATAATTACACAACAAACAACCACTTCCTATGAACTCGGGTGTGAAACTGTTTCCTTGTGTCAAACATTGGGTCCTACTCCCTTTAGAAATTATTCTACACGTGGGAGTTTTCCCACAGTAAAAAGCTAAAACAATAAAATATGATTTTACGAACCTTGAAGAAGGTCTTACGCAATCTTTTTATAAAGATCTTTTGATTTTGATCAAGATTCGAATACTAATTTTCATGGAATATGATTTTTTTATTTATTCTGCAAGGCGCATTGAATTGTATAATTACACATCAAGCAACCACTTCCTATGAACTCGGGTGTGAAACTGTTTCATTGTGTCAAACATTGGGTCCTTCTCCCTTGGGAAATTCTTCATCATGTGGGAGTTTTCCCACAATAAAGAGCTAAAACAATAAAATATGATTTTATGAACCTTGAACAAGGTCTTACATAATCTTTTTATAAAGGTCTTTTGATTTTGTTCCAGATTCGAATACTAATTTTCATGGAATCCGATTTTTTTATATATTCTGCAAGGTGCATTGAATTGTATAATTACACATCAAACAACCACTTGCTATGAACTCTTGTGTGAAACTGTTTCATTCTGTCAAACAATGGGTCCTTTTCCCTTGGGAAATTCTTCGACACGTGGTAGTTTTCCCATAATAAAAAGCTAAAACAATAAAATATGAGTTTATGAACCTTGAACAAGGTCTTACGTAATCTTTTTATAAAGATCTTTAGATTTTGTCCCAGATTCGAATACTAATTTTCATGGAATCTGATTTTTTTATTTATTTTGCAAGGCGCACTGAATTGTACAATTACACATCAAACAACCACTTTCTACGAACTCGGGTGTGAAACTGTTTCATTCTGTCAAACATTGGGTCCTTCTCCCTTGGAAAATTCTTCGACACGTGGGATTTTCCCACAATAAAAAGCTAAAACAGTAAAATATGATTTTATGAACCTTGAACAAGGTCCTACGTAATCTTTTTATAAAGATCTTTTGATTTTATTGCAGATTCGAATACAAATTTTCATGGAATCTGATTTTTTTAAATTTATTTTGCAAGGCGCACTGAATTGTATAATTACATATCAAACAACCACTTTCTATGAACTCGGGTGTGAAACTGTTTCATTGTGTCAAACATTGGATCCTTCTCCCTTGGGAAATTCTTCGACACGTGGGAGTTTTCCCACAATAAAAAGCTAAAACAATAAAATATGATTTTATGAACCTTGAACAAGGTCTTACGTAATCTTTTTATAAAGATCTTTTGATTTTGTTCCAGAATCGAATACTAATTTTCATAGAATCGGATTTTTTTATATATTCTGCAAGGCGCACTGAATTGTATAATTACACAACAAACAACCACTTCCTATGAACTCGGGTGTGAAACTGTTTCCTTGTGTCAAACATTGGGTCCTACTCCCTTTAGAAATTATTCTACACGTGGGAGTTTTCCCACAGTAAAAAGCTAAAACAATAAAATATGATTTTACGAACCTTGAACAAGGTCTTACGCAATCTTTTTATAAAAATCTTTTGATTTTGATCAAGATTCGAATACTAATTTTCATGGAATGATTTTTTTATTTATTCTGCAAGGCGCATTGAATTGTATAATTACACATCAAGCAACCACTTCCTATGAACTCGGGTGTGAAACTGTTTCATTGTGTCAAACATTGGGTCCTTCTCCCTTGGGAAATTCTTCATCATGTGGGAGTTTTCCCACAATAAAGAGCTAAAACAATAAAATATGATTTTATGAACCTTGAACAAGGTCTTACATAATCTTTTTATAAAGGTCTTTTGATTTTGTTCCAGATTCGAATACTAATTTTCATGGAATCCGATTTTTTTATATATTCTACAAGGTGCATTGAATTGTATAATTACACATCAAACAACCACTTGCTATGAACTCTTGTGTGAAACTGTTTCATTCTGTCAAACAATGGGTCCTTTTCCCTTGGGAAATTCTTCGACACGTGGTAGTTTTCCCATAATAAAAAGCTAAAACAATAAAATATGAGTTTATGAACCTTGAACAAGGTCTTACGTAATCTTTTTATAAAGATCTTTAGATTTTGTCCCAGATTCGAATACTAATTTTCATGGAATCTGATTTTTTTATTTATTTTGCAAGGCGCACTGAATTGTAGAATTACACATCAAACAACCACTTGCTATGAACTCGGGTGTGAAACTGTTTCATTGTGTCAAACATTGGGTCCTTCTCCCTTGGAAAATTCTTCGACACGTGGGATTTTCCCACAATAAAAAGCTAAAACAGTAAAATATGATTTTATGAACCTTGAACAAGGTCCTACGTAATCTTTTTATAAAGATCTTTTGATTTTATTGCAGATTCGAATACAAATTTTCATGGAATCTGATTTTTTAAATTTATTTTGCAAGGCGCACTGAATTGTATAATTACATATCAAACAACCACTTTCTATGAACTCGGGTGTGAAACTGTTTCATTGTGTCAAACATTGGATCCTTCTCCCTTGGGAAATTCTTCGACACGTGGGAGTTTTCCCACAATAAAAAGCTAAAACAATAAAATATGATTTTATGAACCTTGAACAAGGTCTTACGTAATCTTTTTATAAAGATCTTTTGATTTTGTTCCAGAATCGAATACTAATTTTCATAGAATCGGATTTTTTTATATATTCTGCAAGGCGCACTGAATTGTATAATTACACAACAAACAACCACTTCCTATGAACTCGGGTGTGAAACTGTTTCCTTGTGTCAAACATTGGGTCCTACTCCCTTTAGAAATTATTCTACACGTGGGAGTTTTCCCACAGTAAAAAGCTAAAACAATAAAATATGATTTTACGAACCTTGAAAAAGGTCTTACGCAATCTTTTTATAAAAATCTTTTGATTTTGATCAAGATTCGAATACTAATTTTCATGGAATATGATTTTTTTATTTATTCTGCAAGGCGCATTGAATTGTATAATTACACATCAAGCAACCACTTCCTATGAACTCGGGTGTGAAACTGTTTCATTGTGTCAAACATTGGGTCCTTCTCCCTTGGGAAATTCTTCATCATGTGGGAGTTTTCCCACAATAAAGAGCTAAAACAATAAAATATGATTTTATGAACCTTGAACAAGGTCTTACATAATCTTTTTATAAAGGTCTTTTGATTTTGTTCCAGATTCGAAGACTAATTTTCATGGAATCCGATTTTTTTATATATTCTGCAAGGTGCATTGAATTGTATAATTACACATCAAACAACCACTTCCTATGAACTCTTGTGTGAAACTGTTTCATTCTGTCAAACAATGGGTCCTTTTCCCTTGGGAAATTCTTCGACACGTGGTAGTTTTCCCATAATAAAAAGCTAAAACAATAAAATATGAGTTTATGAACCTTGAACAAGGTCTTACGTAATCTTTTTATAAAGATCTTTAGATTTTGTCCCAGATTCGAATACTAATTTTCATGGAATCTGATTTTTTTATTTATTTTGCAAGGCGCACTGAATTGTAGAATTACACATCAAACAACCACTTGCTATGAACTCGGGTGTGAAACTGTTTCATTGTGTCAAACATTGGGTCCTTCTCCCTTGGAAAATTCTTCGACACGTGGGATTTTCCCACAATAAAAAGCTAAAACAGTAAAATATGATTTTATGAACCTTGAACAAGGTCCTACGTAATCTTTTTATAAAGATCTTTTGATTTTGTTCCTTATTCGAATACTAATTTTCATAGAATCGGATTTTTTTATATATTCTGCAAGGCGCACTGAATTGTATAATTACACATCAAACAACCACTTCCTATGAACTCGGGTGTGAAACTGGATCATTGTGTCAAACATTGGGTCCTTCTCCCTTGGAAAATTCTTCGACACGTGGGATTTTCCCACAATAAAAAGCTAAAACAGTAAAATATGATTTTATGAACCTTGAACAAGGTCTTACATAATCTTTTTATAAAGGTCTTTTGATTTTGTTCCAGATTCGAATACTAATTTTCATGGAATCCGATTTTTTTATATATTCTGCAAGGTGCATTGAATTGTATAATTACACATCAAACAACCACTTGCTATGAACTCGTGTGTGAAACTGTTTCATTCTGTCAAACAATGGGTCCTTTTCCCTTGGGAAATTCTTCGACACGTGGTAGTTTTCCCATAATAAAAAGCTAAAACAATAAAAAATGAGTATATGAACCTTGAACAAGGTCTTACGTAATCTTTTTATAAAGATCTTTTGATTTTATTGCAGATTCGAATACAAATTTTCATGGAATCTGATTTTTTAAATTTATTTTGCAAGGCGCACTGAATTGTATAATTACACAACAAACAACCACTTCCTATGAACTCGGGTGTGAAACTGTTTCCTTGTGTCAAACATTGGGTCCTACTCCCTTTAGAAATTATTCTACACGTGGGAGTTTTCCCACAGTAAAAAGCTAAAACAATAAAATATGATTTTACGAACCTTGAACAAGGTCTAACGCAATCTTTTTATAAAGATCTTTTGATTTTGATCAAGATTCGAATACTAATTTTCATGGAATATAATTTTTTTATTTATTCTGCAAGGCACATTGAATTGTATAATTACACATCAAGCAAACACTTCCTATGAACTCGGGTGTGAAACTGTTTCATTGTGTCAAAAATTGGGTCCTTCTCCCTTGGGAAATTCTTCATCATGTGGGAGTTTTCCCACAATAAAGAGCTAAAACAATAAAATATGATTTTATGAACCTTGAACAAGGTCTTACGTAATCTTTTTATAAAGATCTTTTGATTTTGTTCCAGATTCGAATACTAATTTTCATGGAATCCGATTTTTTTATATATTCTGCAAGGTGCATTGAATTGTATAATTACACATCAAACAACCACTTGCTATGAACTCGTGTGTGAAACTGTTTCATTCTGTCAAACAATGGGTCCTTTTCCCTTGGGAAATTCTTCGACACGTGGTAGTTTTCCCATAATAAAAAGCTAAAACAATAAAATATGAGTTTATGAACCTTGAACAAGGTCTTACGTAATCTTTTTATAAAGATCTTTAGATTTTGTCCCAGATTCGAATACTAATTTTCATGAAATCTGATTTTTTTATTTATTTTGCAAGGCGCACTGAATTGTAGAATTACACATCAAACAACCACTTGCTATGAACTCGGGTGTGAAACTGTTTCATTGTGTCAAACATTGGGTCCTTCTCCCTTGGAAAATTCTTCGACACGTGGGATTTTCCCACAATAAAAAGCTAAAACAGTAAAATATGATTTTATGAACCTTGAACAAGGTCCTACGTAATCTTTTTATAAAGATCTTTTGATTTTATTGCAGATTCGAATACAAATTTTCATGGAATCTGATTTTTTAAATTTATTTTGCAAGGCGCACTGAATTGTATAATTACATATCAAACAACCACTTTCTATGAACTCGGGTGTGAAACTGTTTCATTGTGTCAAACATTGGATCCTTCTCCCTTGGGAAATTCTTCGACACGTGGGAGTTTTCCCACAGTAAAAAGCTAAAACAATAAAATATGATTTTACGAACCTTGAACAAGGTCTTACGCAATCTTTTTATAAAAATCTTTTGATTTTGATCAAGATTCGAATACTAATTTTCATGGAATATGATTTTTTTATTTATTCTGCAAGGCGCATTGAATTGTATAATTACACATCAAGCAACCACTTCCTATGAACTCGGGTGTGAAACTGTTTCATTGTGTCAAACATTGGGTCCTTCTCCTTTGGGAAATTCTTCATCATGTGGGAGTTTTCCCACAATAAAGAGCTAAAACAATAAAATATGATTTTATGAACCTTGAACAAGGTCTTACGTAATCTTTTTATAAAGATCTTTTGATTTTGTTCCAGATTCGAATACTAATTTTCATGGAATCCGATTTTTTTATATATTCTGCAAGGTGCATTGAATTGTATAATTACACATCAAACAACAACTTGCTATGAACTCGTGTGTGAAACTGTTTCATTCTGTCAAACAATGGGTCCTTTTCCCTTGGGAAATTCTTCGACACGTGGTAGTTTTCCCATAATAAAAAGCTAAAACAATAAAATATGAGTTTATGAACCTTGAACAAGGTCTTACGTAATCTTTTTATAAAGATCTTTTGATTTTGTTCCAGATTCGAATACTAATTTTCATGGAATCTGATTTTTTTTACTTATTTTGCAAGGGGCACTGAATTGTAGAATTACACATCAAACAACCACTTGCTATGAACTCGGGGGTGAAACTGTTTCATTGTGTCAAACATTGGGTCCTTCTCCCTTGGGAAATTCTTCGACACGTGGGAGTTTTTCCACTATAAAGGGCTAAAACAATAAAATATTATTATACGAACCTTGAAGAAGGTCTTACGTAATCTTTTTATAAAGATCTTTTGATTTTGTTCCAGATTTAAATACTAATTTTCATGGAATCCGATTTTTATATTTATTTTGCAAGGCGCACTGAATTGTATAATTACACATCAAACAACCGCTTGCTATGAATTCGGGTGTGAAACTGTTTCATTGTGTCAAACATTGGGTCCTTCTCCCTTGGGAAATTCTTCGACACGTGGGAGTTTTCCCACAATAAAAAGCTAAAACAATAAAATATGATTTTATGAACCTTGAACAAGGTCTTACGTAATCTTTTCATAAAGATCTTTTGATTTTGTTCCAGATTCGAATACAAATCGATGATTGAAATTTAATCTTTATTTCAAAATTCTAAAATTTAAAAATGTTAATATTAAAGAAAACACTAAATAGCAAATTTATTAAAATATAATTTTTACTTTTATTTACAATTGAAAAGCATAGGATACAAAGTACACAAAGTAAGAAGTATATTTAAATCGTTAATTTGATCTTTTGTTAATCGAATCGCAATTTTCAACCAAATAAATCACCACATTTGATCGGGCACGAGATTTCGCGTGCTTTTTTGGAGTTATGAGAAAATGTCCAGGGACTGAGTGTAGTATGGGAATCTAATTGCAGTACACTTGTCAATGCGACGTATTGTGTTTACACACATTGAAAATTGTTGTAGAAAAAGACAAACATATATGAAAATACTGGCATGATTCCAGCAAACGTAAAACACATTCTCGAGTGCTTTCATCCTACTTCAACAGAAAGTGAATGCATATTTTCTCTGGCTGGGAATTTAATCACTATTAAAAGAGTCTTAGTGAACAAAGCATAAAGGTAATTTGTTTTTTGAAAAATTATTTTTTACAGAGCAATTAATAATTACTTAGATGTTGTACCATATTATAGATTATAAATAGGCTTGGTAGGATGGACGTTTATTTTTTGAAAATCAAGGACTAAAATTGATGTTTATTTTCATGAGTGATTTTCGACGAATATCAACGCTTTAAATTACTACCTGGTAGAATTTGAAGTTTAATTTTTTGAAATCTGACCTTTATTTTCCAGAGATATTTTTGATGAATATCTATGCTTAAAATTACTACTTACATATATGGCTGGCAGTTTTTGACCTTACAATTCGATGATTTAAATTTAATTTTTATTTCGAAATTCTAAAATTTAAAAATGTTAATATTAAAGAAAACACTAAATAACGAATTTATTAAAATATTATTTTATCTTTTATTTACAATTGAAAAGCATAGGATACAAAGTACACAAAGTAAGAAGTATATTTAAATCATTAATTTGATCTTTTGGTAATCGAATCGCAATTTTCAACCAAATAAATCACCACATTTGATCGGGCAAGAGATTTCGCGTGCTTTTTTGGAGTTATGAGAAAATGTCCAGGGACTGAGTGTAGTATGGGAATCTAAATCCAGTACACTTGTCAATGCGACATATTGTGTTTAAACACATTGAAAATTGTTGTTAGTATATTTTCAATCTCAAATATCTTAAGCTGGTATTTCTAATTTTAGATAATTTTGATTGTGTTTACACACATTGAAAATTGTTGTTAGTATATTTTCAATCTCAAATATCTTAAGCTGGTATTTCTAATTTTAGATAATTTTGATTTTGTGCAGTAATTCTTCCAAATGCATCATTGACAAATATATTATTTCGCGAATCTAGACAGTATATTCTGCTTCACTTCTTGAAATCCGAACAATAGACATTTAGACATTCCTTGATGACAATTAAGGGCTTATGAAGGAAAAATATTAATGATATAATTATCGGAATATTTTCCCATCAAAAAAGAACTATATGATACTGAACTTTGATCATTTGATATATTTTATCGCTTTACTAATTTGTTTGCTTTCTCTAACATAAAATATATAGAGAGAAAAATTAGACTTAATTATTCCACGCTCAATCAACAGTCTTACCTCAAATCCTGATTACAATGTTTTTCCAATCGGCAAAATATTTTACAACAAATAGCAAATAAATATTTATCCTTAATCCCTCTTCAATTTATGGTATTGCTAATTTATGTGCACCTTTTATAAACCATTATATTTCAATTGAAATTTACTAACTTTGGGCAAAAGATGGAGCCAAAAGCACGAGAGAGGAACAATCCTTCCCGGATAACTTTAAGAAAAAGACTGCCAAAGATTAGGTTGTGCATAGGGAGAATGGGTGAAAGTGCATACAACAAGGTCATCTATAGGAAAAACCCTAGCAAGGATCGAGAAACATTTGTTTCCGGAATACACTCCATGGGGTTGATGAGTGGAAGGGTTACAAAAACAATTAGCAGGCTGTCTTAATACGACCACCGAAATTCCTTTCTTCCAAACCTCGTTTATAGTGCTTTTCAGATGAGATGGCGGGTAAGATTTTGGCCATACTCCGGACAGCTCATATGTCTCCGCTGCTAAGAGGTGGGGTACTGCCTCTTAGCAGAAAGCTCATGCTAGATGTTGCCAACTCTACACCGGAACACACAAAACGTTTGGCAGGCATTTAAAGGGAAATCGCATATGTGGCAACACAGCACACTCGGACACTATTTTACCACTAGGGAGACTCGAAGGAGAACTTTCGAATGCTTGGGTTCCCCCTCCTTCTTTCCTATTGGTTCGCTAAGCGTCTCGCCCCATCTAATTTCTCTTTTACCTCCCCCTCACTCACCATCTCATCTAAAAAACACTATAACAGGGATCGAGGCATTCTCAGCAGGGCATATCCGTGACCTTGTGTTTAGAAAAGCTAGTGGAATATCCCACCATTAGGTCGGTAAATATAATCTCAAAAGCGCTAAGAAACACGTGTTCTCAAAACTACCCTAGGACCTTACGGTTACCCAATTGTTTCAGAGTAGAAGTGTCAGCTTTTCAAATAGATGCATATTTTAGTGCAAGAAAATACCCTTCTTTCAGTCCCACTGCTAATGCAAGCCCAGAAAATGAATGAAATTGTACGTAGAAAATAATACTGCGAAAAAAATGTAAACGGGAACGACTTAAATATTATAATTAAGAACAGGTTTTGGACCTATATATATCCATCTTGTTGGAAAATAGATGCTTATCGAGGACTATTCATTTTTGCTGATTTTGATTATTTAAAAAAGTCAACATTTATCGCCGTTTTTAGATTTAAATCAAATCCTAACAAGCCTAATTATAATGTATTATACTATACGCAATACACTTGTAACTCCTATGTATCCTATATATATAGGCATCTGTTAATTGTTGTTAAGTAGGTAATTTACTGCAAATTATAATTTTTTAAAGTGCATACAATTTTTAATTTTTCCTTATAAATAAATAGAAAATAGAAATAAAAATGTGTTGTGTTATTACGCATTGAAATTCTTACGAAAAGCTAAGGTAGCTTGATTACCCAAGCTTTACCTTAAAAAGATGCTCGCAAGCTTGAGCTTTTGCAAATCGTCAAGTTTCAGCAGCTCTAATTACAAATGTCAATGTGTGATCAAAAATGTACGAACGGACAAACTTTTTATATAAATTTGACGTTATTTTCTAATGAAATTATTTAAATTACTAAGATTAAACTTTTATTAGGTAAATTATAAAACATGGAAATGTATTCATTATGAATGCTTCTAACTTCAATTTTTATTTACTTTTGGTGGTGGGTATCACGAAATATGTTGATTAGTTTTACAGTCTTTAAAAAGGTTTGGGAGTTACAACGTGACAATATCTCCATCTGGCACAGCGTCTTAGTCGATGGTCCGTTTCTCGGCGCTGCACTGGGCTTTTGTTTGAAAGTCCGTATCATAAGAACTACAAATGTTATTGGCTTGGAGTCCTTTTCAAAAATAAATTTTGGCATTTTTGCACATTTCGTTCGCTCAATCTATCTTCTAAATTAATTAGGAAAAAAGTTTCACACAGATCGACTTTTTCATGTACCAAGAAATGATTTTGGAGATATAACAATATTTTAAGACGTTTGATAATTATTATAAATTTATCATTTATAAAAGCATGATAAACAATCCTTCAAGAGGCATGACAAAAGAAATTGACCTTATTGGATAAGTAGAAGCCGACATATGATGTATGTTCAAAAACAAAAAAACTCGTGTTCACATTGTTTTTCTTATTTCTAATAACTTTCTCGAATTTTTATAAAATAACCACATACGTAATCAGGTTCAGCGTAAATTTTACTACAATTGAGCATCATAATTTTACTTAAATAACAATATCACCAAAATTGCAACAAATTTGGCAACTGAGCGCGATTAGAGAAGTCGGAGCAATAAGGAAAATCAATGGAAACGAGACAGCAATAAGCCCATAAGACACCATACCGTCAACTAAGTGTAGAATGTGCTCTAGTGATTTTAAAATAACATAAAATTGTTTCCAAAAATCACTGAACAATCTGCATGTCTGTTGCATTGCAGACATATAAGCCATACATGCTATAATGTACTTGAAAAGCATCCGAGGCAAGAATAGATCACGTTAAGTCGGCAACCATACTCCTAATTAGTCATTGAATTGAAGCTATCAGTGCATCAGCGTGTTCTTAGCAAGTATTTACCCATCCGTTATTTTAACAATGGGTGACAAAAAGGATGCTGATCATGTTGAGAAAAAAGGTTCTTCCAAAACCCAGGTTAACAGAGGATTCGGACCATGTTATAACATGAATTTTAAAATAGTCATGGCCTGAGAGTGGAAAAAACAAACAATATTCAAGCTTCGAGAAAGTATAATGTTCCTGAAGTAAATATACCTATGTCTATGTACAATTTTCCAGACAAATGGAATGTGGGGAATGTAATGAAAACCCAAGCATACTATACATACTAGCATTTTAATTCAGCAAATATTTTAATATTATTATTTAAAAAGTGTGCTGGTTAAGTAAATGAATTAATAGTTATACTCTTTATAAACTTAGCTCTTTTAACACTGATTTTCTTAGTCTTACTGTAACAAATGAGCGAGTTTTAAATTAAGTTGAGCCATTATTCCTTTTCCCTCAATTTGCACTTCTTTCCCAGGTCCCTAGAAAAACGTAAATAAGGGGTTTTACTGTATTTTGCAATTCGGCCATTCCATGTCACACTACGTAAAAGAAAATCACATCACCATGTTCAATGTAGTTTGTCAAATGTTAGAGTGCAGTGTAAATGTGAATATGCATTGTTTTTCAATTTTTTATATCATGTACTTAATCTTGAATTAGTCACTATTAGTCAGTTTTCAATCTCTGCCTTAAGGTATGGTCTTGCTGCTCTTCATCCCAAAGAATGTAATCTTCAATGCTACCTAAATTATTTTAAATTCAGCTATAAATCACATTCAAGTCAAACTGGAGCCAATGGCTAATTTTTCACAAGATATTTTATAAAAAAGTATTTATATTGACACTTATGGTTTATTATTACAGGTAGTAGTCTTACATAGGCAAAAGGTGCTAACACGAATGCAAATGTTCATGATACCACAATCAAATATCACTATCACAGCCAAGTTAAATGAACAGTTATCACAGAAGATTTATAAAGCGTTACTTAACCTAATAACGGTAATAAGTTTCCACTTTCATGGAGCTGCCTAGTTTCCGTTGCTCCCCCAATGCACTTGCCATTCACGAACACCCGTGGAACCTAATTTCAAAAGAGAAAACACACTTTCAGAGAATATGAAAAATAATATCTGGCTTCATTTTCAATTTATTGAATGAAATATTTTTGAAAATTTTAACGGTAATGGAAATGTAAAACTTATGGTGACTGTGTTCCTTAATCCATACACTGCTTGCACTTGGCTATAAAAACACACTGGGCATCAAAGAGTAAGCTAACAAATTCCTGTAGGTAGTTTTGCCAGCAAAAGGCTATTACTTCACCCTTCAAAAAACTATCTTAACTCATCACTTGGGAGATCAAATGCAGTCATTTCGGTAATTTTTGATAAATGACATCTCAAAATCAGGATATTTGGAGCTGAACACACATGTTGGCAGAAATGTAATTTCTTACTTTGCCAAACCATTTTTTTGCACCAAAACTACTGCGAATTTGTAAACCGAGTAGGCTTATACAGGCTACATGTTGTAAACAAATAATGAAACATCTTACCAAAAAGAATATTATAAGAGGTCTGACAATTATATAACGAGACTACTCATAAGCAACTATATATATATTACTAGTAGGTGCTTACATTCTGGAAGCATTTCATCTCACCTTCAAAAAACATTAAAATTTCAGAGATATTTCAATATTAGAAATATTTCTTTATTTCAAAAGTTTTCACCTCTGCACCAATTTTCGTTCTTCACTTATGGAATATTATTGCAGTAAAACAATCCTTCAAATATACAATGTTAAGACTTTCTCTTTTTCCATTGTGAGGCACTAATTCCACACATTTTAGCCAAATTTTAATCTAGAAGTGAAATAACATCTACCTAATTTCTAAATTTAAAAAATATTTAAAGGCCGCAACAACATATTCATTGAGATTTTCAAATATTTACTCGTGCATTTGCACTATGCTCTAAATAACTTAATTATTTCAGCTCCTTGCTTGCCCCATAGTATCTAAACATTATCTATTTATTTGTTTCAACTTGAAGAATTCTTTAAGCTACAAATGAGGTAAAAACAACCCCTAAAAATTAACAATTTTGAAGTTTTTGATTTTTCTGGTTTGTTGAGAGCAAAATTTCAGCTACCTATTCCTCTTAGATTGGCTTACACACTGGAATCACTTTTTCCCATGCTATCTTATGAGAGATATTCCGGGGCATCTGGAGTCGAACACAGGACACTGTAAGCAAAAACGATACCGATTCCCGATATGTATTGTGGGCATCTAGCAACACTCAAAATTTCATTTTTCCAGCTTATAGGTAAGTGCACTATGTAAAAGCACATAAGAGCCTGTATACTCTACCCCACGCAGCTTGCTTCCCGCAAAATCTCTATAATCGTGCAAAATTTCAGCTACCTATTCCTCTTAGATTGGTCTACACACTGGAATAACTTTTCCAAATGTTAACTTATGAGAGATTTTCCAGAGCATCTGGAGTTGAACCCAGAATACTGTTAGCCAAAATTATACCAATTTCTAATAAATATTGCAACCATCTAGCAACGCTTAAAATTTCATTTTTCTAGCTTATTGGCAAGTGCAAAAAATTAATTTACAAAAATGGCGCAATGCTTTTCTTATGGGGAAATACACAACTTGCAGAGTCGAACCCATATCACTTAGGTGAGAAGTCCCATTTTTTCTGGAGGTATCTCCATGGCCTCTACAAATGCTGAAACTTGCAGCACTCTAGCTCTTGTAATTTGGGCTGGACATTAGTAATCCTCCTATATATCCTCCTCAGTAAGGAACCTCTATACATAATAGATGTTAATAATGACATATCATAAGTAAAAGGAGTCAATATAGTATAGATATATCATTGTAAATTGCAATGGCCTCCTTCAAAGTAGGTCCCTCCTGCACATGAATTCCCGCAGTTTCCAACTTCCAGAAGTCATTCTCCTGCAAGCTGTTTAGAATGGCCATTGTAACCTGAATCTCTTCCCCAGTTTTGAAATGTGATCACTTGAGGTGATTCTTCACAGTAAGGAAGAGGGAAGAGTCACACGGAGCGAGATTTGGTTATTAAGGGGGGTGTTCCATTACTGTGGCAACCGATTTTCGCCAAAAACTCCTTGACGAAAAGCGCTGTGATGGTAGTCTCATTATTTGTCTGATCTCATAGTTAAATTTTTACTTGATTCTGTTGATTCAATAAAAAAAAAATATTAATCTTACCGTTCGAGCCCCAGTTAGACTGCCTAGGAAGTCCTGGATTATCATTCCATCAGGCATCTTGTCCAACTCATGCACGGTGAACTGGCATCCCAGTGACATCAATAGCTGCAACACATTAGAAATGTGGCAGCATGTAAAAAATTAAATAACCATAGGTATAGTTCACATATTTCCAACAAGTACTCAAACCCAATTTACCTCTTTCACTTGAACACAATACGGACAGGTTGTCTTGGAGAAGACAACGATTTGATTTGCTTTTATCAGTTGGGTCACCATATTTTTAAGGTCACCCATCTTGTATATCTAAAAAAGGAATCACATATATATATATATGATTAGTTACATTTAATTTGAGTATATGTCATTGCATGTCATACATTCTGTGCACCGAAATTTGTGAACAGTAAACCACCTGTACTCTAAGCAAATGAAAGAGCATGAGTGTTCCTTAAGTTCTGTTTACGCTAGGTAACCTGAGTAGTACGAGTTGGAGTGTGCGATACAAGTAGAAAAAAAACTGTTTAGAAGGCTCAACCCAAGTCAATTTGACAGTTCTAACCAAAATGGCATCTACTGAGTTACTTGGTGTGGGCATGCAACTAACTTGTGTTATAAGGAAGAAACTTAGGAAAATTTTGTAAAAAAGAATGGATGACACCTTTGTACCAGACATTGGATATTAAGGCATATGGCCCTTGGGGGATCGCATTGTCTAAGGAGATCTTTTGAGGACAGAGACTTATAGGAACCGTTTAAGAATGACCTTTGAAGAAGTATTAGGAAGATAAATCTCCTGCAACAAATAAAAGATAATAACGTACATTCTGTAAAAATCGAAAAAGTAGATATCATTATGAGCAATGCTAAACATATTTTTAGAACACTTTTGCAAGACTTGTGGTACCAGAAATGATACGTTATCATGGTATTTTAGTTTTGAAGGTGATATATTATTATTACTTTAATTAATAAGTTCTGTAAGTAAAAAGACTTGTGTATCTCTTTCTTCAATGAATATTTTCAGAAAACATGATGAAATCAATTATTCAGCATAAGAATATAAACCTATCGGGCATAACATAACACCGTTGTTATTTTTTATCACATCCCCTAGGGTTAAAAACGAGCAGGCTCCGACACATGGCCATCTTCGGAGCCAGTTCGGGCATGTTTGACATTGCCACATGAGAATTGCTTCTGAAAAAGCAGTCTCTCTAATTTTGTACAACCAAAATGCTTGTCCAAGCTGAAAGGGCGTTTTACATGGCCAATTTGGTTTCAATTCGCCAGTCGTTCTACAATGAAGCTGGAAAAATACTCCTTAGCCGCATTTACCTGTGGATACAACAATCGAGTATTATGAAGCATCACCATAGCTACTCCTATACACCAGCATAATGTTATTTCAATAATCAATAAATTTTCTACCCACTACTTTCTCCCCATTAAAATCATTACGGTTGTTTTCAAGATATAATGTCTCAAAATCAGGTTTCTAGACTTTTTGCAAAAGCAGTAGTTTCCTTATCGAGAATACGTTGAATATTTAAAAAATAATTAGAATCACATGTCTCTGGTGGCAGTTTTCGAATTTGACAAGTGGAAATTTTCAATGCCTTTGTACTATTATTACAATTAAAAATCTTTTTAACAATCAAAATAAATTCAATTTAAAACCAACATTTTATCCCAATCCTGGAAAAAGAATAATTTGAGATGTTGAGTGTATTGTGGAAGAACAGAAACATTTTAATTTTAAATTCTGCTCGTTTTTTATCTTCTCATGCCAATATTGAGAAAATATTGACTGTGTAACTAGGGTAAATTACGAATTAGGAGAAAAAATGGATGATAGTAAAATTACAGAAACAGCATGGAAAGGGAAAGATACTTCAAGAAGCTTTCACTTGCAAAGAGAAAGAAAATAAGACAGGCTCATAAACAATAATGAACGGTTCCTTAACTCTTCGCTGGAAGTGGGCCTACCCTACATTTGCAAAAACGGTTCACTTATTGAAGAGAAAAAATATAGCACAGTAGCCAGCTCTTAATTTTTGCCAACCAGAATTTATTTACAAAGTAACAATTGAATAATTCTGTAACGATGAAATTATTTCTAATCGAGACTACAACTTCAAATAGATGCTTGAATCCTTCACTCGATACGATGTTCAGTCAACGATTTGCAGCAGACAAAACAGTAGCAGTTCATGAACTTAGAACTTTAAAAAGAGAATTGAAATTGGCATGCCAGATTGTAAGGGAGATGCTTTAAATCTACCTACATCTAACTACTCCAATAACAGTTCGCTTTTTTCCGTATATTGCAAGCATTTTTAAAAATAATTTTGAAGGCAATTACGCTCCTTGGATATCGAGGCCTCAAGCTATTGCTTATGCCTAAATCCGACTTTGCAGAGGAGCCCCCACAGAAATCGCGCAGGCCCAGTTTACCACCCATACCTTCCCCGGCAATACAACTAAACCTGTGATAATGAGAATAATCATTCGTATATATGCTATGAAAAGCAAGAGATACAAACAATTATTCGAGTCGATAATTTTATAATTAAGCTACGAAATAACCAATGAAATTTCCGGGCGAGATTGGAAGCTAATTCACGATCAGCAAGGCAAAAAATCTAATAAATAAGTTGTACAAATTAAAAATGAGAACCTATCCATGTTTACAAGGCTTCACCAGCACATGGCGATTAATACTGAACTACTTCAGCGTAAAAAATGCCACCTTCGAAATAGGATATCAATCATATTACTGTATAATAACACTATGAAGTGAGGTGATTAAAATTATGTACTTACAATTTAGTGAAACGTATTAATATCCACAGATTCTTTGGATTTCCACCACAAAATGAACACAAGACGCTTGTCTAAGAAATGGCTAGAGGAAATTACGTGAATCAACTGCAGCAATAATGATAGTAGCACACTCAAATAAATAATAAGGTTGAAATAGATTTATATTAATCTCGTAAAATTAAATAATTACAAATTAAGAAACATGCTATTTATCTTCATTCGATATTTCAAGTTATCACTTTATGTTAATCTCCTATGATGACACCAGTAGTTTTCAAACCGCAATATTTGATCATTTGTTTTTGATGGTTTCGGAAATTGTACCTGGTAATGTAATGATCACGAGAAGATAAATGTGTTCGTATAAGAATCTTTATAAAAGACATTTACGTATATATTTGTGCGTACATCTATGCTCCTACATCTGGCGAATTATTTTTCATACCAATATATCAAAGCTTTATAAGTATCATTATATATAGCCGTTTCTTACAGAGGAGGATATAACATACTAGTAGAATGTGCTTGCATTCTGCAAGCATTTCATCTCACCTTGAAAAAATATTAATTTTCCTGGAAGATATTCCAATATACTGAACTGAAAGTTTGCAGCAAAGGTCCTAAAGCAATGTGTATAAAACTATATAATAGATTACCAGCTGAAATTAAGATAATCAGGAGTCTGCTGTATTTAAAAAAAAACTGTTCTTGACTTCCTTATAACAAAATGTTATTATAGAATTGATGAATTTATGTAACTTATTATTATTTTTTTTTTTGACGTGTCCTATGCATTATATACTATGTAGTGCCTTTTGGACAAATAAAGCATTGTATTGTATGGGAAATATTTCTTTAATTCAAATGATTTCTCTTCGGGACCGATTTTCGTTTTTACATTATGGAACAATAATGGAGTAAAACATTCGCTAATTTTTGCAATTTCCACATTGGTTTAATAATGCCACACATTTCCGCCAAATTTTAAATTTGTAGCACATTTAGAAGTGTAATAACATTTATCTAATTTTTTAAATTTAAATAATTTTTATCGGCCGCAATAAGAACTTCATAGATAAATTGATATGTTTATTCGTTTATATAGATTAAACTCTAAATAATTTTAAAATTTCAGCTCTCTACCTCGCCCCGTAGTATCTAAACATTTACCTATTTGTTTAAAATTTAAGAATTTTTAACTGCCAAACAAATTAAAATATCAAAATTTGTATAATCCCTAATACGTTTTTTTACAAATCCTACCTCTAAAAAAATTTCAGCTCCGTAGCACATTCGAAAATACATAAACCTCCAAATTTTGTTTAAACAATTGCGAATTTTTAGCGGCCGCATTGTTGAACTTTTTCTATATTTTCGTTTTTTCTAGTTTGTTTTGCAAAATATTCTACTTAAGAAAAAATACTAGTACATTAGTATCCTCCTATATATGTTATCATTATATATCGACGTTTCTTACAGAGGAGGAGGATATAACATAATAGGAGGATACTAATGTTTAGGCACTTCCAGATGAGCTGGAGATTCGAAATTTTTTTCTTAGGTAGGACTATGTGCAAAACCGACCGAAAAAAAACGAAAATTTCCAAAAAGTGCAACGATTCGGGCGTTAAAAATTCGCAATTGTTTAAACAATATTTCAAGGTTTATGTATTTCCGAATGTGCTACGGAGCTGAAATTGTTTTTATAAGTAGAATTCTTAAAAAAAACGAAATAAGGATTATACAAATTTTGATTTTAATTTGATTGGCAGTTAAAATTTCTTAAAGTTTAAACAAATAGATAACTGTTTAGACATTACGGGATGAGCTAGGAAGCTGAAATTTTCAAGATATGTACAGAGTAGTACATTTGCACAAATAAACATTTGAATCTCTCCATAAACATATTGCGGCGGCCGTTAAAAATGTTTAAAATTTTAATAATTGGAAAAATATTATTTCACTTCTAGAAGTACTACAACTTAAAAATTTGGCAGAAATGTGTAGCATTAGTACCCCATAATGGAGAAAGTATAAAATTCTTAATATTGCAAAGTTTTGGGATTGATTTAATCTATTATTTTTACATAACGGAAAAACGAATATCGCTCCGGAGGTGAAATATTTAGAATTAAAAAAATATTTGTAATGATGAAATATGAATGTTTTTTATGTTGAGATGATATGCTTGCAGAATGCAAGCACCAACTACTAGTCATTATATATCGACGTTTCTTACAGAGGAGGAGGATATAGGAGGATATTAATGTTTAAGCACTTTCAGATGAGCTGGAGATTTGAAATATCTTTATTAAGTGGGATTTTGTGCAAAACCGACGAGAAAAAATGAAAATCTTGAAAAAGTGCAACAATGCGGCCGCTAAAAATTCGCAATTGTTTAAACACATTTTTCAGGGATTATGTATTTTTAAATGTGCTACGGAGCTGAAATTGATTCTAGAGGTAGGATTTCTAAAAAAAAATTATATAGGGGTTATAGAAATTTTGATATTTTAATTTGTTTGGCAGTTAAAAATTCTTAATTTTAAACAAATAGGTAAATGTTTAGACACTACGTGGCGAGTTACGGAGCTGAAATTTTTAAATTATTTAGAATTTTGTCAATATTAACGAATAAACATTTAAATGAATCCATGAATATATTATTGCGGCCGTTAAAAATTATTTAAATTTAAACATTTAGAAAAATGTAATTTCACTTCTAATTGTGCTATAAATTTAAAATTCGGCAGAAATGTGTGGCATTATTAACCCAATGTGGGAAAAGTATTATATTTCTAAAATTGTAAAAATTAGTGATTGTTTAACTCCATTATATTTCCATAATGAAAAAACGAAAACCGATCCTGAGGAGAAATCTTTTGAATTAAAGAAATATTCCTTATGACGAAATATCTCTATGAAAAATTAATGTTTTTTCAAGGTGAGATGAAATGCTTGCAGTATGCAAGCACCTTCTACTAGTATGTTTTTTCCTCCTCTGTAAGGAACGTCTATATATATTGATAACAGGAGGATACTTATGTCCAGCCCAAATTACAAGAGCTAGAGATGAAAGTTTCAGTTTTTGTAGATATGATGGAGAAACCTACAGATAAAATAAGACAACTCACGTAAGTGACGTGAGTTCGACTCCAGAAAATCCGAAAGTTGCGTTTTTTTCCCATAAGAAAAGCATTGCGCCATTTTTGTAAATTAATTTTGGGCACTTGTCCGTAGGATAGAAAAATTAAATTATCAGTGTTGCTAGATGGCCGCAATATCTATGAGGAATTATTGTTATTTTGGTTTACAGTGTCCTGGGTTAGACTCCAGATATTTCGGAATATCTCCCATAAGTTAGCATGGGAAAAAGTTATCCCAGTGCGTAGACCAATCTAATAGATTTAGGAAGCTGAAATTTTGCAGGATTATAAAATTTTTCTCATGGCCAACTATAAAAATCGATAATTTCAAAATTGTTTTTTTTAGGGGTTGTATTAACCCCATTCGAACATTAAAGTTTAATAATATTTATCTTAGAAATTATATGCTGTAGGTTCGAGTTTTTGAAATCATTTTGTAACAAATTATACATAGAAAAAAATGAAATTTTGAAATACTTAACTAATTTGACCGCTAAAATTCGCAATTGTTTAAACATATTTTTGAGGTTTATGTATTACTGAATGTGCTAGGAAGCTGAAATTTTTTTACCGGTAGATTTTGTAGAAACGAAATAAAAAATGATAGAAATTTTAATTTCTTTGGCTGTTAAAAATTCTTAAAATTTAAACTAATAGATAAATGTTTAGGTACTTTGGGGAAAGCTAGGAAGCTGAAATTTTAAAGTTAAGTCGAGCTCAATGCATTGAAACTAACAAACATTTGAAAGCTCTAACAAAATGTTGTTGTGGCTGTATTCAACTTTTAAAATTTAAACAATTATATAAATATTATTTCACTTTTAGATGTGCTACAAATTCAAATTTGACAAAAATGCGTAGAATTAGTAGCTTATATTGGATAAACTATAATACTCTTAAAATTGAAAATTTAAGGCATTGTTTTAATAAAATATTGTTCAATATGAAATATATAAATTGGGGGCAGAGGTGAAATATTTTGAATTAAAAAAACATTTCTAATAAGGTTATATTTCTGAAATATTAAAGTTTATCAGGGTTGGATGAAATGCTTGCAGAATGCAAGCACCAACTACTTGTTATCTTTACCGAGTGTCCATATTTCTGCTCCATGCAAAGCGGTACTCCACACATTGCATTTATGAATTCCTTGCATATATTTTCCTTTAGTAGTAGTCTTAATTACGAAAATCACTTCGATTCATTCTGCATGTATTGATAGCCTGACATGTTTCCACCAATACTTGTGTATGCGTTTTCTTCTTTTCTAAATATTTTCATAACTTGGACCCTTTTGTGTTTATTTCCATACCGTATTGTATACTTGTTCTTACATATATTTATAATTTTCTGTACTTTCTTTTCCATTCTTACTAGAAGCACATCATATTCTACTGTTCTTACAATCTTTCTTCTAATCTTGATATCTCTCACATTCAGCTCCCTAATCTTAGACGTTATTTGACAATAATGGACTTGTAACAAAACTGAATCATTCATTATAAAACCTGTATCTCATTATAGTATTACATCTCTGGTATGCACGCACTATATATCTGATGAAAGATGATTATTTTAAGAATAACATGTCAGGGTCAAATGAAATTTTCAAGTTTGTTTAATCCTCTCATACATTGAGTCCAAAGAAGGTAAAAATATTTTGCAAAAATTCTAAAACAACTTTCTCGAAACTGCAGGAAGTTCAATATTTTGTTAGGTTTGCTACATTGAGCTCAGCCAAGCTTGCAAGTGCTAGATTTTAGCTGGTTTGGCTACTCCATTGTAAAAATAAAAATAATTTTAAAAACTGTTATTCAACTACAGGGCACCATGGGGCTGTCCATTCTGCAGTTTATATCTCTTTATTGTATTTATTTAAAGATTTTAGTAGGACTTATCTCTTTCCAAATACATTCTCTTGCTATGCAATGAAAATATTGAGTGTATCAATATTTCTTTGCCAAAATTAAGAAACCAATTTAAATAATTAAATTTAATTCAAATCATTAAAATCCTACTATAGAAGTTCATCTTGTATTCCTTCTCTTACCTTGCATATGGCAAGCACGTTTAACTGCAAAGCCCTAACTCCATGGGTGCTCACTGGAACTTTTCCAGGGAGGGATAAGAGGATAGGCAAGCTCTCACAGACAGATTTGGTGGGCTTAATATTTTAATGGTTTGTTTCAAGCATATTGTAGCGGGTTCCCACCTGCTTACCTGACCTCAGAAAAATGACTGTCTTAATCCCCTCACCTAACACTACATCGATGTTTGTTTTCCCTTGACATAGACCTGATTCCAAGGGGGGAAACTGTCTCCATGCTCCCCCCCCCAGCAGATGCCTATGCCTGACTCTATTTGCCAGAGATTTCATTTGTCTACCCATCATTAACCAGTTATAAAATGCTCCGAGGGTAAAATTCTGTAACAGTGGAAGGTACGTAGGGGCAAGAAAGTATGTGGGTGGTAATTTTATTTACTTTACTTTGGTGGTGGTGGTCCAGAGGTCAATGCAGTCTGCAAAAAGAAGCGTAAAATCGCTAGCTTCCAGGACCCCTGCAAGTTCTCTCCCATACACTTAGGATAAAATGTTCAACTGAATATGGTTTCAAAGCACTATAAGGACCCACCAAAGTGCACTTTTAGCTTGGTTCACATAATGATCCTTTCTTCCCGAAGTTGCACTTGGGTTTTATTTGGAGGCTTGTTTATCCCTTAACTACCGACACTCAGTTTTGTCATGCTTATAACAAATCCTCATCTCACAGACTACTACGTCTTCTCACCCACATATCTTGGTGCTAAAGCATGCTAAGAGTGCTGAAACTTTTCCTTTGTTTAACATCTAATTGCCAAATAGTTTCCTTTTTTTGAAGAAAAAAATGGCCAAACCTAACCATTTAAATTGGCAATATATGCAAACAGTACCACAAGAAAAGAAAGAAAATTGTTGATACACTCTTTTTTAATACAAATTTAGTGTCTTAAAAATACAAAACTTACTGCAATTGTATGTTTTTAAGGGTACCTAAATACATTTTAGCTAAATAGATTACAAGAAAGCAAAAAATCGATAAAAATAATGTCACGAGACGAACTTAACGACTTTGATGACTGCTGCCACTCAACTGATCATTTTGAAACACTACAAGCTATACCCAAATACTCCATCTACAGCCATTTGAAGGTACTAGGATGCAGGAGGCTCCTAGATTAGATAATAGAGAGCAAAAGCGATTACAAAAAATGCACTCACCTCAAAGTCAGTAATCAAGGAACATTTATTCCTATTAAAAAACATAGTCATTATAAATTTGATATTTTAAATTGGTTAGGATAAGGAGTGAATCTAAGAACTTTTCAAGACTTTTGATGATGTTTCTGAGAAGCAGGTGCAATAATAATTTTAATAACCACAATTAATCCTTTTATTATTCACTTCATCACTTTTATTGACAAAATCATTCATTAAATAATCTTGTAAAGAAATTATTATTATAGTAAAATTACATATCTACTGCCATGCAAAACTGGGAAATTTCTATGATGATGGTTCTGGCTGCCGGTGGGGTTCCATCCTCGTAAACCCCCTTTATATCCATCACTGCTTAGGATTGAGCTTGATATTTGGGTGTTCTCAAATTTCAATGTGAAAATTTTATCTTTCTTGACTGGGGAATTAGAAGTGATAATGGATTGGCTTGAAAATTTTACCTAAGAACTGTATTTTACAGGCATTTACAATGAATACAATTATTTTCCTGTTAATAAATCTTTCATTCAGGTTGCCTATTTTATTAAACTTATAAGATGTGATTATTTCCTCACTTGTTTGTTATTGCTTAAACAGTTGAGAAAATGAGACTACAGTTTATAGTTAGTGACTCTTTATCAGGGCTGTCCATTTCCATGTGATGGTCATAGAAAAACCATATATACACAGGCCATAATACTAGAGTCAATCATAATAACTTGGTTACTTGTGACGGATGCACTTCAGCAATCTATAAGTTTATGCTCTGTGGTTCACGTGGTCAACAGACTTTGTCAATAATTACAGGTAATTTGTTAAAAGATTTTTCCAGTTCTGTTCTGGTTTTCTAAAGAATAACAAACACTTTGTAATCATTTATTACTTTTTATTCATGAGTAAATATTGCAATCATTAATTTTTAAGGCACGCTATCTCAGGGCAATGCGCCCTTTGGGCGATTCCCCGCTCGCTCAATCACCCACTTCAGGGGATGACTAGCGCTTGACCTTTGTATCTCATGTTAGTATATAAGCGCGGGTCATCCCTGAGGCTGGGCGGTGTTTCCTCGCGACTCCTCTGTCAGTAGGATCGGCTGTGTTAGCGTCAACCTTGACCGGCTAGCCCTTCCTACGGGACTAGGATCGCCCGCCCCTCCGCGGTGTTTCCTCGCGACTCCTCTGTCAGTAGGATTGGCTGTGTTAGCGTCAACCTTGACCGGCTAGCCCTTCCTTATGGGACTAGGATCGCCCGCCCCTCCGCGGTCCCTCGTTCGTTGGTCCAGCTACGTTTCTGTCAAACCTCGACCGGCTAGTCCGCCTTCGCGGGCTACGTTTGCATCGGAACTGACTGGCTAGCAGCTCCTACGAGACCAGGGTCACCAAGGCACCCCGCGCCACCTCCCCCTTGCAGGATTTAGCCGAGTAAGCATGTTGGGTATTACTGATCACCTGTTGTACTCTATGTAACGTTTGGGTATTACTGATCTCCATTCGTATCCTATGTAACGCTTGGCAATATATTCCTTCTCGCACTAAAACGTCTTACAATTACTCGACACTCCCTATGTCACTACGACAGGAGGATACTAATGTTTAGGCACTTCTAGATGAGCAGGAGATTCGAAATTTTTTTCTTAGGTAGGATTTTGTGTAAAACCGAATAGAAAAAACGAAAATCTTGAAAAAGTACAACAATGCGGACGCTAAAAATTTGAATCGTTTAAACAAAATTTCAAGGTTTATGTATTTTCGCATGTGCTACGGAGTTAAAAAATTTTTATAAGTAGAATTTGTAAAAAAAAAACGAAATAAAATTATACAAATTTTTATTTTTTATTTTGTTTGGCAGTTAAAAACTCTTAAAGTTTAAACAAATAGATAACTGTTTAGACATTACGGGATGAGCTAGGAAGCTGAAATTTTCAAGTTATGTACAGAGTAGTGCATTTGCACAAATAAACATTTGAATCTCTTCATAAACATATTGCGGCGGCCGTTAAAAATGTTTAAAATTTAAACAATTGGAAAAATATTATTTAACTTCTAGAAGTACTACAACTTTAAAATTTGGCAGAAATGTGTAGCATTAGTACCCCATGATGAAGAAAGTATAAAATTCTTAAAATTGCAAGGTTTTGGGGTTGTTTTAATCTGTTACTTTTACATAATGGAAAAACAAAAATCACTCCGGAGGTGAAATATTTAGAATTAAAAAAATATTTGTAATGATAAAATATGAAAAATGAATGTTTTTTTCTATTGAGATGATATGATTGCAGAATGCAAGCACCAACTACTAGTGTGTGTGTGTTTGTGTGTATATATATATATATATATATATATATATATATATACATACATATGTATATATTTTTGGGTTGGTTTAGATATATTTGCCAACTTATGAAAAAGGTTACATATATATATATATATATATATATATATATATATACTAGTTGTTGGTGCTTGCACACTGCAAGCATTTCATATAACCTTGAAAAAACATTCATTTTTCAAACAGACATTTCATCATTACAAATATTCTTTTAATTCTTAAGATTTCACCTCCGCAGCGATTTCCGTTTTCCCACATGTAAAAAAAATAGTTTAAAACAATCCCAAAATGTTGCAATTTTAAATATTTTACACTTTCTTCATTATAAGGTTCTAATACTACACATTTTAGCCATATTTTGAAGTTGTAGCACTTCTAGAAGTAAAATAATATTTTTCTAATTGTTTAAATTTAAATAACGGGCGCCGCAATTCATATATGGTAAAATTGAAATGTTTATTTGTGCAAATTCACTACTCTGTAAATAATTTGAAAATTTCAGCTTCCTAGCTCATCCCATAGTACCTAAACTGTTATCTATTTGTTTAAACTTTAAGAATTTTTAACTGTCAAACAAATTTAAATATCAAAATTTGTATAATATTTATTGCAGTAACATTAGACAATAGCCAAGAAGCAGAAGGTATAGTGATAGATCTAACGAAAGCATTTGATGTAGTCCCTTATGATTTACTCTTGACTAAGGTTTATGCTCTAGGAATAGATATGAGGGTAGTGCGATGGATAGAAACCTTTCTAGCAGATAGAAAACAAAGGGTTAGGATAGGAGATAGTTTATCCGATGAAATAGATGTCACCTCAGGTGTCCCTCAGGGAAGCGTTTTAGGACCGTTATTATTCTTAATCTACATAAATGATTTACCAAGTCAAATATCCTCAAAAGTAAGACTTTTCGCAGACGACTGCATCATTTATAGAGTAATTAAAGATGAAAATGACAGAGGTTTACTGCAGAGGGACATAGATAAGCTGATGTCTTGGGTATGTTCCAATAAAATGAAAATAAACGTTAAGAAAAGCAAGCATATTCTATTCTCTATGAAAAGGGAAAAGAGTAATTTTCCTTACTATATGGAAGGGATAAAAATACCAAAGGTTGATAATATAAAATATCTTGGAATACATATTACGAAAGATTTAGCATGGGGTCTTCAGGCAGAATGTATAGTTTCAAAGGGTTTCAAGGCACATAACTTTGTTATGAGAAATTTAAAACATAGCAGTAGGAAAGCTAAAGAATTAGCATACAAAACAATAGTAAGGCCTATATTGGAATATTCTTCAGGAGTCTGGGATCCTCATGACAGAATACATATTAATAAATTGGAAAAGGTTCAGCGAAAGGCAGCCAGGTTTGTTATGGGTCGTTTTGGAAGAGAGTGGCGTGGCACTGACATGTATGTTTTATTTAATTGTTAATAAATAAAGTGGATACAGTCATACAGTACCACAATGCTGTACAGAAACTTCTAGTGGAGACACTGCCATTGTTGCGGAAAGTCACCATCTACCAACAGGTCCTGGGGGATGAATCACTTCTGTGGCCGGACCACACCATCTGATAGGTCCTGGGAGGTATGGTCCACATCATCAATGTGACCATGTCTTTCAAGAATGACCTCTTAGCACTCCATGCATCAAGGGCCGTCAAGATGGAAAAATACAATGGCCTGGCAGAGAGGGTGTGGAGATGGCTGCCGTGCGTTGTTCCCGAGACATATATGTGAAGCATGTCGCGGGACAACGCCTATTCGACCGGTGAGAGTGAATATATAAAAAAAAGGACTAGTAGATTGATATCCCCCAAGAATGATTGGGGGATCGGCCATTGTATGGCAATGAATTATAATTTTTTTTACTTAATTATAATAAATAAGGTGGATACAGTGCCACAATGCCGTACAGAAACTCCTAGTGGAGGCACTGCCATCGTCGTGGAAGGTCTCCATCTACCAACGGGTCCAGGGGGACGAATCACTCCTGCAGCCGGACCTCATCATCCGAGAGGCCCCGGGAGGTATGGTCCACATCATCGATGTGACCGTGCCTTTCAAGAACCGCCTCTTAGCACTCCATGCATCAAGGGCCGTCATGATGGAAAAATATGATGTATTAGTATCCTAGATCCTAGTCCCGTAGGAAGGGCTAGCCGGTCAAGGTTGACGCTAACACAGCCGATCCTACTGACAGAGGAGTCGCGAGGAAACACCGCCCAGCCTCAGGGATGACCCGCGCTTATATACTAACATGAGATACAAAGGTCAAGCGCTAGTCATCCCCTGAAGTGGGTGATTGAGCGAGCGGGGAATCACCCAAAGGGCGCATTGCCCTGAGATAGCGTGCCTTAAGGGCCTGATTCACCCATAGAGTAAATAATGAGTGTGGCGCTGCGGCTGACTATATGATGTCTTTCGGCATCCTTACAACATCACCCTGGCGACAGTTGAGACCCCGGGGGTAGAAATAAAATAATAATAACCTGAATTCCACTCGCTCACTTCCTAGGGATGGGTACAGGATATAGCCGATTTTACATAATAATCTTAATTCAACCTCGGAAACAACGGTGCATGTACAGGAGCTATGCACGTTGTAGAATCTTGAGCACATTGTGGAATGTTATAAACAGCAATTGGGCTATTTGCCAGACTCGGCGGTACATTTTGAGTGCTGACGATTTGCAATGGTACATCTGCAGGCATAACAGGCTTCTTAAATTTGTAGTACAACAGTGAAACAATACGACAAAGTAATATTACAAAGATAGCAATGATTGATATATCAAAATAATGAATTTTCTTTAAGCTCCAGTCAACTGGTGACAACAACTTAACATTACGTTCTATTTCAGACATGGAAATTGTTGGTACGTTATGGGTATCAAGCCGTTCGATCGATGTAAGAATATGCCTTAGATCGTTGGAACCGTTTGCTATGTCAAGATATGTTGAGTCAATTATATTTACATCGAATTTTTCAAGAGTTTCCAGAGACACTTCAACGTCGATGGAAGAGCTGCTTCTGAAAACATTTGTTATTCCGAGCAGGTAATTTGTATCGTTGTATGCTGAGCAACCTGGAGGTATTTCCAAACTCCCTTGACCAGCTATACTTAAGCGTGAATATTTCTGTAGGCAAACGATATTAAGTGTGGTTTCCTTGCTTACGCTGTAGAACCATCGGCCAGGCGTTTCGCCCTTGATGTAGACGGTGCAAGGGGATTTAGCAAGATGTGTATCGTAATTACGTTTGATGTAATCGCTGTTATTCAGGAACATGGCTATATTGCAGGAGCTAGTTGCATCGGTAAGGATGGGGTAGGTAGGAGGACAAACGTATATGTCGCCTTTGATACAGTTCTGTGAGTACTCGTTAGGGAGTAAGACAAAGCCATTACGTCTAGCCGTCACCGCTAGGTAGGGCGAGTCTGGTTTCAGGAGCACGGCATGGTGATCTTGAGCTGTAGCTGATGGAAAGGAGTACGCCTTAAGTACTTTGAAACTCCTCTCATTGTGAGAAAGTGGTAATATTACTAGCAACATTAAGGTCCCTGATTGCCGTAATACTCTCACTCGGGCGATGCCATAGACAGGTATTACATCGCTATTTTCATAGCCAACAAATGTCAGCTCAGAGGTAAGGGTTGGTAAGGCGTTCTGAATGATGCCTTTAAGGTGAGTGGGTGATAGGGTGGAAGGGGTTAATGTGCCTAGCTCCGCTGACATAACAGTATTACTTAATCGATTTAGTTCATGGACCAGTTGAGAAATATGCCGAGAGAGAGAAGTAAAGCTTATATGTAGAACACTGAAAAGTTTATCCGCAAGGTTTGTGTTAGAAATAGCATGGGAAAGTTCGTTGTTGCTATAATTTAAGGTTTGCTGCAAGGCTTGAAGAGCCTTATATGTTTGCGAAAGCATTTTGTCATGTCTTTTTAAGGTATTTGACGTGTTTGCCAGAAACATATATCTAGAATTTAAAGATTGTCTAGTCTGGTTTGTGAGTTTGGAAATTTCTTTTGACAACATCTTAACCTGATCATCAGTCGCGGTTCCTGCCAGAAAATGCAACCCATAGCCTACCACATCAAATAATCCTCTATTTACACGACTACGATTTGAAATATACATTAGATTGTTAAAATCATCATTTAAACTAGAAATTCCATAGTGTAAATTATGCTCATACACTCGTGACATATTATGTAAATTGAGCACGACATTTGATACAGCTTGTGCTGCAACTCTTGAACTTAATTTACAAAATTCTGAATATTGTTCATTCACTCCACGTATTCCTTGTCCAAAGGTGTCAATGTGTGTCTATATGAACAACCCACTCTCCTGTTGCAAACACAATTTGTCCTTTTGGCACGAATAGAAGTCCTGAGGAGTCCACTGATGGCACCGTTACTGACAGCACAAAAAAGAGCAACATAGTTTTCACAAGGTAGGCCATGGTATCTGGAATAACATTGCACACAATTATTTTATATCACTCACACCAGCTAAAGATTTCTGTCATGGACACTCTGCAAATAGGTCACACAACACAAGGATCACTGCGCACTTTGGTGGAGTCTCTCGAGCTTGGGTTTCCTTTTACGAAGCTTGTTGAGCTCGCGCCGCCTTTGATTGTGGCGTTTTCGACCGATGCTGATGAGGTCATGAAGTGTTGTTCCAGAAGGGGAAGGATCACGCGTCATCTTGATGACATGCTCTCCAGAATAGTGGGGAATTATTTTAAGGTCGGCAGGCAGCTTAATGGTAGGAAGTGCCTCCCTTGTAGCTCGAGGGTCCTTGGGCAAGGATGCTTGTAGTCCATCCCCTTTAGGGGGCATTTCTAGTCTCACCCTAGGAGGGTCCAAATTACGTCCCGGCGTGGGTGGTGGTTCGACAGGCGTACCGTCAAAGGGTCGTCGGGTGAATCAGGAACCTGCCCCTTCTGCAGAGTGTGGAACAGTCTCCTGGCACATGAAAGTCTCAACAATTTGCCCGGTGTGGGAGGGCAAGTATTGGGGACCTCGGGACTGCCTCCGTACACCACTAGTGATTGAAGTGGGCTCCCAAAAATGTCTTTTAACCTTTTCAACTCTCTGGAGGAGATGGTTCGTGCCATACTATAATTAGAATATATGCAGCACAGTTATTGAGGGAGTGTCCTCCCTAGTCTAGGTCTTAGGTTGTAACGTGGGTGGGGAGAGTTAGGGGTAGGCACGGAAAGGGAGTTAGGAGGGGGTGGCAACTGTGACTGCAAGGGTGGATCAGATTTATTTGGAAATGGGGAGGAATCGGGTTCTGCTGGTATGGGCTCAGGAATGGGGGGTAGCAATTGATCCGTGCGATCATTATTGAGCAGGATTTTGGAAAGGGTAGGCTCAGGATCAGGGGGTATGGGGACCAAATTCCTGTGATGAGCCGTGAGTATGCGTCCATCCTGAAGATTTCTTATGTCATACATTACCAGGCTCCTGACCTTCACTACTTCGTAGGGACCTAACCAGCGGGAAACCAGTTTCTTGGCTTGCCCCTTTGAGAGCGCCATATTACGTAATAAAACTAACTGACCCAGACCAATTGGAATTAATTTTAGATTTCTATTATACCTATCGTGTTCAGCCTCAGAATTAGTTCTGTTGAACTCCGCAGCTTGTGCGTGAGCCATTTGGAGCCTACGTCGCAGGACATAGTCGTAGGATGGTTCCTCAGAATAAGAAGTGTGAGCTGGTGTTAGAATGTCATCCCACGGCATGTTGAGTTCCCTACCATACATAAGATATGCGGGACTGAACCCCGTCATCCTGTGCTTGCTGTTACGGTAGGCAAATAAAGCAAAATTAAGTTTGTCGTCCCAGTCCTTGTGGTCTTGGGAGACATAGTGTGAAATGACGGCAGCGAAGGTTTGATGGGCCCTTTCTAGTTGACCATTCGCAGCTGGGTTGTAGGGCGACGTAAATATAGTTTTAATTTTCAAAAGTTCACATATGTGGCGCATCAACTGAGAGGTAAAATTGGCACCTCTGTTGGTAAGAAGGTATTTTGGAACACCGTGACGACAGATGATGTTCTCAACAAAGACACGAGCTACAGTGTCCGCGGTCTGATCTGGGATGGGAAAGGCTTCAGGGTATCTTGTGAAATAATCTTGACAAGTCAGTATGAAGCGATTGCCTTTGTCTGACCTGGGTAGAGGGCCAACTATATCGAGCGAAAGTTTTTCTAGGGGGTAAGTTGCTTCTGCTACAGGCTGCAGTGGCACTGATGGTTTTGTCGCTTTCCGTTTCTTGCACTCTAAGCATTGCTGTACATATTTCTGAGTATCTACATAGCACCTATTCCAATTGAATTGTCTCTGTACTAACTCTAGCGTTTTGTCAAACCCCAAGTGTCCTGCTAGTGGGATATCGTGGCAACGTCGTAGTATATAATTTCTCATGAGTTTTGGGGTGCATATCGTAAACTGAGGGTCTGGTGTTTTTGTGTGAATTTTGTATAACACATTATCATTATCGTAAAAGTAGCTAGGGTCATGTTTTTTCGCTAGTTCGTGATATGATCGAAGCTCGGGGCAAACTGCTTGCTCTTTGGCAATCCGTTGTTTATCCCACACAGGCTCATATCGCACGTCGTCGTGTAAGGCTGAGACCATAGGGATGGTTTTGCGGGAGAGCGCATCAGCGTGAGCGATCTCCTTGCCAGGGCGGTATTTAACGTTGAATGAATATTCAGTTAACTCCATAATCCATCTAGCAAGTCTTGGCTTTGGCTCTTTAAGGGTAAGGAGCCAACGAAAGGGTTTGTGGTCGGTATGCAGGGTGAAATGGCGCCCGAGGAGATAGACTCGAAATTTTTTAACCATGTCCACTACGGCTAACCATTCCAGCTCGGTTGCAGAATAGGATTTTTCGGCCTTATGTAACTGTCTACTAGCACAAGCTACCGGATGTTCTCCATCTTCAAATTCCTGAGATAACACGCCACCAGTAGAGAAAGGAGACGCATCGGTCGTCAAAATGAACAGTTTCGAGAAGTCAGGAAATCGTAAGACGGGATGCGATATGAGGGCATTTCGCAAAACTTCGAAGGCTTCCTGCTGTTGAGTGTTCCACGTATACTCCACATTTTTACTTGTCAACTTCGTAAGTGGGCTAGAAATCTTTGCAAAATTCGGCATGAATTTTCGGTAGTAGCCTGCAAGTCCAAGGAAAGACTGTAATTGTCGGACATTTGTTGGTACTGGAAAATTTTTTATTGCCTCTACTTTATCGTCATCAGGCTGAAGACCCCTAGCAGAAATTATATGGCCTAAAAATTTCACGCGTTTTTGGAAGAATCTGCATTTCTGTGGCTTTAGTTTCAAATTCGCCTTCCTAAGTCTTCCGAAGATTTCTCGTAAGCCTGCTACGTGTTCCTCACTCGTTTTGTCGTATCTCAAAATGTCGTCTAAATAAATGGTACACCCTTGGTTTACAATTCCTGATAGAACATTTGTCATCAGCCTCATGAAGGTTGAAGGCGCGTTTGCAAGACCGAAGCTCATCCTATTGCAGTGAAAATGTCCTTCGGGCGTGCTGAACGCGGTATATTCCTTACTTCTTTCATCCATCTCCACCTGCCAATAACCAGTACACAAGTCCATGGTGGAAAAAAAATGACGCTCCTCCTAATAGGTCAAACGTTTCGTCCATATTAGGAATAGGGAAAACCTCCGTCTTGGTAATACTGTTCAAGGCTCTGTAATCGATACAGGGTCGGTATGGTATTTGATCGCCGTTGGGGGTTCTCTTTTTCACTAGAATTATAGGCGCAGACCACGGGCTTGTGGAAGGGGATATGATGCCTTGACCTAACATGTCTTGGATAGCTTTGTCCAGAGCGGCTCGCTGAGAATGGGGTACTCGATATGGTCGCTTCTTGATTGGTCTCGAATCGTCAACATCTATAGTATGACTAACAATGTTGGTGCACCCTAAGCGGACGTTGCCATGAATAAAAATATCCACATATTCCCTAATGAGCTGTTTTAGTGGCTCAACAGCCTCGACCGGAGCGTCTTTTAAGTCAAAAAGTGAAAGCAAATCTTCAACAATGGGAGGTTCGGGCCATAACTCTGCGTTGCCTGTATCTATCTCATTCACAAGAGGTACATTTTGGTCGTTGGTGAATAGCTCGACATTGATCCTGTAGTGCTTTTTTAATACTTGAGTACTACCACGTAAATTGCACATAAGTATAGGAACCGTGCCATCTGGTGTCACTGTGGCTATAATTGGAAGAATAGTTATATCTTGGTCGTCCTCAATTACACAGACTTCTTTACCATGCAAGTTATCCAGTTTTGCTTTCGAAAACACAAGCGAAAAAGGAGGTACTGTAATTGACTCTTTAGTAACCGCTACATTCAGACCAATTTCCACATTTGAATAGTGACACACATCTATCTTACAACCGGAATCGGTGGCAGTCTCTTGGACATCGTCAGTATAACTACAAGCACCATTGCTAAAATCAACGACTGACGGCAGGGCATCGGCTTCACCAGACTCTATTATACTCGATCCAAATATGTCTACTATATGCGCGGTCTTTTCTTCAACATAAAAAACTTCCCCATTTTCGCTATCAAATGATGTCAAGTCGTTTGCGACTAAGGCAGAACTATTTTCGTTTACAGTGATGTTGATAAAGGATTTGGGTTCCGTGACTTCTACTTCAAAAGAGATTAAATCTTCAGTGCAATCTTCATGACTCCTAAAACTATTATTGCTAGACTTCAAATTTGTTTCATGACCTTCGCTTATTTTTATTTGGCGATTGTCAAACGAAATACTCCTCCCATAACGGATCATGAAGTCGAGGCCAAGAATTCCATCATAATTTGTATGATCGAGATTTACTATCAGGGCATCATGCGGGTATGGACTACAGTCTATAAAAAATGGAACGTAGCACTGACCGATGATTGGTAAGGCATGACCTGAAGCGCTCCTAACTGGAGAGTGATATTCGGAAATTTTGAGTTTACCGAATGGAAAATTCTTACTGCTAACGATGGTTACGGCTGCTCCAGTATCGACAAGAAAGTTATATTGTACTCCTAATATACGAACTGAGACAGTCAAACCGGCTTCAGGTGTTACTGCCAGAATTAATTCATTCCCGACCGGTTGGCCGGGATCGGGCCGTTTCCCGAATTGTGGGGAATTAGACGAGTAGGACAATTAATAGGTCGATGCCCGTTCTGTTTACACACACCGCAGAGCATGAGAGGACAGTCCTTGGAGATATGTGTAGCATCACTGCAATTGAAACATTCGCGAGATTGGCTCTTCTCTTTGAAACGACAGAAGCGGGCAAAATGTCCGGTATTCCCACAGTTATAGCAGGTACGTATCCCGTTTTGTGTATTTGACACTTGGGTTCGAGCGGCGCGTACGTGCCTTCCTGAAGGAGGGTGTTGAGGGGCTTGTACGGCGTTAAACCACCTTGTGCAATTCAAAAGTGGCTGAGGCATTGGCTGAAAATGAAAATTTTGGGCGTCCTGATTTGTCACATATTGTTGATGCGGCGCGAACTGAGGCAATGTCATGGGTTGGCTCTGAGGGAACGGTTGGGGTGCTAACGCACAAGAGTATTGTAGCGAGTTAATTTCCTGATTCCTGCATGTGTAATTTCTCGCGTTTGCTTCCTCGATGGTGGCATACTCTTCCGCTTCTAGGATGTTTTTGGGGTTACGGACTAAAACAAATCTGCCGACTTCCTCCTTCAACCCAATCAAAAATTGCGCGAGAAGTCTATTATCTGTTATTTTCTTTGTTGCCTTGGAGTTTGAATCGCTACCTGACTGACGTAGTTTATGGGCGATATTCCGCAACCTAGTCGAAACTCAGCGACACTCTCTAGTGGTTTTTGTATGCAGGTGCTGAACATTCTCTCAAGTGTAATTGGGGATACCTTTGAGGAAAATCTCCTTTTAAGATGTGTTGAGAAATTTTCATACGATTCTGTACCGGCAGTACCGTTCAGCCGTAGGCGGGCTAAACCTAATGTCTGAGTTTCACTCCAGCCACTCAGGTGGCTGGTGATTCGAACACTATCCAAAAATTTATCGATTAATATTTCATCGTCCCCACTAAAATTTGGGATAAAATGAATTTGGCTTCCTATTGTGCAGGTTGTACTGCCGGCTGAAAACCGATCGCACCGTTTTGAGGATCAAAACTACTGCCCTGGGGCTGTATAGTGTTTACGGAGGGCGTGAAATTAATTAAACCTTGAGTTTGTACTGGGTGAGACTCCTAAGGTAGGAGAAAATGGCGATCGCACCGTGACGTATCTGTACGCAACCAGTCCATAATGACAGAATTCTTCCGTCGCGTTTCAAAATTTTAAATACATGAAAACATCTTACAAAACTCGACACTTGTAGTGGGGTCAAGTTAGAGTAAAAAAATTAATTAATCATCACGAAAACCGAAAAATGCATAAGAACGTTAATCAGTGACCAACATTAGGGAAACGAAAAAAAAAATTTCCTTTGTTAACTACTTAATATTGCATACCGTGAGAAAAAGAAGAAAATAACAGGAGAATATAAAGAGATTGGTTTAACTGTTTCAATGCTCACAAATGTTTGCCATTTTTAC